>LPNX010331689.1:257365-411269 GCA_001517045.1 Pseudotsuga menziesii
GACCATCAATAATCAATATATAAGTTAAAGAGATTAAAATGTCATATATTACAATAAAAAAATTAATATAATCCAAAATAAAACATTAAAAAGTACATATAAGAGATGATTGATATGAATATACAAGATAGACAAATTGAATCGTACCTTGACGATTTCTATTATATTGCAACTTCCATATGTGAGGTGTCATTCTTTGTGGTTTTAATGTGGTCTCCTCTTTCCCATTAAAAAGATGTTTTTCGATAGTTCGATACCTATGATTCTTAGAGAGGAAGTTCCTATACTCATAAAACACTTCCTTTGACAAACTCTTTGAATGATGAGATTTCATCTTGGGACCACAAACTGGACATGCAAATTTTCCCTTTGTTTGAAGACCACAAAAATGTGTTAGCCCTGAAGCATCATGAATTGTCCAGGAAAGAATTGCATGGAATTGAAATTCCCTTTGCCCTACTAGTCTAGAGACATCATACATAGTGACACCATTCCATAGCTTAAGTAGTTCATCAACAAGAGGCTCGATATATACATTCATATCTTTAACTAAATACTTACCTAAAAGAAAACAACAAATACAATACATATAAGTAAATGAAATATATATATGACATGAATATGCAACAATATTGATCTTCATGACAAATTAAATACTAATGCATTAAAAAAACATTGTTCTAAAGTACAAATTATACCTGGAACAATCATTGCCAACATTATATGCTCCCTCTTTATTGACATCCATGGGGGAATGTTATTGTTGATAACAAAAACAGGCCAGAACGAGTAAGTAGATCTCATCTCTGCAAATGGATTGACACCATCCGCTGCCAAAGAAAGTCTAGCATTACGAGGTTCTTCTTTAAAGTGTGGCCATTTTTCCTCCATGTCTGTAAATGCAGAACCATCTGCGGGCATTCGAAGAATATCATCTCCACTTCTATTCCGTGCATGGTAATCCATAAATTGTGCTATGTTTTTGCACCTAAACAGTTGTTGCAAGCGTGGAATAATGGGAATATAACGAAGAACTTATGAGACACCTTTTTGGTTACTTGATCTGTTCGGTATCTACTGCTATGACATATAGGGCATTCTTTTGCAAACTCATAATGATTATAATATAAAATATGATCATTAGGACATGCATCAATTGCTTGATACTCCATTCCAACATATTTCATGATGGAAGTTAAATCTCGGTATGTGCGAGGTAATTTATTTGATGGCGGTAACAAATATTCACCTATCAAGCTGTTACAACAAATTAAAAAAAAATGGTTAGTATAAATATTTGAAGAGCATAATATTAACGACAATAAATACATCCTTATTATTTTTATGATGAAGTACGTATACCAATACAAATATTATAGCAACATAAATCAAATCATATATATGTGATCGATGAAACATATAATCACATACATACCTTAACAACAGTGTGATGGCTGTGTTTGAAAAACCATTCATAACCTTCAAGTTCATTATCAGCAACACAGCAGAGAGAACACTTATGCGGGAGCCTTCAAAAAGCGGTTCATCTGCCTTCTTAAGTGTAGGTAAATCATGAAGATCTTCAAAGTCATCAATTAGCGGCGCATGATGTTGATCATCGTCCATTCTAACATTAAATGCATGATTTATTAATGTATTTGCACCATCATCCTCAATTATGTTATCGTCATGATCATCATCTAATTCCATATCATCATTAACTTGATCATGATCAGTATTCGCAGGACCTGCATATTGATGTTCCTCCTGTGCTAGTTGTTCCGCAATTACCACATTCTCCATGTTCGGAACAACCCTAGGAGGCCCTTGCTTTATAATTACAATTAAAACATCAAACAAAGAATATTAGTCATGTCGATTAAGTAACAAAAATAAAAATGATACAATATACAATTACAAAAACTCTCAATATAAAGATCACATGATATATAATCATGAATTATATTGACTTACCAATGGATGATATTCATGCCCCCCCTCAACATGTCCATGTTCCCTACAATGTTTTTTAGCTATTGCGATCAGTAACCTTCTCTTATTAAAGCCCCTACATCAACTGCAAGGACAATAACATTTTCCATCACCCCTTCTTTCCACTCCATCCCACAACCTAGCAAGCAATTGTCGATTTTGTTTTGGATCTTGATGACCCGTAACATTATTGTTATGTGGCATTTTATTACTCAAACCCTAAGAACAAAGTACGAGCAAACCCAAGTATATGATGAGTCTTCTTTTCCACAATTGTTAAAACCAAATCCACATGAGTAAACCCTAAGTACTCAAGACAAGACCAAGTATATGATGAATCTTCTTTTCCACAACAGTCAAAGCCAAATCCCTAGAAAACCCTAATTAGTGAGGGTAAACCGGCCTAACTCAAGACAAAACCAAGTATATCATGATGAATCTTCTTTTCCACAAGAGTCAAAGCCAAATCCATAAGAGCAAACCCTAATTGAGGGTAAACCCTAACTAGTTAAGACAAAAACAAGTATATAATAAATTTTCTTTTTCACAAGAGTCAAGGCCAAATCCACAAGAGAAAACCCTAAGTGAGGGTAAACCCTAACTCAAGACAAAACCAAGTATATGATGAATCTTCTTTTCCACAATAGTCAAAGCCAAATCCACAAGAGCAAAACCTTATAAGTGAGGGTAAACCCTAACTCAAGACAAAACCAAGTATATGATGAATCTTCTTTTCCACAAGAGTCAAAGCCAAATCCACAAGAGAAAACCCTAAGTGAGGGTAAACCCTAACTCAAGACAAAACCAAGTATATGATGAATCTTCTTTTCCACAACATTCAAAGCCAAATACACAAGAGAAAACCCTAAGTGAGGGTATAAAACCCTAACACAAGAGAACAAAGTTTCTCCAAGAAAGATTTACCAAGAATAAACCAATTAGAAATTAACCAAGAGATACTTCAAGAGAGAAGTCACCAAAGAGAAAGACCAAAATCCAAAACCAAGTGGGAACATCCCCACAAAAGAATAAGGCCAAAAACCAAACCCTAAACCAAGATATTAACCAAGAGATACTTCAAGAGAGAAGTCACTAAAGAGCAAGACCAAAATCCAAGACCAAGTGGGAAGATCCCCACAAAGGCACAAGGCCAAAAACCAAACCCTAAACCAAGAAATTATTAACAAAGAGATACTTCAAGAGAGAAGTCACCAAAGAGCAAGACCAAAATCCAAGACCAAGTGGAAAGATCCCCACAAAAGCACAAGGCCAAAAAACAAACCCTTAGGAATTTCGCATTTCTTGTCTAAGAGATAAGTGCGGGAGTGAGTGTGTGAGATAATGAACCTAGGCCTACATCTATTTATATGAGTGCGTGTAGGAAATGAACCTAAGCGTCGGATATGCAATGACGCTTTCCATGTTAAATAGTCGACCAATTAAAGGTGCCGTCTCTTAAGCGACGCTTACTAACGCCCCGTCGCTTAACAGACGGTTATGAGAATATTCGTCGCTTAACTGACGCTTGTGGCCACATTTACAAAAAAAAAATGTATCCTTGTGATTTTTGGTAAGTTTAAAAAGAGAAATCCACGCACTGTCGGATTTTTCCATCGGATTTTGGATCGAAATGTAGTATTGAATCTATGAGATTCTTATGTAACCAAACTACCAGAATGGAAGCATTCACAACCCCTTGTACTCTGCTTCAGCTGAAGAGAGTGCAAGAGATTCTTGTTCTTTCTTTACCAATAGATTGGTCCTTATCCCAACATGAACACAAATCATGAAGTAGATTTTCTGTTGGTACTATCTCCAGCCTAGTTTGAGTTAGTAAAAACAACCATATCTAACTGAGCACCAAAAAAATAGTGAATCACAAACTCTCGAGTACCCTTCTCATAATGCAAGATTCTGTTTCGTGCCTTCCAATGCAGCTGATGTGTCTCTTGCATGTACTTTGCCACAACACTAACACTGTAAGACATATATGGTCTCGAATGTGTCAAGTACATTAAGATACAAATCAACTATCAATAGAGTGTGTTGTCAACTAAGGGTGTAGAACCAAGTTTTTCCAATCTGATTCCAGATAGGAAAGGAAAAGTTGCTTCTTTGCAATCAATCACGTGGAATATTTTGAGGAAGTTAGCTACATATCTGGATGATGAAATCATGATCCCTGAATATTTTTGAGTTACGTCAAGGCTAATAAACTATCTTAGTAGCCCTAGATCTGTCATGGAGAAAGATTTGATCAAAGATGACTTGATGTTCCTCAATATAGTAGATGAACCATCGGTGATGAGAAAGTCATCCACATATAATACAAACAATAGTAAGAAACCTCCCTTATGCTGCATATAGAAATTGCAGTCAGACTTGCACCTTCCGAATCTATGTGACAATAAGAATGAGTCCATCTTGGCATACCATGCCATGGGGGATTCCTTGAGCCCATACAATGGTTTCTTCATCCTACATACCAAGGAAGGATCATTAGTGTAGCCATCAGGTTGTTTCATGTAGATATTTTCTTCTAAGTCACCATGTAGGAAGGAACTCTTCACATCCATGTGATGTACCTCCAACTATTTTGAAGTTGCAATGGCCAAAACCAACCGTATAGAGTCCATTCTTGAAACAGGTGTGAATGTCTCATTGTAGTCCAAATCATGAACTTGAGAATGCCCCTTTGCAACTAACCAAGCCTTGTGCTTGGTTGTAGAACCATTAGATGCTAAATCTATTTTGTAAATCCATTTGCACTAGAAAAGCTTTTTCCCTAGAGGTATGAAGATAAGATACCATATATAAACAAGACCCTAACATTAGCCGACACACCAAGCTATCCCAGGTAACTGGTGTCCTACACTTCTTTCCATAGAGTGACTCAAAGGGAGTCATCTTGGAGGAATCCCAATAACCGTTTTAATACACAAACTCTGCAAGATGCAGGTAGTCTTCCCACTTAGTGGGACATACATCCTAAGCATGTCCTCAATAATCTGGTTTTCTCTCTCTGTCTGCCCATCTGTCTATGGGTGATAAGCAGTGATAAAGTTCAACTGCGTTTCTAATCTGGAGAATAAATATCTCCAAAAGTTTTCTGTAAACTTTTCATCTCTATCCGAGATGATTTCCTTGGGTATCCTGTGCAATCAAAATATTTCCTTCAAGAATATATCAACAATGTTTACTACCTTGTAGGTAGACTTCATTGGAATAAAGTGTGCTTCTTTTGACAACTTGTCAATTACTACAAAAATAGAATCATTTTTGTTTTTACTTTTCAGTAAACCGGTGATAAAATCCATACTAATGACCTCCCACTTCCATTTTGGAATGGGTAATGATTGCAGTAATCCCGAAGGGTGCTGATGCTCAGATTTGACCAGCTGACATTCTTGACATTTCGCGATAAACATCACAATTTCATCCTTTAACTTAGGCCAGAAAAAGTGTTTCTTGATGGTGGATATCATCTTTTGATATCTCGAGTTCCCCAGGTAGGGTGATCGATGAAATTCTGTGAGGATGCTGGAATGAATGTCCCCTCCTTATGGAACATACAATCTCTCCTTGGACCATAGCAATCCTCATTTGTCTACCTTGTATTCTTTTTGTTGTTGAAACAACCTGTCCTCTTGGAATTTCTTGAGGATTTCTACATAGAAAGGATCAAATCTCTTGTCTGTTCTATTCCCCTCATGAAAATATGAATTGGTTTGACTTAAAGTCACCTCATATATCATATGAGTTTGTCGGATCAAAGCTTCAACAACCTTGTTCTCTTTGCCCTTAATATGCTTTAGCTCAAAATGGTACTCGCTAAGGAAATCCAACCATCTAGCTCTCCTTGCATTCAGATACGATTGATAAAATAAATACTTTGGACTCATATTGTCTGTCTTCTGAAGGAATTTCCTTCCCATGAGGTAGTGCCTCCACATTTTCAAAGCATGGATGATGGCCTCTAAATCAAGATCGTGCGTGGGGTAGTTCTTCTCATGCTCTTTTAACTTTCTCGATTCATAACAGATCACATGATCATTTTGCAAGAGGACTCCTCCAATTCCTTCTTTGCTTGCATCCGTGCAAACAACAAAATCCCTATCGGGATCTGTAATTTGTAGTATCGGTGCGGTCATCAAAAGATGCTTAATATTTTGAAAACTTTCCTTGCACTTGGTCGTCCATAAGAACTTATTTTCTTTCTTTTGCAAAGAGGTCATGTGACAAGCGATTCTCGAGAAGTTCTCAGAACTTTCGATAATATCCAGCTAATCCCAAAAAGTACCTAATGTCGGTGACACTAGTAGGGGTAGGCGAATCCTCTATGGATCTAATATTTTTCGGGTCCATAACTATCCCTGTCTCGGAGATAATTTGACCTAAGTACTATATCTGTGGTTTGTAAAAATCACATTTACTAAAATTAGCGTAAATATGGTGTTCTCGTAACACTCATAGTACTATGCAAAGGTGTGCTTTGTGTTCCTCTTTATTCTTGGAATAAAATAGGATGTCGTATATAAATACCAAAACAAACTTATCCAAATATTTACTGAATATTTTGTTCATCATATGGCGTAAAGTTCCTGGGTGCATTGGTCAACCTGAACGGCATCACTACAAACTCGTAGTGCCTATACCCTGTATGAAAGGAGATTTTCTGAATATCCTCGTTGTGAATCCGTACCTGATGGTACCCAAATTGCAGGTCAATATTTGAAAAGATTTTGGCACCTCCCACCTGATCAAACAAGTCATCGATCTTAGGGAGTGGGTATCGATTCTTGATAGTCATTTTGTTCAAATGATGGTAATTGATGCACATCCGCATCATACCATGATTCATATTTACGAAAAGTATCGATGTGCCCTAAGGGGACACACTGGGTCGGATATACCCTTTCTCTATCAACTCCTGCAACTACAATTTGAGTTCCACCAATTCTGGTGCACTCATGTGGTAAGGGGATTTGGAAGCCAAAACTGATCCTAGTGTCAGTTCTATGGAAAAGTCTAGGTCTCATTTTGGAAGTAATCATGGGATTTCCTCGGGAAACACATCCTTGAATTCTACAAGGACGGGGAAGTCCTATATTCATTGTTGTCTCTCAGATTCTATGTCTCGGATGTTTACTACAAACAACTTGCAGCCTTTTCTAATGCATTTCTTCACTTGTAAGGAAGATATTTTCCTTACAGAAACTTTCTTTGGAATGCCTTGAACCTTCACTTGGTTCCCTTGGTTATCTGTACACAATATTGACTTGTGTAAGAAATCGAGCATGACATGGTGCTATTCCAACCAGTCCATGCCGATAAGTATATCATACAATCATAAGGGTAGGATATTTAGGTTAACTCTCGTAGGAAAACCATTCAGGTTTACTTCACATTCTCTAACTATTTCTAAAACTTTCTATTTCGTACATGTGGCTAACTGTACCAGCTAAGGTTTATCATTCTTTACTTTGCCTAGTTTTCATACATCAACAATTTCTAGGAGAAACATAGCTCCGGCAAGCACCAGGATCAATAAGTATTGAAACAGAAGTGTTCAATATATTACCTTCTATCTCAACCATTATAGCTTGATGATATTCCTGTTGGCCATCCAATGCTGCATAAATCCGCGATGTTTTAGCTATGTCTTCTACAGTTGTTTCTTCTTGTAAGTTGTGTAAGACCCAACTGGTCTTGTTCTTACAATCTCGAGCATAATGAGTCTCGCTGCACTTCCAGCGCTTGATCTGTAGCGGGGTAGCATTGGCTCCAATTTATACTGGATTGTTAACATTAGGAGCTGGTACATATTGCTTTGTACCATATTTGTTGAAGTTTTAGTTTACTAGAAAACTATTATTTTGCTTTCTGTATGGCTGGGGGTTAAGCCTAGGTTTGCGGTTATCAAAAAAGTTCTTAGACTTGTCTATGTTTTGGTTCATGTTCTCTTGCCTTAGTTTTCCATGCTCATAACAAAGCCTCGCTTTGTGTAATGTGGTATCCAAATTTTTTGGCATGTCGAACTCAATCCTTTCTCAAAAGTTGGGAGGAAGACA
Organism: Pseudotsuga menziesii; assembly: GCA_001517045.1. Taxonomy (NCBI): domain Eukaryota; kingdom Viridiplantae; phylum Streptophyta; class Pinopsida; order Pinales; family Pinaceae; genus Pseudotsuga; species Pseudotsuga menziesii. Next base: position 265,429 of record LPNX010331689.1, read on the forward strand.
TCCTAAAATCTGCTGGATCTTTCCTTTTCATCCTTAATGTATGGTACATAATGTAACAGATCTAGAAATATGTTAATAAAAGCGTCCATAGTCATGTATCCCGTACGTAGCTCATGAAACTATTTCACCTTTCTGTCGAAGAAACTTTCTGACATATATTTCTCTTGGAATATTTTTCGTAAGTTATCCCAGCGTATTTCTCTTAGTTAATATTTCTTGGTGTGTTTCAAATCTCTCCACCATCTTGCTTCTTTTCCATTCAAATTATAGATGGGAAGTCAAACTTTCATCTCACTTGAGTAGTTATGAACTTAAAAATATTTTCTCATTCCCAGCAGCCACTCTTCAGCATTCTCCCCAGTGTTTACTTCACCTTCATAGGTCGGCGTTCTTATTTTTTTAAATTCCCCTTGAATATTGTCATCGCTTCTTTGTTTCTTTCTGCGTGGAGAAAGAGAGTGATCGATGGAAGGACTATGATGATCGCTTTTCGGTGCTTCAGGGGTACGTTCCTCTTTTTCTTCTTCTCTTGGGCTGCTGGCCCATTTATGGTAAGGTTCTCTTTTGGATCTGTTTGTGGATAGAGTAGGTTTTCCTTGTGGGCTTCCTCCTATCATATTTCTCAGTAATGCTTCATTAATAGCTTGTTGTTCCTTTCTATCATTCAGACTATCTTCTCTGAAACTTTTAAATTCTACTTGAAGGCTGTGTATGGTCATCAAAATATCAGAATTCAGTTCCACCACCAGTTCTCTTCTGGGGTGGGGGTGTTCATCTTTCCTTGTTGGCTTTTGTCTTCTTCAGTGTTCATGGTCTGAACTGTTATGTAAAAATTCCTGTAATTGCAAAGTTTTTTAATAACAGGAAAATTTTTGTTAGTTAACAATAAAATTTAAAACATACTTTATTTTCTTTGCAACGAATGTTTGGTGTGCCCATTGGCCTTGTAGTGTTGAAACTGGGCTCTGATACCACTTGTCATGTCCCCAAAAATTGAGTTTTTTTATTTATTAGGCTAGTAAAAATTACCTATGCTGGACATTATTGAACTTTTGGAATATAACGTACACTAAGTGTACCACTGTTTCATCGTAAGATGTTCTTACATTTTACCTTCTTACTTTCCGTTATGATTATTACTGTGTTTTACATTATGATGTCGTAATGCTGATTACTAAGCTATTATTACATTTATACATTGTTGTGTATGTGTAGTTAATTGATTATATACTTTGTTCATTTATGCATATGTTTACTTGTTATTTACATGGTTCTAACTTAACTTTGTTTTTGGAACTAAAGTGGGTGGAGTGGCGGGACTAGTTCTCCCATGTGATGGTCTGAGAGGTATAAGTCTCTACTTGTCTAGCGGGCTTACTTAGTTCTATTGAACTAAAGCACTCTTAACTTGTTTACATGCAAGTGTACTTAGAGATGATAAAATCGTTATGTAAATATGAACGCTTGATCATTAATACACCTTTTGGTTGTTATTATCGAGTTTTACAGACTCAGGCTAGTGGCAAGGTATTTACCATGTTTATTATTTATATGACCTAGACTGATTATCTAAGTGACACTTATTTTTCCTAGTGTGATTATTAGCGACTGTTCATATCCTAGCATATTTGTTCTACATATTTATTTTATTTAAAGTACTAACATATATTTTTATTCTTAACAGGTTTAGAACTTGGATTAAAGATCAATTCTTGGTTTTATAAATAACCAATTTACCATGGCATATCTTATACGCCATGGTCCTAGGCTTGGAGCCTAAGGAGGTTGATGAGCATTGGTTCTAAGGATTAGAGCCTAAGGTTATGTGATATATATGTTAAACGTTGACCTTCTACATTTGGGGTGGCGAATATATCTCATAGGTTAAACCTATGCACATTGGGGTTTAAGAATTTGCATACCATGGAGGAATTTGATAATGCAACGCATGAGAACTATAGGGAACTGGGTTTGGGTTTTGATAATGGCCAACAAGCTGGCACCATTAATGTGAATTGGAGTGTGTGGAAGCCCAACATAGGGTTTGGATCCATGATGGGCTTGCTCATTTCGTTCTGTTTGTTGTTTTCTCTTGGCTCTACGCAGTATGGTGAATGTGACATCCATTTCGATGACAGGTATGGAAATTGTTGTGGTTATTACAACATTCGAAGTTTGTTGGTAGTTTACTGCATGATTTCATACTTTTGATTTTCATTGTTGTGTTTTGGTTGCAGGTCATACGGATGGAAAAGAGGGACCCAGTCCATAGCTGTGGGAACAAACCCTAACAAATCGATACCCTACTGTAAGCCTACTAACAAATTTTCACTTTTTGCCTTTTGGCTTTATTGTTGAGACTGAGTTTGATTTTGTCATGGTTGGGGTTTAATGGAGTTTGGTTCCATTAGAACTCTGCATTCTATGCAGCGATAGACTTGGGATTTAAAGTGGGGTTTCGAAAGACTTCAGGCCAGAGCTTATAAAGACTTGGGTTTTTGTAATTATTATGTTGTTCAGATGTGAGGCGAAAGTTGGTGCCTTGGTAGTATCGGTGTATAATTTTATTTACTATTTGAACATGTAAACTAGGCCATGGCAACACCATTGCTTTCAATGGTGCAAGGCCATAAGTAGTTGACTGTATAAATTATGTTAATTGAATAAAACAATAAGTTGTGAATACATGCCATGTTTTATGATTGCAATGGTTATTAAAAACTCGACTGTGTGTATTTTTCATTTGTTGTAAGCGTTGGGTTTATTATAATGCTGTGTTTCAATCTTGGGTTATTATATATGTGGCATTGGCATTCATTGATTGTAATGGTTAAAATGATGACCACCCTATCAGTCAGATGGCTTTGGGGCCATGCCTTATATGGTGTTGGTACTCTCCATCGTCGCCGCGACAACGAAAGGGAAACTAGACTTACAGTTGGTGTTTATACTGCATAAATACATATGCATTACAGATTGTTGGTTTATTATGTAACAGGGTTGGTAATATTGTAGAGTTGTAAATTATTTTTGTGGAGAAGGCCGAGGCCATAGATTCGACGTATAAGCGTTGTAATGGTCTTACGACCTCGGTGTAAGAAGCCAGTTATTAAGTATCGCCTGTATACAAGCTGTGTATAGCGTGGCTCTGTGTAATATAAAAAGACTCCACAGGATTCAATCCTGGGTCGTTACTCAAGATGAGGGTTGTAAATTGTTTTCTTTGTATTAACGTTGGTTGTGGTTTTTAATACAAAGGGAATCGTATTTTATGTATGCAAATTGACCATTGGTTGTCTACAGGATTCATTCCTGCAACCTTAATGTAATTACATGTTATTTTTAATTGTTTAATGTAACGAAGGCTTGGTTATTGAAATGATTACTGCATATGTATTATTTTTGTGGTTTTTATTCTGTCCTGCGATTAGGATTGGATTCCCACCAGGTTGATACTACGACCTCTATGTAGCTTAGGGTTTAAAATTAATTATTGTAATGTTACTTTGGTTATTTGTTATATGATGGATATGAGTTATATTATATGGGACTAGATCATAGATCAATGAATGGTCTCAATACTTGCTCTGTTTATTTAATTATGATAATGTTTATTTTAATGGAATTGATTTGGTATTTAGAGTAAATTTATTTATGTAGAACTTGAAAGGTCTTTGCTGATTTTTATCTTAGATTTTGTATGGGATATTTATAATTTGTGCTTAGATGTATTTATTATGTTGTAGGTTAGATTTTTAATTCTATTTCATAACTGTTAGTGTATATATATATATATATATATATATATATATATATATATATATATACACACTAAGCACAAATGAAAATATATCAGTAGAGTATATAGGCCAAAGAACAACTAGGTAATAGATCTGAAATAAAACCTAGTTCGTAGGAAACACACTTTAAACAATAAGAGTAATACATAAGTAATACTAAATGAATAAGCCCTGGATAAATCTAACATAGGAAATAAATTACAGCCTAGGATTATTATCTAAAATGTAAACCCTATAATATTTAAATAGAAAACAAGCACATAGGGTTACAAAATGTAATGTAATAATTTTCCTAACATAGCCAACATTTATTCTTAGAAAAATGGAATAGGAAGTCTAGGGATTCATACCTGTAAATTGAAGCTCCTTTAATGGCCAAATCCTGCACACTCAAATAAGCAGCATTAACAATTCATAGGAAAATATGACCTCTGTATTAGGACCGAATCACTTGAGAACTACCACGTTCCTCCTAACCATGACCCGTAATCGTTCCTAGTTTCAATCCAGATCCCCCCGAGCTAGTTGCAACATGCAAGTAGCTTAGAGATCCTAAGGTAAGGTTTCCCTAACTGGTATATTAGATCTGGATCAGTCCTCCTTTTCCTTTCACGAAAATGTTCTCCAAGAATTCACTTGAGAATAAAATAGGCAAAATAATGACTCCACCAAGATAGATCAGAACCCCAAGCCTTTCCTTGGCTTGAGAGTTTATAGACATAATTTTCAGTCAAAGGGGCAGTTAAATCAAGAAAATGCTTCATTTCTTGATTTAACCCTTTTTATTTAATTTTGTACATTTAATACTTTAACTTGGGAACTTTTAACTAGCTCCTAATTTAGACCTTTGTACGCATTATACTATTTATTATCTTTTAGTAATAAATAATAATGGATGGATCTTTTCTTTATTTATTTCATCATTAATATTATTACTATATTTATTCTTTATACATACCATGTATAAAATACATAATAATATGACATTTATTAACATTTGTCTTTGGGCATCACATACCATGATCCCTATACTTATGACACTTCTTCATTAAGGTCAAAAAAATTGGTAGATGGTTAGGTCTACTAGGATAGGAAACTCTAAACATCCTTGCATGTTGGATTCCCTCGTATAACATGGTAGTTCTTTAGTACTTGATGAGAATACACAAATTCAAAATTTCACTTAATCATTTATAAATAAATAAGATGAGTTTAATATTTTTCTCTAGTCGTTTTCACTCAGAAATCATTAATTCTTTTCAGTAACTCCTAGAGCTTACCAGAGCCCATAATCAATGCTAAAAATAGGGAGTTACAAACTTAGTGCAATTATAGAGCTCTTTGCTCAACACTAATGCTAGGATGTACTTGTATGATACACCTAGGGATACAATGGCCAAGGATCCAATTCTCAATAGCTTATGCTCAACATCAACATGGAAGGATCTAGGGCTTATGCCCAACACTTCCAACTTATCTTTTCATGTGATCCAGAGCTTTATGCTCAACACACCATCAATTTCTCGTGTGCTCCAGAGCTCCTTGCTCAACACAAAACATCTCATCAATCATGTTCTTCAGGGTCCCCATGCAATACAAACAAGCATATATATATATATATATATATCATCAATAATTGGCTTACGCCCAATATATAAAACAAATCATCATGTTCATATGCAGTGGGCTCTTCGACCCTATATATAAAAATAAAACATTAAGATAAAATCATAATCAATAGGCTCATGCCTATAAATGTTAGGTCCAAAATTTGAGATATTACATCCCTCCCCACTTAGAACAACACCATCCCTGGTGTTCTAGGGACTCAGAATGACATCATGAAAAAGGTGGGGTAAGCCTTTCTCATGGTGGCTTCATTCTCCCAAGTGGCCTCATCGGCTTCGAAGTGCTTCTATTTCACTTTCAACTGGACTAAGGTGTGCTTTCTTGAGTTGCACCTGTCTCTTGTCCAATATATGAATAGGTTGAGGGGAAAACTCCCCCTTCAGGTTCCACCTGTAATAAGGAGCAATCAACTACATGTTTAGTATCATAAACATATTTTTTCAATAATGATACATGGAAAAAATTGTGGACTCTTATGTGTGCGGGTAATGCTAATTCATATGCCACTGGACCTTTCTTGGCTAGTATTTCAAAAGATCCACAAAACCTAGGTGCTAACTTACCGCACCTCCCCAAGCTCAACGAGCTTCGTTTTTCTTTTACTTTCAAGTAGACATGGTCGCCTATTTGATAATATTTATCTTTTATTCTTTGATCTGCGTAAGTTTTTTTGAGGTATTGTACTTCTTTAAGGTTCACCTACACCTTGGTAACCAGCTGTTCCAAGTGCATTAATAAATTAGGCCCTAACATGAACCGATCCATCCGGCTATCCCAAGTAACTAGTGTCCTACACTTCTGTCCATAGAGTACCTCAAAGCGACTCATCTTGGTGGAAGCCTGATAACCTTTGTTATATCCAAACTAAAATATGCAGGTAGTCTTCCCACTTAGTGGGGTTGTTTATGACATACATCCTAAGCATGTCCTCAACAATATGGTTTACTCTTTCTATTTTCTCGCCTATCTGCAGGTGATAAGCAGTGTTAAAGTTCAACTGCATTTATAATTTGGAGAATAAAGATATCCAAAAGTTTCCTATAAACTTTGTATCTCTATCTGAGATGATTGCCTTGGATATACCATGCAATCTAAATATCTCCTTCAAGAATATATTGGAAATGTTTACTTCCTTCTAGGTTGACTTCATTGGAATGAAGTGTGCTGATTTTGAAAACTTGTCAATTACTACAAAAATAGAATCAATTTTTTTTTTTACTTTTTGGTAAACTGGTGATAAAATCCATACTAATGACCTCTCACTTCCATTCCAGAATGGGTAATGGCTACATTAATCCTGAAGGGTACTGATGCTCAGCTTTGACCACCTGAAATTCCTAACATTTCGCGATAAACATCACAATGTCCACCTTTAACTTAGTCCAAAAAAAGTGTCTCTTGATGGCGGATATCATCTTTTGATATCCTGGGTGTCCCGATGGAATTCCGTGAGGATGCTGGACCGAATGTCCCCTCCTTCTGGAATGTACAATTTCTCCTTGGACCATAACAGTCCTGATTTCTCTACCTTGTATTCTTTTTGTTGTTGAAACAACTTGTCCTCTTGGACTTTCTTGAGGATTTGTACATAGAAAGGGTCAAATCTGTTGGTTGTTCTAATCCTCTCATGAAAATATGCATCAGTTTGACTTAAAGTCACCTCATATATCATATGAGTTCACTCGCTCAAAGCATCATCAAGATTGTTATCTTTTCCCTTAATATGATTTAGCTCGAAATGGTACTCGCTAAGGAAATCCAACCCTCTGGCTTTCCTTGCATTCAGATCAGGCTGATCAAATAAATAATTCAAACTCATATTGTCTGTCTTCAGAAGGAATTTCCCTCCCATGAGGTAGTGCCTCCACATTTTCAAAGCGTGGATGATGGAAGCTAACTAAAGATCATGCATGGGGTAGTTCTAATCATGCTCTTTTAAATTTTGTGATTCATAACATATCGCATGATCGTCTTGCAAGAGGACTCCTCCAAGTCCTTCTTTGCTTGCATCCATGTGACCAACGAAATCCCCATCGTGATCCGCAATTCATAGTATCAGTGCGGTCATCAAAAGCTGCTTAAGATTTTGAAAACTTTCCTCACACTTGGTCGTCCATAAGAACTTATTTTCTTTCTTTTTCAAAGCGATCATGGGACAAGTGATTCTCAAGAATTTCTTATTGAACTTTCGATAATATCTGGCTAATCCAAAAAAGGGCCTGATGTCAGTGACACTAGTAGCTAATGGCAGGTATAAGCTAAGAAAATGTGAAGTGTACAAGAAGAACAAAAATGATGTAGTTCATTAACAAAGGAAGCATGAACACATGGGGAGAAGATCAAAATGTAAAAATTCCTGATCAAAGTTCGCAGAGGGAGAAAAGTATGCATCTAGATATTATGAAAAAATTAGAGTTTAGTTGGAGAAAAGGAAGGATGTGCAAACCCTACATTCCTAAAATGTCCCTTTTCAGATGCTCATGGTGCCATAAAGTAGGACATGTTTGGAGGGTTTACCAATCACCATGTTGACATTTCCAACTTGTGAGATTCTCTAAAGTAGAATGATCCACAGTATATAGGGAGGAGAAAGGAATGGATATGGGAGGGGTAGGAGATTAAAGACTCAAATAGGAAGGTCTATATAGTAAATACATTATTGGGTAGGTGGTTGCATGATGTGTCAAGGAGTTGGATAGACCTTCTAACTCATCATGGTGGAATACATGATATACGAATGTGGTATTCCAGAATCAATGCATTCTTGCATTGAGTAGGTGTGCATAAGAAGTTATGAAAGTGTGCAAGTTGTGGATATGCACATATATATGTTGGCATATATAATTAAATGCATTATTGTAATGCATTGTGTGAATGCATGGTTGTATTATATATCATCGCAGATAATATATTAACAACTAAAATGATGGAATTGCTACTAACTCATGAATTTGGAAATCATTTCAGGAGTTGTTGTGATATTTCAATGAAAGCATTGAATTCTATATTAGTCATATTTGGATGTACTACATAAATGTCATGTCAAGAGAATAGAGTTGTGGAAAATTATGATGATTTAAAAGAAGGAAAGATCAAGAAGAAGGCCATTGTGATGACACTAGGACCTTGTGGGTGCCACAAGTTCTTTATTAGTGATTTCCAGTGGATGCATACTAGTAAGTTGGTGCTATCCTTCTATGTGAAAACCTTGGCCAGATGGATCACCCAAGGGACTATCTAGTAGATAAGGATATTCCTAATCCTAGAGGGGTGAGTGCGACAAGGAAGAGGAAACTTAAAGGAATTTGTTGCAAAAGATAATGCTCGTCAAGCTGTAGATTTACATTTAAGAACCTGACCTTCCTTTCTATAGATATTGACTAGTAGATTCTCCTTTGATAACCTAGCCTTTCACCTAAACCTAGGAATAAAAAATAAATTTTCCAGGAGATCCACCCTCCATATTCTCTTGATATATTTTTTGAATGCTCTCAATCAAATTGGAAGAAAAATATGCTCTTAAGAAAAAAAATTAGGCACGAAACGAAGGAAATAAATGTGCAGTTGTCCATAATTTCAAGGAAAAGACCAAAACTATACATGTATTAAACTGGATAGAACATTTGCAAACAATAAAATATCAAAAATTCAAATATCCTTACCTTCACGATTCCATTTCAATCACCATCACAAGCTTGAAATGACGCAGAAACTCTAGTAGCACACTCTAGAACAATGCCGAGTGTATAACTACATTTATTTCCAACCTATGCGGTCGAATGTAAAAAACAAACGATGCAAAATCATACCACTATAAACCATCATTTTGATTGTTCGTTCAACAATTGGTGACATGGAAACTCTTAAATGGTCCATCTTATGACATAAATTTCCTTCACTCTCATCTCTAAGCATTGACTCGATGCCCATGAACCATACATGAAATAATCCACCAATTTAAGTCAATCTATATGAGCATGCTTAATAACAATGCATTATAATTTGTTGTCAATGTCTACAAGATTATGGTCTTGTATCCACGGTATGTTAGTTGAACCAAAATGCCAAGGTGCTTTTGTTTGATAGATATTGATAGATCTTCAATTTATGATATACATATACCTTGATAAGACAATATTCCAAAGTGATTTGTATGGTTTCATATACATATGCAATAATTATAAGCAACATTCACTGTACCATATTCAAAGCTCCATCAACAATTCATAAAAATACTCAGAACTTGTGATGGTACCAAATCCATAGCTAAAATTTAAGAATGACATAAAATAATTACTCGATCTCAAGAATAGAAATTTCATTGAATCGAAAACGTCAATCTTCTTCCCCTTATTTAACTTGGGTCACAAACTACTACCCTTTGTTCTCAGGCTATATGCATTTTGTCCTAAAAAATTGTCGCAATTCTCAAACTACAATTTGTAATTTATGTAATAAAAAGAATCTCAGTATCTAGTTTTGATTCTTTTAGTTTTCCATCAATACATGGAATCTCAAGAGGACAAAGGGAGAGTATCAAGGTTAGGACCAGGGCGACATAGATCTACGAACATATATTTCCTCCTCTAGTATTCTAGCCTGGTTCTCACATTATCAAGTTTACATTTATCACGTTATACATCCACATCGTTGCCCCTAATTTGGTCTTGGGAAATTCTAATCATTACGTCCATAGATTTTGTCTCCTAGGACTTGGAACCTACCGATTCAGTCGAGGAACGTGTTTTTCAATATGTTCTTTTGTTCTTCAAATAAAAAACAGGTTTCTGTAATTATGTGTTTAATTCTATAAGAAAAAGAAAAATCATTATACCAGTAGCTTCTCAAATATTATCATAGAATCATCATTATATGAATGAAAAAATTCTATCTTGGATGAATTTTGTCCTCATTATCTAATACATCTATTCTACTTTCCATTAGATTCACTCAAATTTTAATACAGTGTAAATTTCTCCCAAGTAAAAAAAATATAGTTTCCAGAGAACAAAGTTCGAATCCCTGGAAGAGAAATTAGTACGTATAGGACCTGCGCTGTAGTCAGGGTTCAACACACAATTTTTGAACAAGAAGGAATTTAATAATTATAACCAGGATATCTATCAGTCATTAACAAGTAAGCTCAGACATTACAAATGAATCATGCTTAAACGGGTATTCTTTTTAGCATTAAAATAATTCACAAATGAAATAATTTGGAGGTCCATTTGTTTTGCAAAAAAAATTAAAAGAGAACCCACGTTTTTAATAGAATAACTAGTGATTTATATATAGAGAAACTAACACATCATTAAAGGAAGGAGAAACTCGAGTAACATATCCTGTTAAAAACCCAAAATCATAGTGGAATAGGTCTATAAAGGATTAGCACTGAAATACCTAAATCCTGTATGTAAATGCAAAGAAATAGGTACTTTAGGAAGTACCTCATTGATGTTGAAACCTCAACGATTATTCATTCTAGATTCAAAGCGATGAAGCTCTAAATCCAAGGATTTGAAACCAATAGGCCCACAAGATGCATTTGATAAATCCTCTCCTTCTACACAATACAAGTCGTGGGAAAGATCTGAAACCAATATGCCCACAAGATGCATTTGATAAACCCTCTCCTTGTACACAATACAAGTCATGGGATTATGTGATGGGTTTTCTTAGGTTGGTGTTTGTCGTTTGACAGTTGGTCTGGTTGGACTCAATTTTGAGTTGATCTCATAAGAGGCCTGCTAACTTTAAAACCAAAAGGAGATTAGGCTCCAAGCAAGACCCGATACTTTTAACAATATTTTTAATTTCCCCCGTGTACACAACATAATCCCGCCATGCATATTGGGTCAACAAAAATATTAATTTTTGTTGTTTAAATTTTGTATAAATATAAATATAAATATTTTGAAGTAAACTAACTTAAAAACAAAAATTATGAAGGAATGTTTTTCTATAAATGTCAGCTTATTTCTCAATCCTAGGCTCTATCAAGCCTCGAGAGGGATCAAATCTTTGGAGCTGCAAACCTCTTCTCAAATAGCTCCTTGAGTGCAATACCTTAGAAGAGGTTTGCACCTCGGAAGATTTGATCCCTCTCGATGCATGATAGAGTCTAAGATTTGGATCTAGGTTGGTATTTAATATAAGTTATATGTTATATATATTGTTTTTAAGTTATATATTATAATATATAATACAAATACATTATAATATATAATATAAAGAGTATTAAGAGAAAGAATCCTCTTTTCTATTTTAATTTGATAATTTTTAATTATTATAAAGGGGTTTAGGGACTAGATAAATGGCACATTTTTCATTTAAATAGGGGAATAAGGAACTTAGATAAGACTAAAGGATATCGATGGAGGATACATTTATAAGGGTAAGGTAAATGGGTTTGGAATTTAAAGGTGTTTTATTTCTTTTATGTAAATGAAAATGGGAAGGGGTGAGGACTTTAGATAGAAAAGGGTTTGAAAGCTAGGATATGAGAAATAATTAAAAGGGGGAAGCGCTCATATTTTTTTAATAAATAAGGGATATTGGTTTCTTTTGCTATAAGAATTAGGGGGGATACTTTTCAACTTTAAAAGCATAGATGTAATGAGAATACTTTCAAATGGACACATCATATGAATTAATAAAGGACACAAACATAAAAATAAAAATAGTTTGCATACTCTTACCTACCTAAGGGGAATCAAGAACTTAGATAAGACAAAAGGATATCGATGGAGAAGACGTTTTTAAGGGTAAGGTAAATGGGTTTGGAATTTAAAGGTGTTTTATTTCTTTTATGTAAATGAAAATGGGAAGGGGTGAGGACTTTAGATAGAAAAGGGTTTAAAATCTAGGATAGGAGAAATAATTAAAAGGGGGAAGCGCTCATATTTTTTTAATAAATAAGGGATATTGGTTTCTTTTGCTATAAGACTTAGGGGGGATACTTTTCAACTTTCAAAGCATAGATTTAATGAGAATACTTTCAAATGGACACATCATATGAATTAATAAAGGACACAAACATAAAAATAAAAATAGTTTGCATGCTCTTACCTGCCTAAGGTTCAATTGAGTGTTAAAGGGGAGAAATGGTGACTATTTTGGCCAAATTAAATATGAACATGCTAAGTGTGATAATTTGAACACAATGGTATAAAATTTAAGACATTATAATGCTTTTAATGAGAAATGACCAATCTTTGAGACACAACACTAACTAGACTATCATGACGATGTAAAAGAAACGACTTGGAAAATATGTTGAAGGGGTCATGCGTGCCAAGGTTTAGTGGGTTTTTTTATATGCCAAGGTCATGTCCAAATTAATATATAGACAGGTTTCATTAATTCAATTTTTTTAATATAGGGAAGTGTAAATATATATTTTATATATGTTAGAATTTACTAAATTCTAACACTGTAGATGGATTCAGAGATTTCCCTGGGGATGGATTTAGAGGGGTTCTCTCAATCCATTTGCAGTGTTAGAATTTACTAAAATGTACAAATTCATTGTCAAATTTGTAATTTTTTTCGTTTTCAGAGTGACAACTAAAAGTGACCAAATAAATGACCAATTGTTATGTGGTCATTTTTAGTCTAGATATCCCATGATCAAATTTGGTCATTTATCTTGGTCATTTTTAGTTGGTTTTTATCCCGTGACCAAAAGTGGTCATTTATCTTGGTCTTTTTTAGTTAGCTCACTTAAATTTATCAATTTTGGTCATTTATCCCTTGAAAAAAACTATGGTGACCAAACATTTTGGTCTCCTGGTCACTAATCTCTCATTTTCCACTTGTGTAGGGTTAGGAAAATCCTCTATGTCTCTAATCTTTTCCAGGTCCACAACTATCCCTGTCTCAGAGATAATGTGACCTAAGTATTGTATCTGTGGTTTGTAAAAATCACATTTAATAAATTTAGCGTAAAGCTAGTGTTCTCGTAACACTCATAGTACTATGCGAAGGTGTTCTTCGTCTTCCTCTTTATTCTTGGAATAAACTATGATGTCATCTATAAATACCAAACAAATTTATCCAGATATTTACTGAATATGTTGTTCATTATACACATAAAGTTCACAGGTGCATTGCTAAACTCAAACAACATCACTACAAACTCATAGTGCTCGTACCTTGTACAAAAGGCGGTTTTGTGAATATCCTCGTTGCGAATCCGTACCTGATGGTACCTGGGTTGTAGGTCAATATTTAAAAATATTTTGGCTCCTCCCTCCTGATTGAACAAGTCATCGATCCTAGGGAGTGGGTATCAGTTCTTGATAGTCATTTTGTTCAATTAATGGTAATCGATGCACATTCACATCATACCATCCATATTCTTTACGAAAAGTATTAGTGCTCCCCAAGGAGACACACTGGGTTGGATATACCCTTTCTCTATCAACTCATGCAACTACAGTTTGAGTTCCATGAATTCTGGTGCACTCATGTGGTAAGGGGATTTGGAAGCCATAACTGATCCTGGTGTCAGTTCTATGGAAAAGTCTAGATCTTGTTTCGGAGGTAATCCTAGGATTTCCTCAAGAAACACGTCCTCGAATTCTACAAGGACAGGGAAGTCCTCTATTCACTGTTCTCTCCTAGACTCTATGTATTGGATGTTTACTGCAAACAATTTACAGCCTTTGCTAATGGATTTCTTCGCTTATAATGAAGATATTTTCCTTATGGAAACTTTCTTTGGAATGCCTTGTACCTTCACTTGGTTCCCTTGGCTATCTATACACAATATTGTCTTGTGTAAGAAATCGAGCATGACATGGTGTTGTTCCAACCAGTGCATGCCGATAAGTATATGGTACGATCCTAAGGGTAGGATGTTTAGGTTAACTTTCATAGGAAAACCATTTAGGTTTACTTCACATTCTCTAACTATTTATAAAACTTTTTGGTTTTTACCCGTGGGTAACTGTACTAGCCAAGGTTTATCATGCTTTACTTTTCCTAGTTTGCATACATCAACAATTTTTAGGAGAAACAAAGCTCCGATAAGCACCGAGATCAATAAGTATTGAAATAGAAGTGTTCAAGATCTTACTTTCTATATCAACCATTGTATCTTGATGATATTCCTGTCGGCCATCCAATGCTCCATAAATCCATAGTGTTCCATCTATGTCTTCTATAGTTGGTTCTTCTTGTAAGTTGTGCAAGACCCCACTGGTGTTGCTCTTACAATCTCGAACACAATGAGGCTTGTTGCACTTCCAACACTTGATCTGTAGCGGGGTAGCCTTGGCTCCACTTGCTACTGGCTTGTTAAAATTAGGAGATAGTACAAATGGCTTTGTACCAGATTTGTTGAAGTTCTTGTTTGCTGGAAAACTGTTTGTCTACTTTCTGTATGGCTGGGGGTTAAACCCAGGTTTGCGGTTATCATAAAATTTCTTAGAATTTTTTATGTTTCATTTCATGTTCTCTTTCCTTATCTATCCATGCTCATAACAGAGCCTAGCTTTGTGCAGTGTGGTATCCAAATTTTTTGGCATGTCAAACTCAATCCTTTTTTGAAAGTTGGGAGAAAGACATCCTAAAAATTGCTGGATCTTTACCTTTTCACCCTTAATGTATGGTACATAATGTAATGGATCTAGAAATATGTTAATAAAATCATCCATAGTCATGGATCCCATACGTAGCTCGTGAAACTCTTTCACCTTTCTATCGAAGAAAATTTTCGACATATATTTCTCTTGGAAGATTTTTCGGAAGTTATCCCAACGTATTTATCTTAGCTCATATTTTTTGGTGTGTTTCAAATCTCTCCACCATGTCACTTCTTTTCCATTCAAATTATAGATGGAAACCTGAGCCTTCATCTCACTTGAGTAGTTATGAACTCGAAAATATTTGCTCATTCTCAACAACCACTCTTCATCTTTCTCCCCAGTTTTTACTTCACCTTCATAGGTCGGGGCTATTACTTTTCTAAATCCCCCCTAAATACTGTCATCACTTCTTTGTTTCTTTCTACGTGGAGAAAGAGAATCATCACTAGAAAGTCTATAATGATCTCCTTTCGGTGCTTGAGTGGTACGTTCCTCTTTTTCTTCTTCTCTTGGGATGCTGGCTTGTTTATGGTCAGGTTCTCTTTTCGGTCTGTTTGTTGACTGAGTAGGTTTTCCCTGTGGGCTTCCTCTCATCATATTTATCAGTAATTCTTCATTAATAACATGTTGTTACTTTCTCTCATTTAAACTATCTTCTTTGAAACTTTGAAATTCTGCTTGAAGACTGTGTATGTTCTTCGAAATATCAGAATTCAGTTCCACCACTAGTTCTGCTTCCAAGGTGGGGGTGTTCATCTTTCCTTGTCGGCTGTTGTCTTCTTTAGTGTTCATGATCTGAACTATTCTGTAAAAATTCTTGTAATTGCAAAATCTTTTAATAACAGGAAAATTTATGTTAATTAACAATAAAATTTAAAACATACTTTATTTTCTTTGCAACGAATGTTTGGTGCGCCCATTGGTCTCGTAGTGTTGAAATTGGGCTCTGATACCACTTGTAATGTCCCCAAAAATTGAATTTTTTTATTTTATTAGGCTAATAAAAACTACCTATGCTGGATATTATTGAACTTGCGGAATACAATGTACAGTAAGTGTACCACTGTTTCATTGTAAGTTGTTCTTAAGTTCTACCTTATTACTTTCCATTATAATTATTAATGTGTTTTACATTATGATGTCGTAATGCTGATTACTAAGCTATTATTACATTTATACATTGATGTGTATGTGTAGTTACTTGATTATATACTTCGTTCATTTCTACATATGTTTACTTGTTATTTACATGGTTCTAACTTAACTTTGTTTTTGGAACTAAAGTGGGTGGAGTGGTGGGACTAGTTCTCCCATGTGACTGCCTGAGCAGTATAAGTATCTACTTGTCTAGAGGGCTTACTTAGTTCTATTGAAATAAAGCGCTCTTAAATTGTTTACATGCAGGTGTACTTAGTGACGATAAAATCATTACGTAAATATGAACACTTGATCATTAATACACCTTCTGGTTGTTATTATTGAGTTTTACAGACTCAGTATAATGGTAAGGTATTTACCACGTTTTTTATTTATATGACCTAGACTGATTATTTAAGTGACACTTATTTTTCCTAGTGTGATTATTAGCGACTGTTCATATCCTAGCATATTTGTTTGACATATTTATTTTATATAAAGTACTAACATATATTTTTATTCTTAATAGGTTTATAACTTGGATTAAAGATCAGTTCTTGGTTTTATAAATAACCAATTTACCATGGGATATCTCATATGCCATGGTTCTAGGCTTGGAGCCTAGGAAATTGATGAGCATTGGTGCTAAGGATTAGATCCTAAGGTTATACGATATACATGTTAAACATTGACCTTGTATCCATTTGTGGTGGCGAATATATATCATAGTTTAAACCTATGCACATTGGGGTTTAAGAATTTGCATACCATGGAGGCATTCAATAATGAAATGCATGAGAATGATAGGGAAGTAGGTTTGGGTTTTGAAAATGGCCAATAGGAGGGCACCATTAATGTGCATTGGAGTGTGTGGCAACCCAACATAGGGTTTGGCTCCACGATGCGCTTGGTCATTTCGTTATGTTTTTTGTTTGCTATCGGCTCTGTGTATTATGGTAAAAGCGACCTCCATTTGGATGATAGGTATGGAAATCGTTGTGGTTATTACAACATTCGAAGTTTGTTGGTAGCTTACTCCATGATTTCATACTTCTGATTTTTGTTGTCGTGTTGTGGTTGTAGGTCACAGGGATGGATAAAAGGGACCTGGTTTGTAGCTTTGGGAACAAACCCTGACAAATCCATACCTTGCGGTAAGACTGCTAACAAGTTTTCACTTATCTCCTCTCGGCTTTATTGTTGAGACTGAGTTTGATTTCGTCATGGTTGGGGTTTAATGGAGTCTGGTTCCATTAGCACTCTGCATTCTATGCAGCGACAAACTTGGAATTTAAAGTGGGGTTTCGAAATCCTTTGGGCCAGATCTTATAAAGACTTGGGTTTTTATAATTATTATGTTTTTTATCCATGAGACGAAACTTGGTGCCTTGGCAGGCTCCATGTATAATTTTATTTATTGTTTGAAGATGTAAAACATGCCATGGCAGCACCATTGCTTGCAATGGTGCAAGGACGTAAGCAGTTGACTGTGTAAATTATGTTAATGAAATAAAACATTGAGTTGTGAATACATGCCGCATTTTATGATTGCAATGGTTATTAAAAATTAGACTGTGTATTTTTTTGTTTGAAGCGTTGGGTTTATTATAATGCTTTGTTTCAATCCTGGGTTATTATATATGTGGCATTGGCCTTTGTTGATTGTAATGGTTAAAATGATGACCACCCTATCAGCGAGATGGATTTGGGGCTATGCCTTACATGACATCGATACTCTCCATCGTGATTATGATAGCGAAAGGGAAAATAGACTTACAGTTGGTGTTTATACTGCATAAATGCATATGTATTAGAGATTGTTGGTTTATTATGTAGCATGGTTGGTAATATTTTAGAGTTGTAAATTATTTTAGTGGAGAAGGTTGAGGCCATAAATTCAGCATATAAGCGTTGTAATGGTCTTACAACCTCTGTGTAAGGAGTCAGTTATTAAGTATCGTCCGCATACAAGTTGTGTATAGTGTGGCTCTATGTAATATGAAAAGACTCCATAGGATTTGATCTTGGGTCGTTACTTAAGATGAGGGTTTTAAATTGGTTTCTGTATATTAACGTTGGTTTTGGTTTTTAATATAAAGGGCATCGTATTTTATGTATGCAAATTGGCCATTGGTTGTCTACAAGATTCGTTCCTACAACCTTAATGTAATTACATGGTATTTTTAATTTTTTAATGTAATGAAGGCTTGGTTATTTAAATGATTACTCCATATGTAATATTGTTGTGGTTTTCATTATGGCCTGCAATTGGGCTTGGATGCCCACTAGGGTCGATACTATGACCTCTGTGTAGCTAAGGGTTTAAAATCAATTATTGTAATGTTACTTTGGTTATTTGTTATATGGTGGCGGCGAGTAGTATTAGATGGGACTAGATCATAGACCAATGAATGGTCTCGATACTTTCTCTATTTATTTAATTATGATAATGTTTATTTTAATGGAATTGATTTGGTATTTAGAGTAAATTTATTTATATAGACCTTGAAAGGTCTTCACTAATTTTTATTTTAGATTTAGTTTGGGATATTTATAATTTGTGCCTAGATGTCATTATTATGTTGTAGATTAGATTTTTAATTCTATTTCATAACTGTTAGTATATATATATATACCAATAGTATACTGGTTATATACTAATACTATATTGATTTGTTTCTTGTTATTACAATTAGATGATGCTAAATTAAATCTAGGTCTTAAATGAAGCATAGATCTAAACTAGTAAGTTAATTGAGCATGGCTCTGCTGACAAATGAAATATGTCAGTAGAGTATACAGGCCAAAGAACAGCTAGGTAATAGATCTGAAATAAAACCTAGTTCGTAGGAAACACAGTTTAAATAATAAGAGTAATACATAAGTAAAACTAAATGGATAAGCCCTAGATAAATATAGCATAGGAAATAAATTACAACCTAGTGTTATTCTCTAAAATGTAAACCCTCGAAGATTTAAACAAAAAACAAGCACATAGGGTTATAAAATGTAATGTAATCATTTTCCTAACATAGACAACATTTATTCTTAGAAAAATGGAATACGGAGTCTAGGTATTCATACCTGTAAATTGAAGCTCCGTTAATGGCTGAAACCTGCACACTCAAATAACCAGCATTAACAATTCATAGGAAAATCCAACCTCTGTATTAGATGACCGAATCACTTGGGAACTACCACATTCCACCCAACCATGATCCGGAACCGTTCCTGGTTTCAATATCGATCCCCTCGAGTCGGTTCCAACATGCAAGTAACTTAGAGCTCCTAAGGTAAGGTTTCCCTAAGTGGTATATTGGATCTTGATCAGTCCTTTTCCTTTCAGGAAAATGTTCTCCAAGAATTCACTTGAGAATAAAACAGGCAGAATAATGACTCTACAAGGATAGATCAGAACCCCAAGCCTCTCCTTGGCTTGAGACTTTATATATAGACTTTTCATTCAAAGGGATAGTTAAATCAAGAAAATGCTTCGTTTCTTGGATTAACCCTATTTATTTAATCTAGTACTTTTAATATTTTAACATAGGAACTTTTAACTAGTTCCTAATTTAGACTTTTGTAGGCATTATACTATTTATTTTCTTTTAGTAATAAATAGTAATGGATGGAGATTTTCTTTCTTTCTTTCATCATTAATATTATTACTGTATTTATTATTTATACTTACCATGTATAAAATACATAGTAATATAACATTTATTAACATTTGTCTTTGGGCATCACATACCATGATCCCTAGACTTATGACACTTCTTCATTAAGGTAAAAAAATAGGCATATGGTTAGGTCTACTAGGCTAGGAAACACTAAACATCCTTGCATGTTGGGTTCCCTTGTATAACATGGTAGTTCTTCAGTACTTGATTTGAAACACATAAATTCAAAATTTCACTTAATCATTTATAAATAAGTAAGATGAGATCAATATTTTCCTCGAGTTGTTTTCACTCGGAAATCATTAAATCTTTTCATTAACTCCTAACGCTTACCAGAGCCCATACTCAATGCTAAAAATAAGGAGTTACAAACTTAAATCAATTCCAGAGCTCTTTGCTCAAGATTAATGCTAGGGTGTACTTGTACGATACACCTAGGGATACAATGGCCAAGGATCCAATGCTCTAGAGCTTATTCTCAACATCAACATGGAAGGCTCTAGGGCTTATGCCCAACACTTCCAGCTTATATTTTCATGTGTTCCAGAGCTTTATGCTCAACATAAAATTAATTACTCATGTCTTATAGAGATTCTCGCTTAACACACCATCAATTACTCATGTGCTCCAGAGCTCCTTGTTCAACACAAAACACCTCATAAATCATGTGCTTCAGGGTCCTTGCCCAACAAAAAAAATAATATATATATCATCAACAATTGGTTTACGCCTAATATATAAAACAAATCATCATTTTCATGTGCAGTGGGGTCTTTAGCCCAATATATCAAAATAAAACACCAAGATAACATCATAATCAATATGATCATGCCTATAAGTGTTAGGTCAAAAATTCAGGATATTACAGAAAACAAGTGTGAGAACTCATATTCCTTAGAGGCATGGTTGCAACACCTTTTAGCTATCATCTTCCCATAAGAGATATCTGAAATCTCAACTTTGTCAAGTACAAAACAACTCTCTTTGGTGAACCAGTGTGTGTCATCTGATAAATAAATAACAAGTTTGTTGCTAAAGAAGGTACATAAAGAACATTGTTGAACACACCATGTACGAATTGTACTGTTCCATTCCATACAATGGGGATCTAAGAATCATCTCCCATGTGAATTATTGGACCATCGGTGAGATCTAAAGAACAAAATGACTCTTTGGAGGAAACCATGGTGTTAGAGGCTCCATAATCTATGAGGAAGGCTTGAGATTGTGAAAATACAACCTTCAGTGCATGGCATCTCTCATGATCATTTTTATTGCTTATAGAATAAGTCTTCCTTGTGCCTTCTGGGAGGGAAATGTTGTTATGTTCAAGAAGTATGACCATTTGATATATAGTTTTATTCATACATGAACTCTCTTGATGGTTTCATTTCTTGCAATAGGTACAGTTGGTCTTTTCAAACCTCTTTCTATTATCCTTCTTGGAACTCGAGGCTCCATTTGATGGAATAAGATTCTTGTTTGGTTTGGATTCATAATTTTTATTGTCCTTTACCTTATACTTCCCTTTGGAATTCATATTCTTTGACTCCCTATCCAAAAGATCCTGATTCTTGGAAGGTTTAAGGGATCCCATTTGGTTTAGTTTGTCTTGTTCTTGGATCAAGGATTTAGTGAATGCATCTAGCGAAGGCATTTTCCAATTTGGGTTTTTCAGTCTCCCAAAATGGAATGTGGACACAAAAACTAAAAATTCATGGCCAATCTTACTTACAAAGGATATCACCATTTTCTCATCCTTCTTCTCAATTCTACATTGTTTGCATTTCATGACCAAAGACTTGAATTTGGTGAAGAACTGTTGAATGGTTTCAAAACTGTTGGGTTGAAGAGAAAATAATTCATTCTCCAAAGTGTGTCCTCTCAACTCATTTTCTTTCCAAAAATATATTTAAGATTCAACCAAACCTCCCTTTGGGTTTTCAATCCATCAAGAAGGAAGATCAATTCTCTAGATATGTGAATACACATAAATCCAAAAGCTTCATCAAGATTGTTTAGGTAGTTTGATTTCTCAATAGCTTCCTGGGGTTTGACCTCCTTTCCAATTGTGACCTTGTCTATACTCCTTTTACACAATACTAACTACATACATTCCATCCAATCTATATAATTGAAGGGCGTGAGGATTCTTGGTGTCAAGGGAGTTGAATTCTCCATTTTGTAGCTGTAGCAACAACACATTTTTTATTGAAAACTTCTCAAAACCTATATAAAAATATCAAATCCAAGATAAACCAACTTTGTAGAGTTTTTATACCATGTGAAATTATGAATCACATGAGATCATTAGGTTGAATAATACCTTACAGTGAAAGAATTAGGAATAAATATGAATTCTCGTGTAAAAATTGATAAAAATTCATTGTGGAATTAAACATGGAAGAAAGACCAATTGGTAGCAATAAACTGGTAACAACATTCATTAATCTATGTATAAACAATACATATTACAAAGGATGAAATTCGAATACTCCAGAAGTGATTCGAATCCATGACTGTAGACATGACTAACTTGGGAAAAATCACCACTATAGACATCACTAGTGCAACTACGGAAAACTCAATCAATTAAGAATTGGTTAGCTGAGCTTGGTAGGTGAGAAAATGCGCCTTTATCCTTAAATCATGCAAATCCCATGAAAAAGTGGTGCATTAGGAGACTTGTCTAACTGAACATGGCCATCGGAGCTTGACTCCACTCAGATGAAGGTGAACTAAAGGTGAGATTTCCATAACTCTGAGTAGGATCCTAAAATCTAGCATTAGAGGAAATTTGAACTCAAAATGGGAATTTTAACTCTAATTCAAATTCCATGTCATCATGTGTTAGCCAATGAAATTGCTTTAAATTTGAAATACCGTATAGGTCTTAAATAGCAATTTAATATAAATTTGGGGATATGTATCATAAAAAAACTACTCTTTTTGTTTGTATTTTCGACATATCTCCCTTTGTATTTAGTCAAATTTTGATCGGGACAGCTCGTTGGATGTAGAATTAAATTCCACATCCAACGAGCTCTCCCGATCGAAATTGAGTAAAAACATGGGGAGATATGTCGAAAATACAAACAAAAAAGTAGTTTTTTTCTTTTCTTCCTCCAAAATTAATAAATATTATTTTATTAATTTTTTNTGATTGGTATCCATAGGTCCTAAATTCATTCATGAGGGTGTATCAAGTGAAGAGTGGCGCCCATATAACTTCTGCATAACACTAGGAAGTGATAACACCATCCTAAGTTAGGAAAATAACAAAATGACTAAGGTGGACAAGTGAGGATTATTAAATAATCCTAAAATATTCCTCATGCCTCCTCAAGTTTATACTTTTTGTGGTGACATCCTTGGGAGATGTCTCATAGTTTAAAACCATATTACTATTCAAATGTATTTATTCTTAAAACTTCCCCCCACCACACTTCTTATATAAATAACAAGCTAAGCAACCCTCTTAGATATCCTCACTACCATGGTTACATAGGAGATAAAATCAAAGAACACAATTCTCATGAGGTAATTAGTTCTAATAATTATACAAGTATTAACATAGACAGAATGCCACTCTCATACCACTTCGTGAACGATCTCTAGAGGTTACCAATATAGCTACAAATCTAGATCAGTACTATCGTGGTGGAATAGCTACATAACTCACACACTTAAACATTCACACAAATTTATGTGCTACAAAAATAAATATATTAATAATTAGCTATGCAAATTATTCAAATACAAATGAAAGAACAAAAACAAACTCTTTATTTAATCGTGTAGAAAATATCAGTTTGTGGCATACAATTTAGAGGTCTCAGTGTCTCCGTGATTCATACAATTATAAATTTGCAAGATCAAACTGTAATTTTTCTTTCTGAAACTCCCAGGGCCTACAGTGGCATTGATATTCCTCTTTTCCTATAGAATGGTGGAGTTGAACACATCTTCGAGTGAATTGATCTAATTTATAATTTTCCTTCAACTTTTTCTTATACATGGAAGTGAAATAATCCCTACAATGATTCATCTTCATTAGTGGTGTCTATTAATTCTCATTGATAACCCTGTCCAAATTTTTATTGAAAATATTACAAGTTTTTAATTATAAATTTAGCTTGTACTATCTGGATCCAGTAATTAATATAAATTTGTTGTCATTACTATCCACATAACATGCACTCCTTCCGACAATTCCCAATCCTTCCTACCATAGTCAAAGGATAGTGCAATTTGATGTTTATTTTCCTCCATAGCAATGTTGACCTCTTTATTTCCTCCGACTAAGCAAACTAAACAAATAAAAAATAATTAAAAGCCATAGTTATATGCCGATTACATGATCCCAAAGATGCTCCTACCTTACCCCACCCTAAAATTCATGGAAATAATAAAAATTAATTCACCTTTACACATGTACAACGATCAACATGGAAAAAATAACACATATCAATGGTCCATTAAACCATGTGAAAGTGCGATCCAAATTAATCGTCAAATATTTCCAAAAAAAAATAATTTTGTTACAAAGTTTGATGTTACTGATCCTTGAATATAAAAGGACAAGGGTTTCATCTTGAATTCACATGATTATGAGACAAATCACTTGGTGGCTGGAATTCAAGAGCAAAATTTTAATAAAGAATGTCTTCTTATGCAAATGCAACCAAAGATAACTGAAAAAATGAAGCCAAGGAATAAAGTATAAATAGTTAAGAATGAGGAACTCGAAGGAAGAAAATATTGTAAATTTTTTTAAGACAAAGATGATTTCGAATTCAAACAATCTTTAAAATATTTTTAGTAAAATGGAGAATTTTAGAGATCCATAATTTTCTTAAAAAGTATAAACCTTGACAAATCTTACTAATTCTTAAATTTACAACCATAAAATTTTTTACGATATTTTTCTAAAATTATTCGGATTTCTAAAGATTTTATATAGTTTCTAGATAATTTTGGCCATATTTCATATAAAAAAATTTATGTTATGGGATTTGGGAATATCATTAAAAAATAATCGAAATTGACAAACTTAATTTTTTTGGAGGAAAACTTAAAAATTAGCCCATGGGCATAAATTTGCCCCTAAAATTTCCCATTATGAATAAGAATATAATTAATATTTGATGAAAGTGTTTATCCATTAAATAGAATTTAGTGTCTAAAAAAGGATTCCCACGTAAATCATTAAAATATGAGAGCATATCTCACATCATACTACATTATAGATGTTATATAATAAGGGTGAATCTATATTTTCTCGTTAATGATAGTTTCCATATAAGCCAGGTTGATATAGAGTTATAAAATGAGAGTTAAAAATAATTAGATCCAAATCCTTGGCTCTATCAAGCACCTAGAGGGATCAAATCTCCCAAGGTGCGAACCTCTCCTCGAATATAAAATTCAATACATTTTCTAAAAACTTAAGTGATCAAAATGATCAAACCTTGGACCTCACTCCCATTATCCCAACACCCTTACCACTATAACACATGTAGTTCTTATTATACATTGTAAATAACTCATATATAAACTTGAATAATATGTTTATTTATATAAATATACAATTTAAATTATTTTTTAATTTAAATATAAATATGATATAAATATAAAATTATATTTTGTTTTAAATTTAAATTTAAATTTAAATTTAGATTTAATTTTAAATTTTAATATGTTAAAATTAAAAAATAAAAGAGAGTTTAAATTTAAATTATATTTTGATAGTTCTATAATTTAAAAACCCTTATTTAAAACCTTGTAATACATGGTTTTTATTGTATATGGTTTAGGATACATGGTTTTTATTGTATATGGTTTAGGAGGGCCTTGCGAATGGTTTTAAAGTAATGTGTCAGTCCTGGTGGACAACCCATGATTTTATTGTATATGATTTAGGAGGCCTTGCACATGGTTTTAAAACCATGGTTGCAATCCGTGTGCAAGGCCAATTTTTTTTTGAGGATAATTAATTAATTTATTTTTATATTTTTGTTAGGTAAGAACATCAAAACATATTGGGTTACTTTGTTACTCGACAAACATTACAAGGGAGATCTCCGTCGAAATATTTAAATTCTTATGCATGTATAATAAATAATACAGTACTCAAACACTTTAATTTATATAATATTTGATTGAATATCAAATAAAATGTCTATATTAGTCTTGTTTAAAGTGGTTGGGAGTAATTGTTATAACTTGTTTTTTTTAATATATATTCCATTCAATAAATAAGAATATCAAATAAAATTTATTAAATTTATATCTAATATTTAATATTTTAATATTTAATTTTTAATACTAAACTAAACAAATTAAAAATATAATAAATATAAATGTTAAAGATTATAATAATGTTAAAAGTCAATTTCATTATATTAGTTACATGATATTAAAAGTTAAGGAATTTGAAATAGATTAAATGTATTTTATTGGATAAAACTAATTAGTATATTTTAAAAGTAAAAAGTAAAAAACTTGTTTTTTTTTTTTTCATTTATTTTCATATCATCTCACCAAAGATTCACTAAACTAAGTAATGATTAGTTGTGGAATTAAAATTGTGCATCGAATGTGTATCCATCCATGATACTTTTATTAGTGCACATTATGTGAAGTATTCACCCTTATACTTTGACTAGTGGACATTGTATGAGGTATCGACCCTTAGATACTTTTACAAATGCACCTATTTTAAAGTATACACCTTTATACTTTTACTAGTGCACCTAGGGTGAGATAAAATGAATATAAGTAAAAAAAAAATATTTTTATTTTTTCTCTTCAAAATAATCTATATATTTTGGAAATATTTTATTATTATTATTAAATGTATTAATATTATAATTGCTTATATCATCAACGAGAACTCCATTATGATCTTGGTTAATGTGATTTATTTTCTAAATGAATAGAAGTGGTGATAATATAAAATGCTCCATATTGATTGTTCCAAAGATATTTACAATATCTAAATAAAATATCGTCGAGATATTAACCAATGTCCATCATGGTATCTTTTATATTTAATAATTTAATATGACTTTATGACTGAACTTAGACTATAAGCCCCCCTTCATATTTGGATTATAATGTTAGGCATTCCAAATAAATAAAGGATAGATATTCAAGCCTCCATACTTACTTCAACATTTATGCATACCTAATCAAATATGAAAAGAGATATCAATGGACTTCATAATCAAATATGGAAAGAGAAATGAAAAGAGATATCAATGGACTTCATAATCAAATATGGAAAGAGATATCAATGGACTTCATTATAGGATTACCAAAATCAAAAAGTAAGGATGCTTTTTTGAGGTTGTGGATATACTCTCAAAATATACATTGTACATATATTGCAAGTGAAGTGACATAAGTGTTCATGAGGGAAATTTGTAGTCTTTATGGTTTTGATAAAGTAATAGTAAGTGACATAGATCCAAAATTAATAATAAGTTTTTGTAAAGAGTAATGGATGATAAGTGGAATAATACTAGCTATGAGTTCAACATATCATCCATAAAGTGATGGTCAGACATAAATAATTAACAAGTGTTTAAAGGTTTATTTTCATTTTTATTCTTCAAACAGGCAATACCAATGGGTAATGACTACTTTTATAAGAATGGTGGTATAGTACCACTATCATACATATACTAAGATCGTCTCTATTTGAATAATTTTATGGATATCACACTCCTAGTATTAGATCCTTTTTATAGGATCATTTCAAAATATAGGAAATTGACTCACATATGGAAAATATTGAAGACACTTCGAAAATTCGTAAAGAAAAACCTAAAATGGACCAAAATAGGATGAAGCAACAAGAATACTAACATTAAACTGAAATATAGTTTGAGGAACATGATTATGTATTTTTAAGACTACAACATTATAAGAAATATGCTCTCAAACAAATGAAGAATCTAAAAAACTAGATCCAAAATTTTCTGGGACTTATATAATTCTTTGCAAGATTGGAGAAGTGCCACACACAGACACACACAAAAAAAAACATATTATTTATTGAAGGATACCTATTGCATGAAAAATGTAAGGTTGTGCATTTTATCATTATAAATATAAAGGAATTAAATACATTTGATCCACACACTTGGCCTTGATCACTAGAACATTAGTAGAGTAATTTGTTTTTTTATACAATCCACATAATACATAAATTATTTTTATAACATTGTTAAAGCATAATTTTGTCTAGGTGTGACCCCACATACCACATCCAAAACACTAATTTACTCTTTTAAAAACTTGTTTAATATCTTTGCTTTGTTTACTTTGTTGTGTTCTTCCCTAATTCTATGCTTATACATTAACATAGTTAAGAGGATAAATGTTGTTGTAACCTAGCTTAAATGTGGACTCGAATGTTCATGTTTAGGAGTGATATTCAACTAGGGTGTTGATATAGGTTATGTAGTGGTTATGATGTTATTATCAAGTTATCACAATATGGAATTGTATATATTTCATAATGCTTGACCAAATAGATAAATAATGCTTTTATTATTGAATCAAAGAACAAGGATATAATCGTAATGCCTGGTTTAGAAATGAATTATATCTTTCGTGAAAGACCAAGGATTATAATTTTAATCGAGCTTGGTTTAGAGAGGAATTATGATAAGTGGAAAAAATAAAAATAAAAGATAGAAAACACTTGAGTAACCTTCATTATAAAGAGGAGTAGGAAGAGTCGACGAAGCCGTTCCATATCAAGTTTTTGATTAAGAAGAACAAGACTAATTTATCATTTAATTTGATTTCATAGGAAAACCTCATTTATAAGAACATAGTAATTGAGCTTGGTTTATATATGAATGATCACCCTCATCAATATCCTTTAGGTTGAGTGAATACGTATGCAGATTTAAAATTTACACATCAATGTAAATTTATAGTTTCTATCAACATAAATTTTTTTTATGAAACAAAATTTGATGTAGTATCTCATAATGTATACAATGTAGTGTTTGGTATCCCTTACATGTATATGGGGTATCATTATTTTTATGGGAAGGGAAAATATAAACCACCTAGATTCAAGAACAAGAACGGTAAATGTAAATATTTGATCAGTAATGCACATCAAGGTAAGTCTAAGATCTCTCTAGTGAGTGCTAACCAAGCTAAGAGATTGATTAACTAATATAGGATGTATACATGAAAATAAATTATTTTATTGAGACAAAGCAAAAAGTACATTGACATAATGGGTGTGAAGGATTTCTTCCAAGTATGTATGAAAGAACAAAAACAATAATCAAAATAAATTTTACAAGCATAAAAATAATTGTTCTAGCAACCATCTACATAATAGGGGATTTGGAGATGGCATAAATTTATAGAATCTATGTTAATAAGCATAGTTAATTACAAATAATCTACAATCCATATTAGAGTTAGAAGAGGTAGAGAAGGAAGTTTTTGGAGCAAGGAGTAATAAAACCTAGTATGTTTTGCACACAATACTTAGAATAACACGATAAAACTAAAATATGTACAACATGCACTAATTATGATTGTGGAACACCAATTTCACAACGATAATAGAGATGAATTACATAATAACTCCTTACTAATTAGAGGAACCTCGTCCAAATAAACTATGTAAATCTATGTATCCAAATCATAATTCCATGTGTATAGCAATGAGTATATTGACCTATGTATACACACATTATCATTCATTTCATATGTATCCCCCTATTTAATATACATTTAACCACATTAATTATACATTTGGATCGATATATACCCCCATTAGGGTCATAACATAGTACCCTCCAAAACGTTTGTGCTCAATACTTTGTAGTCAAGGGATTTACATGTGGTGAAGCGAGGTAATAAAACCTTGATAGTGTCATTGATTGCAACGAGAGGAGCAAGGTTCTCTACAACCCAACATGGGGGATATGTTTTCACATAAGGTAACAAAACGCTACCAAAAAAATTAAATAAACCAATTCATGTTGGCTCATAAAATAAAAAATTTAATCCAAATGAAAATGAGTATTTACATTACAAAAAATGAAAAGTAATAAATTCATGTTGGCTCATGAAATAAAAAGTTAATACCAAATGAAAATAATAATAAAAATATATGTCGATATACAAAATAAAAGCATCGAGAGGGATCTAATTTCTCCATGTGTAATTTGTGTAAAAAATTTAAGGTAAAATAAATAAATTACACCTCTAGAAATTGGATTCTCCATGTGTAAATTTTTTCTCAATGTGTAAAACACTTAAGGTAAAAGAATAAATTACACCTCTAGAAATTGGATCCCTCTTGGTGCTTGATAAATATGTGTTTAACATGGATCTACGTTGGTAATAATACATACATACATATCCAATTATTTTCGTAGTAAAACCTTGATATCTCCCTTTCCTTTTATTACTTTCTTACACTTTAATTTTATGTTAGTTATCCTTGCTTTTAGAATATGTTTTTCAACTCTTCCAAACTACTAATGTATTGTTATAAATACTATCCTACATAATAATGGCATTACCACAATATAGGAAATTTTTTCCATTCCACTCATCATTGTATACAACAAATGTTTAGGATCAATAATTTGTTAATGTCTAGTAAACACTGGTATTACCATTTCTTCATCTTAAACACTATAATAGGTAATCTAACATGAAGAATGATTTTGAAGTGTAAACTTATGATAGTGGGAATACTATGGGTGGAATGATACAGAGAGGGATGAATTTAGTTTGCTATCATCCAGAGCCATTACACATAGTAGTGTTGAAATAAGCTACATATGACAAGGAACTCTGTGAATTGGCGCATCGAATGAAGAAGTGGAAGAATTATTGATTGGTTATGGCAACATTTTATCCATACTGATCACTAACTTATATGATACTATGTGATGCAAATTATGATCCAGCAAGAAAGGCATTTTAAATTGATGATATTTATAGAACATGTTTTTCTAGTTATTAAATATAAAAAGATAATTGCCAACAAAGTTGGGTAATCTATGGTCAAGACCACCAACACCGGAATTTATAGAATTTGAGTACATAATGCACTTGGAGAATTTAATTCATGAAGCATACAAATAGGAGTATGTATAATAATAGGAATTCAAGGGAGTGCAGTAGTGGTTGGAGTGCGAATGGGAACAAGTAGGATCCAATTCCTATCTTCAATATAGATTACTCTACAAGATGGGGAAGCTTTGCATTCTAAAGAATGAAAGATTACAATGTATAAGAATGGCTTATACTCCTAAGGTATCTAGGAATTTTGATGTTAGAATAATATATCTAAATTGGATAGCTAGGTGTATTGACCATTTTTTTTTGTGTATGTGTTATTTTCTTTGCATGTAGGTTGTGCTAAAGTTAGTTCGCTTTCAATGTACTTCTTGTTTTAATATGCATCAAGTGTAGTATGGGGGAGGGGGGAGAGGGGGTTGTGAGAATTGCTTCTCAGTGAGATCTAGGATCTAGGGCAATATTCACACTCAATGTATTTGACAAAATATGCAAGGGAACAATAAAAGAGACTAAAAATAACTGGAATAACACATGTGAATGGTGCTAATAACTGATCATATTATTACAATACATCGTGTAGATGTGTATGGTGAATATTTATAATACATAGGGGAAAATTCTTGAGACCTTGGAGCCCATGTGAATGCATACAAGTGTCAGGCTAGGATTTGATCCCTAACCCACCCCTAGGTTGACCAATATATTCTCAAACCTAACCAAACACTCATGAATCCATGTGTGAACATGTGTGAGCATGTGTGAATAGGTAAGAAGCATGTTTGGGTTATTATTGAGGAAATGCTCGCATGGGTGAGTGGCAGAGTCTCTAGGAGACAAATAAATGCCCAAGAAGACCACAAAACAACCACATTCACACACTACCACCCCTAGTAAAAGATGAAAGTGGTTTGTAATTAGTGCAGGAACCTAGATGAAAAAATGATCAAAGTAGAGCACCTCAACTATCAATCAATGAGCCGTAGTCACCTATTTGACTAGTATTGATCAGTATAACCTATGTTAGACCAGAGAACATAAGCACAAGGAAAATGATTATGTCTCATAGGTAGATAATCACGGTACTAAGGTATATTATTTCTTTAAAACCCCCCCATTAAGAATAAATTAGTAAAACTTATACCAAAATGATTTATTAAGGCCTTAGCAACTAGGGCACACATCACCTTTTACAACAAAATTTTATTAATCCATGTAACTGAGGTAAGGAGGAAAACCTCATGGGACAAAACCTTCCCTCTAAAAAGGATATGACAAAGATCAGAAAAAAGGTCTTTAACATGTTATCTTCTTCACTTGAATGATATTAAAGAACAACTTCTTGGTGATGGAATTGGTGAAGATGTTGTGGATGCCAAGATCATGCATCAATGCATCAAAGTGCTATAGACAAAGATCATGTGAGAGGCCTTTTCATGGTCATCATTTGATGATGGATGGGAATCATAAGACTGTATTTTGATGTAAGCATACTATGATCTAATAGTATAATCAACCGTGGAAAATATATCTCTGCAAACTCTTTCCCAAATAACGCCAAAATATTCAACAAAATCAGGTGTAGTTGCTATGTCATGAATGAAATCATGAATCTTCTTCGCAATTTGATGAAGCACCTTCATAAGTCTGTAACAAAGATCATGAGGCTCTGAAATATCATAATATATGTCACATACAACAGAAAATATTATAGGTATGGTTTCTCCATGAGCAAATGGGTCCATAGAGAGAGAAGAGTTAGCAACTAGATCACAATTTCAATTCAACAGACCTGGAGGGTCTGGAGACTTGAGATTTGAACCATGGGTGGTAAAATAAAGTACAAACATATGGAAAAACTATCCGATGAAGGCCAATGATATGGTCATCGAATCAATGCATTACATACAATACATAAAAGAAACATATACAAGTGACATAGTATTGGAAACTAGGAAATTTTGATATTTTCCAACTAGTAAACTTGAGGGTTGTCGGGTCTTTTGGTCATGAAACTGCTGGAGAAATGAGTCTATGACTATAATAGGGTGTATATCAGCCTGTATATCACCTTCAGAATCATAATGGGAAATATATAATTGGATTGGGAAAGAGGTTTCAGAAGACACATCAGAAACAAACAAAAAATAACTAGTTTTGGGAGGAAGCTTTGGTAAACTGATTGGGGTTTCTTCCAAGGAAGGAATGGAGGATTTATATTCTAATATATTAGAGGTTAAATAAGAACTAGAACCATCATAAAAATATATATCAGAAATGGGTTTTAGCCATGCACTCAATGCACGCTCAGACTTACCACTTCCTTTCTTGCGCTCCCATCCTCTTGCAAAATCTGGAAGATCAATGTGGTTCTCCTCAAGGAGTTTGGTCATGATTTCCATATTATCTCTGAAGAAATATGTTTCAATATTTGAACCTATGCAATGAACATAGGTGGGTCTCTCTCTCTTTTTTCTCCTTCTGGATCTTGAACTCCCATCAATAAAACTGGAGCTTTCTGAACTTGACTGCTTCTTCTCTTTCTCTTTTTGCTTCAAATATTTATTCTTTCCTTTGGTTTGATTTGATAAACAAATAGAAAGGGCTTGTTATTTGGTGTATTTGATGGTACCCATTTGTATGATCTTTTCCTACTCCTCAGTCAAAGACTCCATGAAGTCTGCTAGCATGGGCGTCCTCCAATTTCTAGCTATAAGATTTCTTGAGTGGAATGTTGAAACATACATAGAATACTCAGGCCCTAGATTAGAAAGGATGAACAAGATAAGTTGATCATATTTCTTCTTTATGCCACACTATTTTATCTGAAGTACCAGTGCTTTCAACTTGGTAAATAATTCTTCAATTGTCTCATAGTGAGTTGGGATTAGGGATATTAGCTCATTATCAAGCTGATGGCCTCTCATTTCATCACTCTTCCCAAATAGTGAATCAAGATTGAGCCAAAATTCATTGGGGGTGCCAATAATTTCAACATGAAAGAGGAGATCCTTCAAAATGTTGAGGAAAATATTTCCAAAAGCTTCATCAAGTCGATTGAAGTACTTAACTTTCTCTACTGCATAGTTGGGCTTAGCTTCAATCCCCATGGTGATTCTATACAGGCATTTCGACCTCAACTGGATCACCATTTCGGCCTTCCATTAAAAATAGTTTAATAGTGTAATCAATAGCTGATTCTGCTCCATCCTTCTTGTGCAACCTGTGACAAAAACACTATAAAACCTACAATGCAAACACTCATATTTTTTGGAATTATGCCCTAAACAACAACTCAAACCTATGTATATTTTTTTGCATCTCCAAATAGATCTGATAACGTGCGTTAATTTCTTCCCAGTGAGATATAGGAGCTATAGAAATATTCACACTCAAAGTATTTGACAAAATATGCAAGAGAACAACAAAAGAGAGTGAAAATAGCTGGAATAACACATGTGAATGGTGCTAATAACTGATCATATTATTACTGTACATCTTGTAGATGCGTATGGTACATATTTATAATACACTGGAGAAAATTCATGAGCCTAGCTTGGTGCCCATGTGAATGCATACAAGTGTCAGGATATGATTTGATCCCTATTCCCCCCCCNCATTAATGAGGGAAGGATAGAATGGGAGAGCGCATGGGTGAGTGGGAGAGTCTCTAGGAGCCAAATAAATTCTTAAGAAGACCACAAAATAACCAAATTCACACACTAGCGCCCCTAGTTAAAGTTGGAAGTGGTTTGTAATTAATGCAGTTGCCTGGATGATAAAATGATCAAAGTAGATCTCCTCAACTATGAATTAATGAGCCAGAATCACCTATTTGACCAGTATTGATAAGTATAACCTAAGTTACACCATAGAACACAAGCACAAGGAAAATGATTATGTATCCTAGGTAGATAATCATGGTACTAAAGTAAATTATTTCTCTAACAGTTTTGTTTCTTTCATCCAAATGTGAAATTTAATCCTGGTTAAGGGATTGAGGTTGTAATCTAACCTAGGCAAACATATTAGTAATTTGAATGCTGCAGAATACCTAAATATTCTATTGTAAATGATTAATAAAATACGATGAGAAATAGAGAGGCGTGACTCTAAGGTTTGCTAGTTTTCTTGATTAAAGGTAAATCTCTATATACCATGTGTGTATCAATATTTAAATTTTGTTTTTCTTCAAATCAATATGCATTGCTTCACTTCATAGATTTAAAACATACATTTGGTAACATAGATTGATTATTGATTTGAAGGGGACACATTTGTTGGTAAGGGTTCAACTTACTTTTTATAGAGTAAGTTTATCTTATGCATGTGATAAACATGGATTTAGTAGTGGCTTTGTTCTGGTGATTCATATTTTGAAATATAATTGCAAGAATTTCTAGAGTTTATATAGAGAAATTTAATGGTAATATCTTTGAGCTATGGAATATCAACATGGAATACCTTCTGGTAGATCGAGAACATTGTGTTGTTGTGGATATAGGCACACAACCAACTTATATTATGAAAGAAGACTCAGAGTATCTAGAAAGAAAGGAGGGAAGTACAATACAACTTTTCCCATCATATTAATTGTTGTTGAATTTCATTAGAGAAGATAGTGCAAAGAAGTTGTGAGATAAGTTAGGGATCTTCTATCAACCAATGTACTTGATAAAAAAGTTGTTTCTTTGAAAGAAGTCGCATCTTCTTAGTATGGGTGATAGTGACTCAATGATGGATCATCTAAATGTATTTAGATTTCTAGAGTAAGTCAAATTTTCTTTGTTGATACTAATAAGATGGAGGAAGAAAATAACGTGTTACCTTGTTATGGTATTTTCGAAACCATTGGGATAACCTGATTGTAGTAATTAGTAGTGAAATTGAAACCACGTTAAAGATTACGGAGATTGTGACATCCTTTTTATCAAAGTAAATTAGGTGGAAAATCATGGATAGTCCGAGCATGGATGATTTTCTCATGGAAGGTGATCCCAAAGACAAAAAAAATCTTTCAAGGAGGATCTAAATCTAAAGGTAGATCTAAATATCCAAGAAAATATTTGAGGAATTATTGTAAAGATGGGAATTATAAGAAGGATTGCAGATATAAAATATTGATAAAGGGAATGGATAGATGATACCCCTTCCAAATAGGTGAATAACGCCTTAGAAGGAGGATACATGTGCTTGGATTCTATAAGCATTGATTCATATTGTGAGATATGGCTTATTGACTTAAGCGTTTCTTTTCATATGAATCCTCATAGGGAGTGGTTTTGTAAATATGATAATTATAATGGAGGTGATGTTTTCTTAGGTGATGAATCACTATCTATAATCATAAGATGTTAAAGATTTAATTTGTTATTCAAGGATTAAAGGATTAGAACCCTTCTTGGGGATTTTCACAAATTACAAAGTTGTGTAGAAACTCGACATCCATAAGTAAGACGAGTGACGCAGGAATATAGAATATGCTTGGGAAAGAAATATGAAAAATGGTCTGAGGAGAAATGGTCTTCAGGAAGGGAGTCCGAAATGGAACTCTATACAAGGTGTCAGTAAACGCTTTCATTAATGGATGCAACAACAATGTTGTTCCTAAGGGTGGAAATAAATAAGACATGACCACTATTGTCTTTGGAGAAAAGAAAATCCTATGGAGTCAAATACTGAGGCATATTGGAGAGATGTGTCTTTGAGAATTACATGGTAAATTTATTGTTGAAGGTATGCCTAGTTGGACACTATACTTTGATTTCTATGAACATTTCATATATGGTAAATATAATTGGCTAGGATCTACATATATACATATATACTAGAGAAAAGGGAAAAGGGAATATTAGATGTAATACCCCCAAGTTTTTGAGACATTACAACTATTATTTTATTTTCTAAATCAGTAATCCTTCTACTGTATTCCAACCATATTAGGTCGAAACTGCAAATAGAAATTAGTAATTTTTATTAAGGAAACAATCCAGATTCGACTGTTGATGAGTAGATATTGCAGCATAGGATAGGATGGACAAGTGGCATCCAAGAAGACCAAATGGAAATTCGAAAATTAACCCAAAATCATGTAGGAGACAAGATCCACTAGATAAGGGATTGAACCCGATGATTGAGAGTGTAGTCGATGGCACTGATTATTGAGAATACGCATACAAATAGTGTAAAATAAGCATTTTAGGATAGGACTTTGTTCCATGCTAGAGGAAGGGAGAGTATTATGGGATTGTTGCATGAAAAATGCTGAAATAATTGATTTTAGGAATTCCATGAGTCCATTATTGGAAACTGTTACAGTCTTTTTGGTTGGGAATATTTGCATACAAAATGAGGCTAGATGCGTCCTTTGTCCCCATGGTGAAGTAACCAGGCTTGATGTTGGATTAAGAAAGTAGTGGCGGCTTCTCATTCCTACGGTTAGGAGGAACAATTAAGTTCAGATTGTATCCAGCTATAAATATAGTATGTTTCCTATCTTTTCCTCATAGTTTAGAATTGAAAGTCAAGTTCGGTAATTTCTATGGATAGTCGAAGATGGAATACAATGTTTGTTTTTCGCATATGATTTTTTTTATGTTACAACACACCCCTAACACTATACCCTTGTGTCAGATGAAGTGTAAAGTAGTGATGAAAAATGATTCAGTATTTGATAAGACAAAAGTAGAAATCCTTATAGAACTTTTGTTGTGTTTAAATGAACTTACTACAAGGAAATTTATTGATAAATGAAGTTGATATAAAAATTATTAAATAATTCAAGGGAATCAAGATAAGCCTAAGCCTTTAGTAATCAAATAATGAATATCCTGAGGTTTTTTGGCTGAGTTTTGAACTCTTAACCTTTAAGTAACTAGTAACCTCATTTAAGGCCCTTTGACTGAAGGTTAGGTCCATAAAGAATATAATGATCAAAGGTAATAATTATACTATATACAATTGTTCACTTTAGACATTATATCGATTATCATTGCATAACATGTATGATCCTTAAAAGGGTAATTAACCGGAATAGTTGAGTTAGCAATTGTTAAAACTAATACATGGTATTGAAGTAACCTGCTTGTTTTAGGATTATAAACACCCTAGTGGTCTTTTGGGATAACCAACATAGATCAATACCCAAAAGAAAACCCTAAATAACCAGACAAAGAGAGAATCAACTACTTTGCAAGAAAATTGTTCTTGGAAAATGCAAAGAGGGTTTAGACATACAACTTACTAGAAGTCCAACATTTTATGTCAATCCCAAGTTGTGGATACTCCAATATTCTCACCAACACTTCAAGGGTTAACTTGAAAATGAGCAAAGAATGTCAATAAAGTAGTTATGTAAGAATTTGGAAACCTATGTAACATATGATATTCTCAATGCATTTCAATTTCAATAGAAGATTCCATCATCAAGAGAAAGAGAGATCATTTATTAAATGAACACCAAGTTACAGACTGATTTCACTTGAATCTCATTGTGGCACCGTTCTAGATCTGAGATCAGAGTCCTTCCACCGAGGCCTTTCACACACTCAATCCAAATTCACAATGAGAGATATGTGCGAAAGAATCACTCCATTTTTTTAGCATAAGAAGGGTTTTTAATTCCACAGGGGGTTCTCTTAGTGAACTTGTTACATAGCACAACTGTTCATAGGATATAAAAGAATATCCTTGATTTCATTAAATATCAGAAAATGCCTCCTAAAATTGTATTGTTGAACCCCCCTCCCAATATACCTTCCGGATTAAGAAAACCCCTAATTTCACCAGATATTGTACATATCCATTTTTATCAACCCATTTTTAATACCCCTTTTATATCATATCATCAAGTTGTAACAAATAGGAGACCTAATGCATATTAGTTTAAAATATTTCCAGCAGAACCCTAATCAATGGTGAGGTTGATGTAGTCTTAAGATGTCCACCAAGTTTCCAATATTGTTGTGGTCCGCATGCCATCTAAATTGCTTGTCATGAAAAGGGATCAAGCGAAGTTCAAGTCATGGGTACATCCTTGATCTTTAGCACGTATTTCTGGATGGACTTCTTGAATAAATGGCATAACCTCAACTTTAGATTATGCAACATGATATTCTTTTTCCAATATATATCATCAAGGGGAAGATCAAATTTATGAATTTTATGAATTTCTTGTGATTTTTTCATCACCCATTTTCATGGCCTTGGGGCCAATGAAATATTAGATAAATCCTATTCATGAAGAATATTATTCTAAAAATAAGACTTTATAAGTTCAATGATTTGGAGGTATAAATCTATCCCATCATTTGGAGGTATAACTCTAGCCCATGATTTGGAGTTTATTCCTTTGCGAAAGTTAGGATTGATATGAATCAATCCCATGATTTAGAGGTATGAATCTATCCCATGATTTAGAGGTATGAATCTATCCCATGATTTGGAGGTTATTCCTTAGCAAAAAATAGGATTCGTATGAATCCAGCCCATGATTTTTAGGTATTAATTGAGCCCATGATTTGGAGGCACGGATCCATCCCATAATTTGGAGGTTATTCTTCATCCCAACCAAATAAAATAACCCCCAATATTTATATTACGATGTCAATTTAAAACACCCCTTGACCCTTAATACAAGGCAATATATTTTTGAGGTTTTTAGGAGTATTCAAACCCCCAATATGAATGGACGTGATATGGTATTGCATCACTAGAGAACCCCCCGTGCTCAATGTAGGTTGAAAAACAAGTTTCAGATAGGGGAAAGGGTTTTTGCAGACTAGGGACAATCATGGGGCCTTCACTCAATGAAACCAGGTCATAGCACCTTCGTTCATGGAATATTAAACAATACCCCTATTTCAACTAGATATTGATAAATACCTACAAAAATAATTTTGTTGATCTCCGTCCCAATACATATTTCCAATTAAAAAAACCTATTTTTAAGAAATAATTCATATTTTTACTAGATACCCTTTTTTATAACCCCCAATATCTATAAACCCCCCATACCCTACTCTCAACACCCCTATTGACCTTATTTTTAACAATTTAAAAACCACCCTTTATGAATGAACGTGATAAGATATTGGTAAACAAGGTGAATCCCCCATGGGGACAATGGGCCTTAATAAATTATTGAAGGAACAACATGAGGGACTACTCTCCAATACACTTGGTGATTTTTTCTTCTCCTATGCCTGTTTTCTATTGATGGGGATGCTGTTAGGGAAGTTGGAGGAAGTTATTTATGGGATTGGGACAAATGGGAATGGCCAAAATCGTAATTTTTCCATAAAATAACTTATCTTTTAAGACATGTACGTGGGCTGGACAAGGGTAGGTCGCACTGACTCACGATAGACACAATTTGCGTACATATTGGGAAATGAAATTTTTAAAGATGTTTTCTAAGAGTAATTTCTATTCATAACTTACTATGGAATACGAGAATCTACAAAAGGGGAAAATGGATAAGATGAACCATCATAGAATCTATAGGAAAAATATAACAAAATATACTATAACACTACATCTTTATGTGTGTTTAGATCATGGAAAAGAAATAGAACTTATAGGTTCTAGAAGAAAAAAAAAGATCTATTTATATCTATGCCTAGATAAGCACGAAACCATCGTGTTGTCTAAGTAAAAGATATCAAATATGTTTTAGTCATAACAAAAAGGGATAGTGAGATAGGATAATTATAGTATTCAAGTACTGCATGCAGATGTATCATTATATATAAGAAGTCTAACCACTGTTCATCTGTAAGTTTCGGTAGCTATTAAAAGTGTAGAAACTATGACTCGCATAATTGTTAAGAATTGTAATCTCAAGTGTCCACTATGGTCAATAGTCCATTAATTAGTTAGTTAGTTGAGTAGTTGATTTGGTCACATTACCTAGAATTAGTGACCCATGATATTGACCCATGGTATTGTTTTTATGTAGTCTTATAAATACTTGTGTTCATATTGAGAAGGCATTCCATTGCCCAGGACATCAATATGCCCACTTGTGTGCTTCACTATTTTCCGCTTCTCTTGTTTATTCTTTAACATGGTATTAGACAATATGGCTCGATTCATTTATTTTAGTTTTTAGGTAAGCCTTTTCACAAAGTGGAAAGTACACATATCAGATTGGAGAAGATCAAATCTTGAATATGATGGAGCTATAAGAAGCACTACCAGAAGAGCTTGAAGAGGATAAAAATTTGTTAACATCAGTAGGACTATGGCAAACATTTGTTGGAGATAATTATGATATATGGGTTATGGAAGTAAGAAGTTTGTTAAGGTCACAAAATTTGTGTCATTTCTTAGTTGAAGAGGATCCCATTGATCCATATGCTTTTAAGGATTTATCTGAGTTTCAGAAAGATAGAAGAAAAGTCATTTCCTTAAGTCTCATATAAGACAATATAGATTATTCCATTTTTC
The DNA here is from genome assembly GCA_001517045.1 of Pseudotsuga menziesii. Classification (NCBI taxonomy): domain Eukaryota; kingdom Viridiplantae; phylum Streptophyta; class Pinopsida; order Pinales; family Pinaceae; genus Pseudotsuga; species Pseudotsuga menziesii. The sequence goes on from LPNX010331689.1 coordinate 306,790, forward strand.
AATACATTGTAGAAGTGGATACTCCAAAAAGAGCATAGGATATACTGAAAGGCATGTTTAGTGAGGAACCAAATGTAGAAGAATATGACTTTGCAAATTATGCAAAGTATCGGGAAGACAGTCTAGAAGATTGTGTTTATGAGGGAGACAATGTTGATCCACTTATGTTTGACACTGAAAACAAACCTGCCAGTGTAGTAGTAGTTAGTGATGTGAGTGATTGTCTCTCAGAGAAAGAGATAGTTGATATCAACATAAAAGTTGCAACACTTTATGAAAATGATGAAGTTGTTCCCATTAATGAGGAACACAAAGATGTGAATTCTCTCCAAGAAGAGCTAAAATCTATTCATATTTTTTCTAACAAAATAATTCAGTGTACAAGTAAAATAGATAGCAAGAAAAACCATATTGGAACAAAAGAAGAAGACTTGCACTATATTCTAGAAGCTAAAGAAGATGCTAAAGAACATCTACTTAGTGTCAAGATCTAGAAGATAAAGAAGAAACACTTGAAGTACACATCAAGGAAGAAAGTAAAACTGAAGATTTTGAATGAAATGTGAGCCTAGCTAAGACATAGACTAACATGCGTAGCTGAAACATAGACTAACATGCATCCTTTCGCATTAATAGTGATGCAAGTATTTTCCTAGTTGAGATTAAGGGGGTGTGTTAAGAATTGTAATCTCAATGGTCCACTTTGGTCAATTGTACATTACTTACTTAGTTAGTTGAGTACTTGAAATGGCCACATTACCTAGAATTAATGACCCATAGTATTTGGTGACCCATGGTTTTGTTGTCATGTAGTCTTCTAAATACTCTTGTTAATATTGAGAAGGAAACATCATTTCTTCTTCATTCTTTTGCCAATATTTAACACTAATTTCATGTAAATATAAATATAAAAAGGCATTGTATTATTATACCAGAATCTTAGTAAGATAATCTCGTAATAGATACAAATATATATATAGAAAGAGAGAGAGAATTTGTTACAGTCATCCAGGCCAAGGGATGAGTCTCGGAAATAAGACACTGAAAACAAGAACCAAGCAACAACACGATTGAACTTGTTTAAATACAGAAGTTATTCACGAGTAAGGGTTGAAACCCTACAGCTACAAACTAATTCAGCTAAGAGTAGAACGTATTAACAATATTGTCGAAACCTACTAAAATTGAATAAAAAAATAAAATAAAAAACGATATCATAGTAAGTCAAAGTGTTAGGGCCATAATGCGAGAGGGTCGAAGCCCTGAGGTATAATTTCAAGAAAATATGGAACAATGTGAGGTACATAAGTAGACCAGAAAATTCTTTTTTTTATATAAATTTAAAGGTACAGTCACAAGACTATATCGTCCATGAGAAAGGATAGAAATTCCAAGCTAATATGTCCTACATTACATGCAATTTTTGTGAAAGTAAAAACCCCCAAAGGGTGTAATAACCAAAGAGGCAAGCTGGATGCACTATTACTCATTAAAAAGAAACTCGTACTTCTAACCGTCAGCCATGAGGCCACGACCATGGTGAATCTATAAATGAAGGTGCGTACTTGATCGCCCGCGCCCGGGTTGAAAGGGTTGAAGAGGCCTTGTGTCATTGATAATCGATTCATGTACACAGAGCTAGCGATCCTTAATCAGTTACGAGAAGTAAGATGAAAAATAAAATAAAAGGGCTACATGACAACTAGGGAGGGTAACTTACCAGGCCAGAGTCTCTTAATGCCAGCGCATGTTCTGGTTTAGAATCCCCATACGTGAGTGCAAGACGAGCCTCCAAGTGAAACCCTGAATGAAAAGAAATGAGCAATGATTGAGTGAACCGTGGAATTAACCTTCAGCTGAGAAGCCAGTGATCAAGATAACTATGTAACCAAGAAAATAGTAGAGCGAAACTTCTCTATAACTTACCCTTTGAAAGTTGCATCGAAGAGGTTAAAGTGCTTGAAGTGTCACAAAGTAAGAAGGGAATGACCAAACTAGAACCCATCCATAACTGAGATGCCAAGAATACAATGGAAAACCCAAAAATTAACAATATCACAGTGTTTAAGGGTAGAAAAGAAAAGCCTCAAGCTAAAGGTGGTGGCCATAAGACCATATCAAGTAAAGAAAAATGTTGGTTGATAATGAAGTACAAGTGAGTTCAATTACTTACATTATGGAACACATATGTACATATGTAGTTACATTGACTATAGCTTTGGTTGATGAAGTACAAGTGAGTTCAATCACTTACATTATGGAACACATATGTACACATGTGGTCACACCGATGAGAAGTTAAGATAATAGAGTAAGTGTAACCAAGTTATAAGGTATGTCCTAATCTAGGCACTTGTATGGAATTTTGGTAGAAAAATGTATATCCCAATCTAGGCACAGTGTATGGAAATTTGGTAGAAAAATGTGTCCCAATCTAGGCAATTGTATAGAATTTTGGTAAAAAAATGATAAGGGGTATACATTATCTTGAAGCCACCATATCATCCCATGAAGAGAGATCTCTATTATTAGGTATAATTTGGTTAAAAAATGATAAGGGGTATACATTATCATGAAGCCGCCATATCATGCCATGAAAAGAGATCTCTATTATTAGGTATAATCATACTGGGTTGATAATGAACATTTGGTTATAATTTTCATGAGCAGGGCAATGAGTTTTGGAAATCGATATGTATGAAAATACCCATATAACGGGAATAGTTCAAATAAGATAAATCTAACCAATTTGTTAAAAGTATAGCTGAAAAGTTAGGAAATGGGTAACGAATAAATAACCTCCATGCAGTTAAACAAGATGTAGTGTTAATACCTTTCTAGTAGTTATTAAGGATCGTAGAGTAAACACAATAGTTTTTTTTTAAATTTGGGGTATGTTACAAGTAGTATCAAAGTTGTAGGTTTAGAAAACTATGACATAATTGGGATCAAGAGAATATATTATTTTTTACTTGTAAATTCAGAAATTGTTATTTATAAATACAAGCAGGAAGCATATTTTTACCTTTCAAAGTAATAATAAATTTGGAGATTATGGCAGAGGAACCTAGTCCCAATGATGAGAACAATAAGGGAATCCACTCAGCTAACATCTGGGTGGAATTGAATGAGGAAACTCGAGTAGAACTATTAGAATATTTTAAGAACTTGATAATAGAATTGCAGGATGTCAAGGTCGACAATGAGAAGTTAAGGAATGCACAAGAAGAGAAGGGAGAAATTAATGAGATATTGCTGCATAACTTGGCTAAGAGTAGGATGAAGACTAGAAGAACTAGGAAAACCTATGGTAATGATGAGACATGATCAATAAGGAATAAAATATATAAATATGATAATTTCATCACTTTTACCTCTTTGCAAGATGGGTCAACTACAACAAGTGACTCAACTCTATCAAAATCATATAACAGTCAACTTGGATGGAACCATAAAAGGATGTAGAAGGGAAAAACTAAAGATGGAATTACACAGGAGTTCAAGAAAAGCACACCCTTTTTTTCCGATGATAACCCGAAAACCAACGATTAGGAAGAAGCTTGGTTGCACGGAATGAGCAATTATTTTCAAATATATGACTACTCTAGTAAACTTAAAGCTAGAATATCCATATACAATCTTAATGGAAAAGTAGACCTTTGGTGGTAGGACGTGAAGTTCGTTAAAGGAATGAAGGAAAAAGAAGTTAGAAGTATTTCAAAAGGTACTTTAGAGGAAGTATTTTTCCGAAAGATACTACTTGAGGAAAAAACAAAAGAATTTCATAAGTTGAAGCTAGGACAAGGAACAATGGATGAATTATGTAACAAAATTTTTGGACTACTACATTATGCACCTTATATAAAAGATGATAATTTAGTGAGAGTACATTGATTTTTTAGTTTCCTTCCTCCGACTTTATCATAATAGAATAAAGTTTGGAGACCCAAAAATGTTGGAAGAATCGATGCATAAAGCATGTGCTACAACGAATACAAGCAGCCTTCAGAAAACCCAAAATTTTGGAGAAATAAGCTACACAAAATATTGGATCACAGAAGGAAGGGGCTTAAACATCCTTACCTAAAAAATTCAACAAAAACCTACCAATGCAACAACTTCAAGAAGGATTTCAGGAATACCAACTCATTAGCGGCAGGGGGAACACAAAATCAACCATTTATGAAAACAAGAAATTTACTAACAATTTCAAGGGACCTATAAAGTGTTGGGGTTGTAGAGAGCAACAATTTTATAGGGGCTATCCAAAGAAAAAAGACAGGAAAAAGTTGAACGTGATTTAGTAATCTACTATAGTGGATGACATTGCTCAAATCTTTCCAAAGATTAAGGTTTCACTAGAAAATCAACAAGAAGATCGCCGACCTTCAATGATGGAGGTTGAAGCTAAAATTTTTGGGAAACCAATAATATCACCAACCCTCGATGGTGGAGGTTGAAGGTAAAATTCTTGGGAAACCAATTTTTATTTGATAGATCAAGGTGCAAGTTTGAATTAAATTTCTCCTAAACTAGTAGCATCTCTTAAGTTGACTAGTAGTAAATTTTAAAAAGGTCGGTTTGTGTAGCTAACTACCTACACAAATACGAAGGTTATAGACTTGGTTAAAAAATGTGAATTTCAAATCAATGAACTTAATATGCAATTATATTTTAATATGCTACCATTGGGGTCATATGACTATTGGAAATATTAATTAATCGCTGATCCGAATAGCACATCAGCCGACTCTGTCAGAGTCTGTAGCAGGCCACTTCATGTCAGTCAGTCTGAAAATATGAAGAGTTCATGTCTCTCGTATATAAGGCAGTTGAATTTAATTTATGAATCTAAGTTTCTACAAAGATAGTTATTATAGTATTTAATGTTAAGTCAGTAGCTTCACATAGAATCAATTTTAGTCGGTAGAAGTTTTCTATATGAAGAAGAATATTGTAAATCTGTACTCACTCTCAAGAGACAAACATAAATATAGAGAAGAAAAGTGTGTGGATAAGAAGAAGAAAAACTCTGTGAAGAGTTTGAAGCTCAAGCTTTTGTGTTTTGTGAAAGTGTTGAGAACCGAAGCTATGTAAAAGGTGAAACATCCTTGTAAATTTACAAGTCTGTATTGATGGCTATAAGTTCTTTGTTATACCGCCAGAAGAAATAGAAATCCATAGTTTATGGTTGAATGAATGTTTTAGTTATCCTCACATCTTCTCCATATTTACCTGAGTGAATATTACTTACATTTACCGTTCAGTGAAAGACACAAAGAATCCATATTTATTTCATCATGTAAAAGTTCTAAGTTTTAATGCACAGGAGTGTTTGACACAAATCTTATTAAATGTTTGGGTATATAATATTGTGAGTGAGTTGCAATATAGTTGTGTCGTAGTTTATCCCAGGTTACCAGAGTGAAAATTGTTTTTCATATCCTATGTCTTTAAGACTAGGAAATATAAATTTGGTTGCAACTTAAATCCTGTCGCAGTAAAAGTGGGTTGAATCCAAGTAAGTCTGTGAAGGTAAAAGTGAGTCACGTGAAAATTCAGTCGCAATAACTCTATTGCAGTAATTTTTTCGTACGTATATTAGTCACAAGGCTTTTTGCAGAAGTTAAAATGGAAAAAAAAAGCTTGTGCTACATAGTAACTCAAGATAATTGGCACGACTGTCGTTTTCTTGGGATCTGGTATCAGAGCAAGGTTTATGAAAGAAATCTTGTCTTAAAAGGAAAAAAGTAATCTTATAAAGAAAGTTAAAAATAAAAAATGGTTCTACATCCAGTTCAAATATGTCGAGTTTGCAAACTCCAATTTTTACAGGAAAGAATTATGAATATTGGTCTCTAACAATGAAGCCTTTGCTCAGGGGTCAATATGTTTGGGAAATAGTTCAAAATGGATATGTACAATCAACAGATCAGACAACAAATAATAATCTCACAGAAGCTGAGAAATATATCTTGAGGGAACATAGGAAGAAAGATGGAAAATCTTTGTTCTACATACACCAAGCCATGCATGAAAGCATACTCCCAAGAGTAGCAGCAACAACTACCTCCAAGCAAGCATGGGAAACATTGGGGACCACCTATCAAGGTTTGGACAAGGTAAATAATTCAAGCTGCATATTCTGGGAAGAGATTTTGAATCTCTGTCCATGAAAGAATCAAATTCAGTAGAATCATTTTACACTAGAGTTGTTGGTTTAATAAATCAACTGAAATATCATCGAGAAACCATGGCAAACCAAAGGGTGGTTGAAAAAATTCTCAGATGTATTCCCCCAAGATTTGAATCCTTGGTTGTGACCTTAGAATAAAACAAATATATGTTGATGTTCACCATTAATGAGCTGCAAGTTTCACTCATCAAACATGAACATAGAATCAGTAGAAAAAATACATCATTGAAAGGTGCATTCGCATCACAGTGATCTATAAGTCATGGTAGAGGCAGAGGGAGAAACAATTCTAGAGGTAGAGGAAGAAAATTCTCTAGAGGAGGACATAGCAACATTCTTGTAAATGTCACTCGTAGAGGACATAATTAGAACCCAAGCCAACCAAGTGGTCACAGTTTTGATAAAGAAAAAATTCAATGTCATTATTGCAAGGAATTTGGTCATTACGCATATGAATGCAGGAAGAAGCAATATGACCAGGGAAAGTAAAACCAGAACGAGTCGATGAACACCAGCACTTCGTCGAGCGCAATGTTGATGGCATGCACATCCCCAATTGAATGCAATACCATCCAAGAAATTCCATGTGACATATGGTATTTATATTCAGGATGCAACAATCATATGACTTGTAATTTAAATTTGTTTTCTAGTCTAGATAATTCAGTTCAAACTGATGTTACATTTGGAAATAATGTCCAAGTCACTGTTTTGGGAAAAGGTACATTTGGTATTTTAACCAAATAGCGGGAGCATAAGTATATGCCTCATTTTTATCATGTTGAAGGTCTAAAACATAATTTTCTAAGTATTGGACAATTGGTACAGAAATGTTATATAGTCTACATGGAAGACAATCACTATGTGATTAAAGATATACGTCCAAGAAACCAACTGATAGAAAAAGTGCCAATGACAAGCAATCGCTTGTTTCCACTGAGAATAGTACCAAACAATACAAAAGCTACATTCAAGGCAGATAGTAAAGAAGAAGTCATATAGTGCGACAAGAAAGAAAGTGACAGTGCTGAAATTCAATCTGCATTTCAAACATAAGTTCAAGATGATTCCTGGCTCTTTCATTTCAGATTTGGACATCTGAATTTTGGTGGGTTGAAGCGACTGCACACAAAGAATATGATGAAAGGATTTCCATTGATCGACAAACCAGATAGAGTTTTTGAAGGATGCATTTTTGGCAAGCAACATCGAGAGACTTTTCCAGTCGGAAAGTCATATAGAGTATGCACACCACTTGAGATTGTGCACTCTAATATTTTTGGTCCAATGTAGATATCATCCATTGGTGGCTGCAATTATTTTATTACTTTTATTGATGACTACTCAAGAAAAATATGGGTATATTTTTTGAAACATAAATATGATGCATTTAGTTGTTTTCAGCGGTTCAAGGAACTCGTGGAGAACTAGAGTGGTCACCACATCAAAATCCTAAGGACGAACAGAGGCGGTGAATATGTTTCAAATGAATTTATAAATTTTTGAAAAACCCATGGCATACAGAAGCAATTCATTGCGTGTTATACACCTCAGCAAAACGGTGTCACAGAGAGAAAGAACATAACCATTATGGAGATGGCATAAAACATGATGGAATCCAAGCATTTTCTAAATGAACATATTGGGATGAATTAGTCACAACTGCTCTATACATTATGAACTGATGTCTAACAATGAGTGTGAATAAAAAAGTTCCTCAAGAAGCATGGATAGGTATGAATCATAGTGTTTCTCATTTACAAGTTTTAGGTTGTGTTGCATATTCTCATGTGCCAAATGAGCTGAGAAAGAAATTAGAAAACAAGGAACAAACATGTATTTTTGTTGGCTATTCTGAAGACACAAAAGCATACAATTTGTATGACCCTGTCGCAAGGAAATTTATCATCAGTCACAACATTCAATTCCTCGAGAATGAATCATGGGATAGAACCATCAAGAATAATTTCAATATTGTGCCCAACGTCGAGCATAATGACATGGCAGAGGAAGTGGTTAAAACACCACATGTAAGTCAATTGGTCGTAGCACCATCGAATCCCATGACACCACAACATGGTTCAACACAAGTCGCAACTCAATCTTTTTTGACAAGCACAACAGGAGGAAAACAGACTCCATCAAGTAGTTCATCGAGGTCGACATCAACAGATACAGTAAAGACAAGAAGTTTGTGTGAAATATATGAAGTTGGTACACCAAATTCCTTCTCTCTTTGCATTATTTTCTCAAATAGATGATCCACTAACATTTGAGGAAGTTGTTGAAGCAGAAGTATGGGCACAAGCTATGGATGAAGAAATAGATGCATTGAGAAAAACCAGACATGGGACCTTGTAGATGTACCAAAAGACAAAGATGTAATCAGCGTTAAATGGATTTACAAGACCAAGCAAGATGTTGATGGGAATGTGCAAAAACTCAAAGCAAGAATGGTAGCAAGAGGGTTCACACAATAGCCTGACATAGACTTCATTGAAACATTCACACCAGTTGCATGCATGGATAAATTAGAATAGTTTTGGCCAATGTTGCACAAAACAAATGGCATGTTTATCGAATGAATGTTAAATCAATAGTTTTGAATGGCTATTTGGATGAAGAAGTATATGTGGAACATCCATAAGGATATGAAGTTCCAAGATAACAGAACAAAGTGTACATGATTAAAAATGAGATTTGTGGTTTGAAGCAAGCTTTGAGAGCTTTGTACAGTCCAATTGATTCCTATCTCATTGAAAATGGATTTCACAGAAGTGAAAGTGAACTGACATTGTACACCAAAGTGAATAAGAAAGGTAACATGTTAATTGCATGCTTGTATGTAGATGATTTAATATTTACTGGTGATTTTGGCATAAAATAATTTAGAACAGTCATGGAAAGTGAATTTAAAATGACTGATTTGGGGTTTATGAATTTTTTTCTGGGCATTGAAGTCCACCAATTTGAAAGTGGTATTTTTATATCACAGTCAAAGTATGCACGTACAATTTTAAAAGGATTCAATATGCGTAATTGCAAGTTAGACCCAACACTAGTAATAACAGGTTTGAAATTAAGCAAGGATGATGAAGGATCAATTGTAGATCCTACACTTTTTAAAATGCTTGTTGGAAGCCTTATGTATTTAACAAAAATGAGACCAGAGATCATGTATGGAGTAAGTCTGATCTCAAGATTCATGGAGTCACCAAAAGACTCACATTGGCAAGTAGGTAAAAGCACTCTGAGGTATGTAAGTGGCACAAAAGATCTTGGCATTATGTACTCAACCTTAGAAAATTTTAAACTCATTAGATATACTGATAGTGACAATGGAGGAAACACAGATGACAGGAAAAACACATCTGGGTACACATTTCATTTTGGTACAGGTGTTGTATCATGAGATTCAGATTAACAACCCATAGTAACTCTATCTTCAGCAGAAGCAGATTATGTTGCAGCCACAGGCACTGCATGTCAAGACGTTTGGATGCAGAGAATGTTAAAAGACCTGTCATAGAACCAACAACCATTTTCTATGATAATAATTCAGCCATTGCTTTGATGAAAAATTATGGGTTTCACAAGAAAACCAAACACATCTACACAAGGTATCATTTTATAAGAGAATTAGTGAAAAACAAAGAAATTTGTTTAGAATTTTGTAGGTCTGAAGATCAGCTTGTAGACATATTTACAAAACCTTTGGCAATAGATACATTCTAGTATCTCCGAAGTTACTTGGGAATGGCAAGTTTTTCTCAATGAAATCTATCATGAACAAATCAAGTTTCAACTATGAAACATATTGTAATATTTTTTTTTAAATTTTGATTTGCGAGTGTTGGAAATACTAATTAATCGTTGATCCGAATAGCACATCAACCGATTCTGTCAGAGTCTGTAGCAGGTCATTTTATGTCTCCCAGTCTGACAAGATGAAGAGTTCATGTCTCTTGTATATAAGCCAATTAAATTTAATTTTTGAAGCTAAGTTTCTAGGTAGATAGTTATTACAATCTTTGATGTTAAGTTGGTAGTTTCACAGAGAAGCAATTTTAGTTGGTAGAAGTTTTCTATATGAAGAAGAAGATTGCAAATCTGTACTCACTCTCAAGAGACATACATAAATATAGAGAAGAAAAGTGTGTGGAGAAGAAGAAAAAAGATTTTGTGAAGAGTTTGAAGCTCAAGCTTCTTTGTTTTGTGAAAGTGTTGACAGTCGAAGCTCTGTAAAATGTGAAACATCTCCTTGTAAATTTCCAAGTCTCTATTTACAATTGTAAGTTATTTGTTATGACTTGAAAAGAAATATAAATCCATAGTTTATGGTTGAATGAATGTTTTAGTTAGCCGCACATCTTCTCCATATTTACCTGAGTGAATATTATTTACATTTACCGTTTAGTGAAAGACACAGAATCCATATTTATTTCACAGTGTAAAAGTTCTAAGAGTGTTCGACACAAATCCTATACAATATGGTGAGTGAGTAGCAATATAGATGTTTTCCATATCCTAAGTCTTTAAGACTAGGACATACAAAGTTGGTCGCAACTTAAATCCAGTGGTAAAAAGCAGGTTGAAGCCAAGTAAGTCTATCAAGGTAAAAGTGTCTTTCAAGGTAAAAGCGAGTCACGTAAAAAGTCACTCGCAGTAATTCTGTCGCTGGTGTATTGGCCACATGGGAATGACATCCTAATCATAATGGATTGAATGAACAAATACCGAGTGGTATTAAACTATTATGAAAAGACGTTCACTTGCACTGATGAGAATGGAAAAACTTCTACAATGAGAGGTATACTCAATTTACTAAATAATAACATACTCACGGTTTCTGTTCGTGATGCAGTAGTTCTGGTATGGACTGGATTCTCATTTCATAGCAACAATCTAAACCTTCTTTTCACGACATTATTTCATCATACCTTGCTGCACTGTTTGAACTTTGGCTATATTACATTTGCATTTGGATTTTGGGTAATGAAAGTGTTAATGCTATGATACGAGGGGACCCAGCTGGTCTGTTCCGAGGGGAAGGAGAGACGGGTTGGTATCGTCTTCATCACACGTCACTACTTTGTTGACGCCATCGGATTCTAATAGCATTGCTTTAGTCGAGGGAAGCTCCATCACATTCGATGCGACTTTCTTCAGCAGTGCGAGAGATGGAAACGCTACGCTTGAATCAGGTCAGAGGCTTTGGGTGGACAATTCCACCATATCATTCCTGCAAAACTATGCAGGAGCAACCTTTAGTGTATCGAGCTTTAACTTGGCTTTCACACAGTCGATGGTGACGATGAGAAAAATCAAAGTGAAGACAGGAACATATGGCGAGATTTGCAAGGTCTGCTCAGCGTTTAATTAATAATGGAACACCAACGGTAATGGCCGTAAAGTCATAAGCACGTCGATTTGATGGTATGAATAAGACGAAATAAGAATGCAGCCGTGGACTAATCACACAAAGAGAAAGCTACAACATCTAATAAAGTCGATTTGATGGTATGAATAAGATCAAATAAGAATGCGGCCATGGACTAATCACACAGAAAGAAAGCTACAACATCTAATAAAGTATTCATAATTTGTGTAATGTCGGTTATAAAATTGCAGCCGCACAAAATGCAAGCTCCGATCTTTGATATTGTATTCATAATTTGTGAAATGTCTCTTATAAGACTAAGACTGCAGCCGTGAATGATCACTGAGAATGGAAGTTGCAATCTCTAATAATGTATTTATAATTCCGAATTCAGTATGTTTAGTTGCTTAAGATTGAATTCCCACGCTTGGTCAAAATATCAAATTATTTAACAATTACGAGAAGGGTTTTTTACTAACGTTGATCTACCACCACCTTCATTAGTTAAACAATTAGGGACCACATTGGGTCATACTTTTTACTATGTTTATCAGAGGCTATGTCGAGATCAAAACTCCAATGGAGAAGTTCTTGAAGAAAGATGCTAACTTTCACTAGAATGAGGATTCTGGAATGTCAAAAGGGTCTCGTTGTGCTAAAAAAAAGGTTTTAGCACCTATTTTGATATTTCTTGACTGGAAAAAAGAATATCATGTGCATGTCAACGCATCATATGTCACGTTGGGAGTAGTACTTGCACAACCAAGTGAGGGATCTATTGATAATCCCATTGCATTTGCAAATATAAATTTGTTGCTTGTAGAAATGTTTAATATGACAACTGAGTGGGAGGGATTTGCTATGGTGTATGCACTCCAAAAATTTAGAAATTATTTATTGGGTGGTCATTTTAAGATATTTACAGATCATTCTACCTTAAAATACCTGGTCAATTATGTAGTGTTGGGGGGAGATCTATTGTTGGCTTCTTCTCTTCCAAGAATTCGACTTTGAAATTGTTTTAAAACCAGGTAGGTTGAATGCAGGTCCCTACTATCTCTCAATATTAGAACACAGAGATGAACCCACTAGTTTACATGATAGTCTTCCCAACTCACAACTATTCGCAGTAAAAATGGTTGATGATTACTTTGAAGACATCATGCATTTCTTGACTACAGGAAGGGCACCGAAAGGATTTAATATAGTGCCAAAAAAACAATTGCTTGTAAAAGTAGTATATTTTCAGTTTATAGTTGGAAAATTAGATAAGATGGGACTAGATTAGATACTATGTGGCCGTGTTTTTGAACATGATCAACCAATAGTTTTAGTTGAAGCTCATGCCCGAATGGAAAGTGGTCACTATGCAAGAAAATCAACTGTGTGCAAAATTTTATTGGAAGGATTATGGTTGTCTACACTCCATTCATATGCGCTTGACTATTGTCGGAGTTGTGACATTTTCTAATGCAGAAGGAAACCATCCCGACGAGATGAAATTCCCTTGGTAGCACATCTAACTTTTTAGGAAACATCTAACTTTTTAGGAACTTGATAATTGGGTTGTTGATTTTGTGGGTCCCATTAATTCACCAAGCGGAAGGACAAGCACTGAGTATAAATTATTGTGATACATTATTTAAGCAGATGGGATAACGTAGCAGAAGTCAAAGATTGTACTGTTGCAACTATTTCTGAGTTTTTGTTCGATCATGTTGTAACTAGGTTTGCCTATCCAAAGTTCCTAGTAAGCGACCACCATACACACTTTGTTAATAAAATGATTGAAGAAATGACTAAAGAATTTCAGATCTAGCATAGGAAGACAATTCCATATCATATGTAGTAAAATGGAACATTTAAATCTTTTAACAAGATTTTAGACACACACTTATGAATATTTGCAACATGAGTCATGATGAATGGGATTACAAAATACCTGCGGAGTTATGGGGTTATCGCACAACATGTAAGAAGCTTATGGAATAGTCCCCCTTTCAACTAGTGTATGGACAAGAGGTTGTTATGCATATGGAATATATTGTACCTAGCTTAAGAATAACTGCAATTACTGAAATGAAAAATGTGTATGCAATTGAATAAATATTTTATCAGTTACTGTAGTTGGAGGAAGATTGCTTCATTGCAGGTTACACCAGTAAGTTGAAAATGAGTGATAGAAGGCATGGCATGATTGACATATTAAGTTCAAGAAATTATAACCTAGCGATTTTTCTCTTCTGTATGAAAGTAATTTTTTAAAACATCTTGGTAAGCGGAAAACACATTTGTTGGTACCACATGTTATTGAATATGTTACATATGCGGCTATAGTTAAGTTGCAGAAGTTAGATGGTACACCCCTCGACAGTTTAGTAATGGAAGTCAACTAAAATTTTATCGAGATAGTCGTACTTCTCTTGACTGATTTGTAGTAGTAATAATAATGATAATAATAATAATAATAATAATAATAAAATTTTGTCATAATCTTGTATATATGTTGTGATTTGCATATTGAAGTCTTCTATATTTACTATAGTGTGGCTATCTCATTCCAAGTTAATTATCTGTCATAGTTAATGTTGTGTCACAGTGGCATTTGGTGGCATGTGTTTTTGTCAAATTTTCATTTAATGGATGATAATAACTACTTTTATGGAAAGTGGAGTAGTGGATTTAATGGCAATGTGTCATAAATTACCAAAAATATTTCATCGTGCGAAGGTATTAGCCGACATCTTTTCTAATTTATTGCAAATCAAGTCAGGATAACTACCCACATCATAGGATTGGTTTTCCACATGCGTAGATCTAGTTCACCTTTAAACAAGAGTTAGTTGTCTCATTGTGATGAATCGTGAAATGTATTGAGAAAGTTAGTTATCTACAACAAGCTATTTTGTGTCTAAGTTTCCGCAATGGATATCTCTGTGTCAAGTTGTAGCACTATTTAAGTCTCAGTTGTAGACATCCTACCTACGATACCTATTGTCAAGGAGGCACTAGAGGTTGTGTTGCGGCTGGTCCTTATGAATCCACCGAGAAAGAAACAAACATTCGGTCTAGCATTTGTTCAGAAGAAAATAATTAAATCCACCCATGTGTTTAGGATTCTGGGTCTGGTTCAACGACCATACTGTTGGGATATATTCTACCCAGGAAAGATGATGCTCCTTGTTAGAATAATAAGATCATACAAAAAAAAACTAAACAATAAACAAGATGCAAATATTAAAACACATTACAAGAGAGACATGGATATAAAATCGTTCACCAAAGATGGGCTACGTCCACAAAAAAATTTCCAGTCCTTTATTATTATACTATATAGCAAAACGAAGGGATACAACCTGCAACAACCCCACTGCACTTCCTCTTCACTTTCTCACAGTATTTCTCATCCAATCACATATATTGTTTTACAATGTTATAAATACAATACAAATCTGTATTATAACGCTTTCCTTTTATAGTTGAATTACCATGAAAAATACTGCGGGTCTTCCAATACCATGGGCTTGCAAACTGTTGTCCAACAAACATCCCAAAATATTTATTTAATGGGATTCTCCCCAGAACCCCATTTCTCGAGGGTGTTGGAGACATTTACCCACCATGCACACTTAATTTGGTCAATTTGGCCTTGTTAAACAACTATCCTAAGTTTTATTGACTTAATGAGCATCAGATGAGCACACTCTGACATCAACATGAGCACACCCACACCTACCTTCAATCAAGGAGGTCAACTAAGCCTTCTCCTTCATTAGGGGAGGCTAACTGGGCTTCCTCCTTCAAACAAGGAGCACTCGAGGGGTGATCTGAGTGTCATAAATGCACCTAATTTCTAACTGATGGTTACAATCAGTTAAGCTAAGTGGTGAAGGTGTCTCCACTCATTATATTGATTATTTTTATTAATATTTATGAACTAGAGTCAACAGGGACACCTCCACCCACCTCTGATGACCAGTTTGACTTCAGTTAATCTCATCGGGGATCATTGGAGTTAATAATGCGCTACCACTTGTTGGTTGGAATGCAGTGCCATGTGCTTGAGCTACTTTTAGTTAGACTCAGTCATCCATTACACTCTGAATTCAATTAGGACTTAGTTGAGTCAATCAAGACTTGATCAGTTGGTTAACTAGTGTGTTTACTTTGGCTTACAGTCAGTTAAGCTACACCCATTCATTTAATTCGAATGACCTCCTTGGGAATTAAAATTGTCTTGGAATTCATGCACCTTGCATGACCATTGTATTGTATTATTTATTATTCATTGATTATACAGAGCTTCTACTTTCACTATAGCACCATTATGCGAATTTTATGCTAAATTGTCTGAATTATTTGTGAGACTGTGTTTTTAGTCCCTAGATCACTGTGACAGATTAATATGGTATCAGAGCTCATGGCGGGATGAATCCCAAATCTGTCAAAAATAAGGTTTTTGACAGATCTTGAATGAAAAATTGAGCAAAGATAAAAAATCCCAGCACTGCGCCAGAAGAAAAGGCTTACCACTTAATACCTGAAGTTAGGAAATTGTTGATCAATATTGCTTGATCAACTATGTTGGGTGTGATGAAATCCTAAAATGTGCAGGCTCTTCGACCTTACGGTGCCCCTTTTGTTGTGATTTGCAGGTTTTAACAGGTGAAAGCATTCGCTCCACCAATTTGAAATGGCTTCTTCCGTAGAACTCTTGAGTTCGTTTAATTTCCTTTCATGGAAATAAGATATGGAGATCCAGCTACATGCCAAAGGACTCTATTGGGTCACTATGGACACTGAAGAAGAGCCTACTTCTGGGATAGACAAAGCTATATTCTTGAATAATAAATATGAAGCATTCGGATTCTTGTGCCTCTCCATTTCCCAATATCTTCTTTTCCATTTCTCGATATTAAAGAATCCAAAGGAAATTTGGGACAAATTGGAAACCCTGTATGGAAACTAGGATGATTTGAGAGTATACCAGCTTGAGAATGAGTTGATGTCTCTCCAACCTTCAAATTTTGATACCTTGAATGATTTTTTCACAAAGTTCAAGCACATTGTCTTACTGGTGAAGCAGTGTAAGTTGGAGAAGGAGGATGATCAGCTCATCCTCGCCATTCACTCCAAACTTGGAGCCGATTATTCAATGTTTGTCTCTACATTTCATGCAGGGAATCTCACAACCCCTGGATGGAAGATGCCTTCTATCAATGCCTTCATTGAGTCCCTAATAAGTGAACATGATAAGCTTGTCCAGATGGGGATCATTAAATCCTACTGTGATCAAGCCCTCTATGTCTTGGGGCCCAAATATTTGAAGGGTAAAGGAAAGCAGCAGAAGAACCCAAAAACCAAATTCAAAGCTCCTAAGCCTAAAGTTGAAAACTAACAGCGTGAAGATCCTTCTGGCTCGAAGATGAACAAAATAAAATGGCATCATGGGAAGGAAAAAGTCAAGTGTTCACACTGCAGGAAGGGATTCCACCCTGAACATTCCTGCATGAAAAAGAAACTTGATGAAGATACTTCTCTTTTTGAGAAAAACCACACCAATATTTCGGAAAGCTTTCGGAGGAGAGATCAGCAACATCGGGAAGATCAGCAAGAAAGAGGTCATGCTCCCATAGAAAGCACTTCGAATTCGAAAGCTCTTTTGATAGATTCTGGAGCTTCAAATCACATGATGGCTTAAAGAGACTCTTTCTCATCTTTGGAGAATGGAAAATCCATTCCCATCAACATGGGAGATGACTCCACAATCATATCCTAAGGACAAGGTACTGTAGATCTTCAACACCATTATTTTTCCAATGTTCTGTATCTACCATCTCTTGTATCAAACCTCCTAAGTGTTTATCAAATGACACATCTGGGAGTTCCCAAGAGAGTTTCCTTTAGCCCAGATGATTTAGAGATCACAAAACTTGCATCCGGAAAACTTGTAGTGAAAGGCCTTGCAAACCATCATGCAAAATCCTATAAGTTATCCCATTTTGTGGCAGATGCAAATCCCACTGCATTGCCGACTCATGGAAATGAAGTTAGTAGACTATGGCATGAGAGGTTCGACCACTTGAAATTTAAATACTTGTAGTAATTATATAATAATTCTATGGTTGAAGTCCTCCCAGTCATCAAAGCTAGCACCGAAATTTGCAAGGGATGTGTTGTTGGAAAGCACCCTGAGCATAAGTTTGATCAGGGGAAGGTAAGCCAAGCATCATGCACCTTGGGACTAATATATTATGATATCAGTGGTCCCATGCCTATCACATCCATGAATGGATCAAGGTATGTTCTGAATTTCATTGATGACTTTTCCAGATACACATGGGTCTTTTTTATTAAAAAGAAGTCATAAGTCTTGGAAAAATTCACTGAATTGAAAGCCTTGATTGAGAATGCATCTTGCAAAAATATCAAGATTTTGAGATCTGATAATGGAAAGGAGTATGTTAGTAATTATTTACTACATATATTTTCCCAAAGTGGTATTTAGATCCAACATTCAGTCCCCTACACTCTGCAGCAGAACGGTGTAGCGGAGAGGAAGAATCAGTCTCTCAAGGAGATGACCACCTGTATGCTGGAATCAAAGAGGTTGGCTACAATTTTGTGGGTAGAAGCCATGCATGCTGCAGAATATATTTAGAATATATTTCCACACTCATCCATGAAAGGGAAGACCCATTTTGAAGCATATTTCCAACACAAGCCATATGTGTCGAATCTGAAGGTGTTTGGGTCCACTGCATGGGCTCGAATTCCGCTTGATAAAAGGAGGGCTTTGAAACCACAAAGCATTGAATGCCTATTTATCAGATATCTTGATGAATCTAAAGGTTTCAACTGCTGGATATCAAAACAAAACAGATAATCATTGAAAGGAGTGTCATGTTCGATGAGCCTCTTCAGGAGGTAGAACTAGTGAAGGAGAAAACTACTGAATTTCCTTCCTATTCTAATGAATATTTGGATGATGTAATTGGGGGTGATGACCTTGATTTGGATCCTTTGATTTCTGATACTAGTGAACAGAAAAAATCAGATGCTGAATCAAAACCTGAAGTACAAAATCATCTCCCAAATTCGGCCCGACAAACACTCTCCTCCGCAGGTGATAACATTGGAAATCCGGATGATCCAAGGAGAATGCGGTATGATTTCTAAAGAGTAGGTATTGCATTCACTTGTCCTGATTATTTGTTGTATGAATCTTGTAATTTGATGATAATTTCAGACCCTAAGTCTTACTACCATTCTCGGAAGAATCCGAGATGGCAAGTTGCCATGGATGAAGAGATGAATTCTCTTCAGAAAAACACTACTTGGGAGCTAGTTTCTCTTCCTTCGGGGAGGAAATCGGTTCGATGCAAGTAGGTGTTTCGGACTAAGGTTGCTGTTGATGGAAGAACTTGAAAATATAAGGCATGTCTAGTAGCAAATTTTTTCTCCTAGGTCCAAGGTGTGGGATACCATGAGGCTTTTGCACCGGTTGCAAAAATGGACTCCATCCGCCTAGTTTTGGCAATTTCTGCATCTAAGCACTGGGAAGTGCATCATATGGATGTTAAGTCTACCTTTCTGCATGGAGATATTCATTAGGAGACATACATGGGCATCCTAATGGCTACATTTCTGATCCATCTTTGGTTTGCAAACTAAATAAGTCACTATACGGGTTAAAACAGGCTCCAAGAGAGTGGTATTTCAAGATGGATGCCTTCCTTCTCTCGCAAAACTTCCAAAGGTGTAAATTAGATCCAAATGTGTATATACAGTAATATGATGGTAATTTGATTATTATTGTTTTATATGTTGACGAATTACTGATTACAGGTAGCACAATTACTTCTATTTCACTCATCAAAACTGTTCTCGACAATGCATTTGAAATGAGCGATTTGGGGCTCTTGAAGAAATTTCTGGGGCTCAAAATTTAGCAAAATTTTGATGGGATAATGGTCACTTAGTACAAATAAATATGATACCTATTATTCAAGTTTAACATGGCTGAATTTAAGGCTGCTCCATTCCCTTTCCCTTCAAGGATCAACCTTGAAGAAGGAAAAAGCACACCTCCCATGGACTGCACTATTTATCGACAGCTGATAGGTAGCTTTATCTACTTGACTCATTCTAGGACTGATATCTATTATGCAATGAATGATGTGTCCAGATACATGCACCAGCCTCATGATATCCATTGGAAGGCAGCCAAGAGGATCCTCTAGTATATTTAGGGAACCAGGACCTACGGCATTCACTATGCTGCTGACTCTGAGCTAGAGCTGGTTGGTTACACAGATTTCGATTGGGAGGGTGATTCTATTGATCGGAAGTATACTTTTAGATATGTCTTCATGTTTGGTGGTGGCCCCATTTTTTGGTCTAGCAAAAAGCAGTCTACCATAGCATTGTCTTCAGCAGAGGTCGAGTACTAAGGAGTGGTGAATGCTTGCATCCAAGCTATTTGGTTCCACGGCATTCTTTCAGAGTTTGATCTTGGTAGTACTTTGTCCATTGTCCTCTTTTGTGACAATCAAAGTGCTATTAAGATATCCACAGATCCAGCTACCAGGCAGAGGACCAAGCATGTAGAGATACACATGCACTATATCAGGGAATTAGTGCATGACAGGACCATCATTCTGCAATACTACCCTACTGATGAGCATATTGCAAACATCTTCGCCAACAACGTTTTAGAAAATAAGTTCACTTACCTCCATTCACTGTTGGGGGTGAGTTCAACAGGGTGATCAGACTACTTTCAGTGTTCATCTTGAGGTGGGGGGGGGGNAGACATTAGATGAGCATACTATGACATCAGCATGAGCACACCCATTGCCTACCTTCAGTCAAGGAGGACAACTAAGCCTTCTCCTTCATCTAGGGAGGCTAACTAGGCTTCCTCCTTCAAACAAGGAGCACTCCATGGGTGATCTAAGTGTCATAAATGCACCTAATTGCTAACTGATGGTTACAATCAGTTAAGCTAAGTGGTGAAGGTGTCTCCACTCATTATATTGATTCTTTTTATTAATATTTATGAACTGGAGTCAACAAGGTTTCCTTCAACCACCTCGGATGACCAGTTTGACTTCAGTTAGCATCATCGGGGTTCATTGGAGTTAATGATGCACTACCACTTGTTGGTTGGCATGCAGTGACATGTTTCTGAGCTACTTTCAGTTAGACTCAGTTATCCCTTGTACTTCGACTTTAGTTAGGACTCAGTTGACTCAATAAGGACTTGATCAATTGGTTAACTAGTGTGTTTACTATGGCTTACAGTTAGTTAAGCTACACCCATTCATTCAATTCGAATGACCTCCTTGGGACTTTGAATTGTCTTGGCATTCATGCACCTTGCATGACCATTGCATTGTATTATTCATTATTCATTGATTATACAGAGCTGCTACTTCCATTACAACACCATTATGCCAATTTTATGCTTACTTGTCTGAATTATTTGTGAGACTGTGTTTTTAGTCCCTAGATCAGCGTGACAGATTAATAGGGGGCTCGCTGGCACCCACACCCCTTTGCTAGGGTGAGTTTATAGTAAAACTGGGGTACAAACATGATTGAATAATACCATTAATGAATTTGGAATATCAATATCCACAACCAACAAATACTCATGTAGTTTTCTGAAAGAATGCTAAATATCCAGTGGTAAAACCTGCCTTTTTGAAGGGAGTTCATGTGACTAAAGACATTATCGATAGCTTGCAAAAATTGAAATTCTCTGACCATGACTTGAGGAAGTTCCCTAAAATTCAGATGTCAAATTATATGACATTAGTATAGCTAGTGGAAGGTAGGCCTATTCAACTGGTACCCATGGACTGGTCTCATGGTTTAGATAAGTCAGGCATTCTGTCATTGTTGTACATGTCCCATTTTGGTTGAACTATTGAGGTTAACACATGCTTGAAGCAGCTGCCAGTTTTTTTTCATAGGGTATGTTTGTGGTTGGATACCTGAATTTTTGTTGATGTCAACTTAACAACTGCTATTACAGGGTTTCCCAAGGAAGGAGTTGATCCAATGCCATTCTTTGCTGGGAAGGAGTGGGATAAAATCCTTTTTGCTTTGATGAAAGAAAAATATACTTACGCGGGGTAAACATGGATTTGATATTGCCTCTATCAATGACTAGGGTGTTAGATTCACAGCTAAGGTGTTGTGTAGTAAGTTACTTCGGAAGATGCGACTAAACCAACAATTTCTCATGTATTTATTTGAAAGAATGCTAAATATCCACTGGTAAAACCTGCCTTTTTGAAGGGAGTTCATGTGAATAAAGACATTATCGATAGCTTGCAGAAATTGAAATTCTTGACCATGACTTGAGGAATTTCCTTAAACTTCACATGTCGAAGTATATGACATCAATACAGCTGGTACCCATAGACTGGTCTCATGGTTTAGATAAGTCAGGAATTCTGTCGTTGTTGTACATGTCCCATTTTGGTTGAACTATTGAGGTTGACACAAGCATGAAACAACTGTTGCTTTTTTTCATATGGTATGTTTGTGGTTGGATACCTAAATTTCTGTTGATGTCAACTTAAAAACTTCTATTACATGGTTTCCCAAGGAATGATTTTATCCAACGCCATTCTTTAATGGGAAAGATAAGGATAAAATCCTTGTTACTTAGATGAAAGAAAAATATACTTACGCGGGAAAAACATGGATTTGATATTGCCTCTATCAATGACCAGAGTGTTATATTCAAAGCTAAGGTGTTGTCTAGTAATTTACTTCGAAAGATGCGACTGAACCAGTGTAGTGCTGGTACCATTTCCGTAGCAGAGCAATGTATTGCAGGAGTTCAAATGAATTGGAAAATGTTCTTGTTAAATTAATTATTGGATGACACTATAGATGCATAGGAGAGAGGTACCCCTTTTACTTATTCTTGGTTTCTTATATTAATTTCCTTTGTTGCATGGTTCAAACCACCTAATTACCAAGGGATATAAACGAATGTACCATGTCATAGGGAACAATGTAAAAATACGTGGTTCGATGAGAATCGATGGCTAGAATAGGAGAACAATATTGAGTTTTATATGCATATTGATGCATTAAGGAATCAAATTAAAAGTTAGTTGAGGATTTTCATTGCGAATGTCCAACGGTATAGGAACATCATTAAGTTTATAGCAGGGCTCACCATTTATACGTTCATCCAAGCTAAGATCCCCAACGCCAGTGGTTAAGCACTATTTTTCAGTTATCATAGGAGGAAGTTGACATCATAGTTCAGTATTTGCAAGAGGATTGGAAGCAACCCGTTGTATATGATATATTTTCTATTGAAACTAAATTACGACATGAGGGGACATTAGGGACCCAACCATGGGGACCACAAGAAGAAGATAATACACCTAGATTTCACCACGATAGTGATGAGGAGTTGAATGCCACCCTGATAGATTAAGATGTGGGGGTGAAGAGGAAATCTATTGAATTAGGAAAAAATGGCTATATGAGGCAGAAGTATGTCAAGGACTCCACTCATGCCAGGCTATTTGATGATGATTATAACTTACCCATGGATCGAATGGCTACGATTGCTGATGAAACATGTTAGAATATTGACAGTCGACATACATATCTCTTCGAAGGAGTTAATGAATTACTTCAAACACTTTATAGCACTGTGAAATATGTCATAATCGTGACGAGTAGGATTCTAACACAATTGTAGGAAGCTGGTCCCTATGATGATCATCCAGCTAAAGTGTAAATATCTAGGAAACATTGTAAGGTCCAAGTAGTGCCCAAAGTGATTGATTTGGGAACAATAGAACTCAATAGTATGGTAAAGGATATTGCTTATGTTGGGGTATGCATGTATGTGTTACCCATGTTTATAATACATAATATTCAGCAATCAACAGTTGAAGAAATCAAGGCACATGAACATACAATGGTCAATCAACTGATTTCATCAAAGAGCACCATGTCTTCATTACAAAGTAAGTTGGAGGATAGATAACCATGTCTTCAAACAATTAACAATTAAAATTTTCAATTAACAATTAAAAATTAAGTGTCTTCAATCAACTGAACTCATCGAAGAGCACTGTGTCTTAAAAGGAAAATATTCTTCTTTATATAAAAATATGTCCTCAGTCATAACCTTGTATTCATTCTCTATCACACATTCAACATAACAACAATATAGAGGATTCTTAAAAACACATTCAATTTTTTATACTAAATCCTTTAACTGAAGTGAAATCAAAATCTTAAGTTTAACATCCTTTCCACAACAGGCTTGATGCAACAGACACTTTTGCAGCAAGAATTCCGCAACAGAACTTTCTGTAATAGGCCTTCCACAACTCTACTTCCGCAATGCAGATTGTGGGTGGTAGAAACCCACCATTAATTTAAATTCTCCTATTTTTCTTTCTGCATTCCACAATTGAGATCTCGGATTGAAGAAACCTTACATTTTTATGATTTTATCCATTTCATTTTTCGCATTTTGTAATGCGGGCTGCGGATTGCGGAAACACTTACATTCAATTCTTTTTCATTTCCGCCTTCTGCATTCTACAATGAGGATTGTGGATTGCGAAAACATTAAATTTTTCACAATTTTCTCCTTTATGCTTTCCACATTCTACAATGAAGATTGTGGAACCTTAACATTTTCACCATTTTTCCCTTTCCACGTTAACACAACTTCTTCGCAGTTTTAACTTCCGCCTTCTGCTTTCTGCAATGCGAATTGGAGCTTGCAGAAACCATTAGGTTCTTTAGAAAAAACACCTTCTGCTTTCTGCTTCCTTAATGTGGATTGTAGAAATCCCTAAATCTTTACAATATTTCCTTCCACAAACCCGCTTCCACAATGTGGATTGTAGGTTGTGGAATTATTTAAGTTCTTCATCAATTTTACGCTTCGGTGGACCTTTTTTACCAAGGTTCACACTTGGTTTTATCTATGTTTTTATTGGGTAAAACCTAGGGATACAACCTTCGACGACTTCATGACCTTAGATCAAGTTCTTTTCTTAGAACAAGTTTGGGTTTAGGAAGTCATAGTGGGGTTTAGTGGCCAGTTTTCTAAGAAACTACAGCTACCACACTTTCCTTCACAACTTTACCATTCATATAAGGACTAAAAATATAACAAAGGGGCGTCACTGTAATGGAAGGGGTTTTAAACCCAGATAACACTTAGACTCCCCACAGGTTTCCCTTACACTGGTCATTATCAATAGAGAAATAAAGCATCCAAGAAACTCGTTACATAAATATTATTACACTATTACTAAGAACATAAGACAAATGTAGAAACTGTTAATTAAAACAGAGCAGGGCATTCATCCTTGGTAAACCATATATCAAATGCATACATGGTTAACTAAAATAGAGCAGGAGAATTTCCCCATTAGTAAAATTCATAACCTATGCTGTCATAGCCATTCAAATCAGAGCATGAGTATTACACCATTAGTAAGACATAAAATCCATGCAAGTTACAGTCTCTTAAACCAATGCAGGGGAATCACACCACCTCATAAGAAACACATTCATCTAGCCTAAGAACTGGTATTATCATTTTATGGGAATCAAAAAACACATTCATACACATACAGATATATTCCGAGATCAATAGATTTGTGAAAACATACACACATTAATGGAACCTGTTTGTAAGGAGACACGAATGAAGAAGGAACAACTACGTTCCACCCAATCATAGATTAGGGATAGATGTTATCTGCCCTCAATCACCCGCACGCTAAACTATGCATGCCAAGAGAGGTGACATCCAACCTTAGGTATAGTTCTCCAGTGACAAATCACTTTCCTAACACTGAGTGCTCATGCAACAAGTATTTCTTCCAGTCTTTCCTAACACAAAGTGCTCACACAACAAGAGTTCAATCCTTTCCTAGCATACTCACTAGAATCGTGCCTCCTCCCATATGCTTCATTTTATAGTTTTGGTTTTTTCCTAGGCCTTTTGCAGCTAACGACCAATTCCTCATGGAGATTCCATTCGCCCACTACACCCTTGATTCCTTAGGGTGTGTCCAATGCCATAATAGCATTCTCACACCTAGGGTAACATCCCTGAGATTTAATCTTCACGTCCCCCACTCTTGCATGCATAGTTTCCTCTTCAACATGGTTGTCCCCATCATTCACGTTTTTTATTACATTTGTTACATCTTTCCTCCAAGGACTAGTTGGCGGTTTCCAGAACCAACCAATCTCATGAAAGAAATAAAAATAGTAATTAAAAATATTACAAAAATGTTTATCTATTGGGGGATATTAAATCCTCTCCCCCTTATGGAAACACTATCCAAATTGTTCTTAGTTTTCTTCCATAGCTTCTGGAAATAAACCTGGTTACTTCTTTCGAAAAACTTCCTCTAATTCCAAGGTCACCTCCTCAAGGATAAAGTGCATCCATTGCACCTTAACCTAGGATACGACCCGGTTTCGAAGTATTGTTTCTTTCCTATCCAAAATGTGTAAAGGTTCCACTTGAAATTCTCCTTTTGGTTCCACCTACACCACATTCTGGTCAATGATATGAGTTGAACCATGTATATATCTCTTCAGTAATGAAATATGAAAAAAATTATGAATTCTCAAGTGAGAAGTAAGAGCAAGTTTGTATGCCATGGGTCCAATACTTTCCAATATTTGAAAGGGTCTACAAAACCGTGGTGCTAGTTTGATAGATCTTCCCAATTTAAGGGAGCTCTTTTTGGGGTTGACACGGAGGTAGACGTGGTCTTCGACAGAAAAATATTTGTGTTGTGTTTTAAAGTCAACATATCTATTTTGGTGATCGTGTGCCACTTTCAAGTTCTTTTGTACCTCTCAAACAATTTGTTCCATGTCTTATAACGTTTCACGTTCTACTATCAAATGATACACAGGGCTATCCCAGCTAACAGGGGCAGTACACTTTTTCCTATACAAAATTTTGAACGGGATCATTTTTGCTGAGGCCTAATAACCATTCAATGTATTCAAACTCTACTAGGTGCAAATAGTCCTCCCACTTAACGAGTTTTTCCATAACATACATTCTTAGCATTTCTTCGATCACTTGATTTCTTTGTTCTATTTGTCCATCTATTTCAGGGTGATAACTCATGCTTGGAAGTTTATCTTGGTTTCTAACCCTATAAACAATGATTTCCAAAAGTTTGATGTAAACTTAACATCTTGGTAACAAATTACCATCTTCGGTACTCCATGAAGTCAAAATATTTCTTTCAAGAATATATCTGCAACATTGATAGCTTTATAAGTTGACTTCACAGGAAGAAAATGAGTAGACTTGCTTAACTTATCAACTACAACCATAATTGAATCATGTTGTTTTTGTGTTAAAGGAAAACCTGTGATAAAATCAAAGGATATTACCTCCCATTTCCATTCAGGGATTAGGAAAGGTTGTAACAAACCTACTAGGTGTCGATGTTTTTCCTTCACCTATTGACATTCGAAGCATTTAGATAGGTAATCAATTACATCTGCCTTTAATTTCAGCCAAAATAATTGTTTTCTAAGGGCTATTATCATCTTTTGATAACCAAGGTGTCCTGCATAAGGGGATTTGTGCATCTAATTTAGAATAAACAAATTTAAATATGTAACATGAGGCGTGTAATTTCTCTCCTTAAACTGAATTAACCCTTTTTGCTCTACTATGAATTCTGTCCAGTTTAAATTTACCTCATCTTTTTGTAGCTTTTTCAGTAAATTTATATAGTCACCATCCTGTATGCTGGTTGTTTTTACTCTGCTCAATAGATCACTTTCTAGTTGGCTCATAGTGATCTCATACACTACATGAGTTCTTCGACTAAGTGCATCAGCCACCCTATTTTCCTTACCTTCGATACGCTTTACTTCAAAATCAAGTTCACTTAAGAAGGAAATCCATATTGTGTGCCTAGCATTAAGTCCAGGATGAGTAAACAAATTCTTGACACATATGTTATCTATAGATACGAGGAATTTCTTTCCTAACATGTAGTGACACCACATTTTTAAGGCATGCACTACCACTGTCAATTCTAGATCATGTGCTGCATAATTTCATTCACATTCTTTCAGTTTACGAGATTCGTAACATACCACATGCCCTCGTTGACATAATACTCCCCCCAATCCCTCCTTACTAGCATATGTACAGACTGTGGAGTATTTATAGTGGTCAACCACTTTTAATATTGGGGCCATGGTTAATAACCTTTTTAGATTTTCAAAGCTCTCCTAACACTTCGAGGACCATAATAATTTTACTCCTTTCCTTTGTAAGGAAGTAATGGGGTAAGTTATCTTTGAGAATCTTTGGATGAACCTCCGGTAGTAACCGATGAGTCCCATGTAATACCCCGTGTGTTAAAGCCTCAAGAATATGTAATTTGTAATTCTTTATTATTGTGGAACAGGGTACTGAAAAAAGGGTCTTTAAGAACCTAGAGACATTATTATTATTTTGTAAATAATTAATTAATGAAAAAAACTGGAACATCGAGGACCACTAAAAGAGTATGGGAGGCCTAGATCCACAATGTTAGGGGGAATGGGGGACATTCCTAGCACATTAGAACTTGTTTTGTTGATTTTGGTCCATATTTATGCCTTAGTGGCTTTATTAATTAATGATCACCCAAACATTGTACAAATGACCCAACTTTTAATTAATTTATCCTATGTTGGTATTATTGAGCCTAATTCATGATTTAATGGGCCTCCTTAGTGTTTGGGTGGGTTCCACTTGTTGATTGATCCCCTTTGGTGGTTTTGTAACTCCTTGTGTAAATATTTGTGTAACTCTGGTGTAAATCCTTTTGTAACACCCCCCCCCTCGCCCCCGCCCCCGCCCCCTGTTTTTTATATTTTTGGAAGATGCCTTAGCTTGTGTGACACCTCACCTCACTAATTTTGAGTTGGGTGGAGCGGCTTGGAGTCATTCTCTTTGAAATTTAGAATTGATTAGGTTGGATTATAGTTACCTTCTTGTGGTTGATTTAGCTCCCCCCCATTGGATTGACTCAAGTTGGCTTACAATGGTTTTATTTTGACCCATTGAGTTGGAATGTACTTATTTGTTCTATAAATACATGTTTGATATCGTTGGTTTAGAGGTTGTTTTTCATGGTTATTTTGGATGGTTGCTGATTATGGTTGTTCATACTTTTAATTTTCATTATTTTCCACTACTTGGATTTGTCCTTAACTTGCACATAAATCATGATGGTGAATGGTGATATCTTGATGGTTTATGGGGTCTGGATTACCATTGCACCTGATAGTGGGGTGGAAGAGGAAGTATGTGTTGAGGAATAGAGTTTTGGATTCTTAGGATCATACTTGAGTTATTCTTCAGTGCACCTCTATTGTGGATCTGTGGCCTCATCTTGGGAGTATCCTGTCAAAGTGAGATCTGGCTTGCAGTGCCAAACGCTGGGTGGAATGTGGTCCAGATGATGGCAGTTACGCATTGATAAGATAAGTGATTTATCTCATGTTTATTTAATTCAATTGGATCTGATATGATTTATTTATGGATTCACATGAAATTTATGAGTTATTAGTGGAATAATTTTCTCATAGAATTCAATCCAATTATGCAAGTAAATTTTATGAAGAAATTGGAAACTAGTTTTTGAGATTTTGTGCACAAATCGTTTGAGAAAATAATTATTTGGTACCTATTCTACAGAACTGATATTTATTCCCCTTTTCATTATATATTGTATATTTTGATGGTGCTGTATCCTCTGAATGGTTTAAGACACTTCTCTTTCATGCTTCTACCTTTTATTTGAAAACTAGTTCTTCGATTGGACTGTTTGGATAGTTTGGAGAATTATCACATGAAGTGTTTGTAAAAAATCCTGAGTGATTCTTTTATGTTTATATCTGATAAATAATATTGAAAGTGTGTGATAATGTGAGGATAAATCTTCTTGGTAGTGTTGGGGAAATGTCTACTGAAATTCTAGATCAATTTCCAATTTCTAGCTCCTTCAATGAAATTCTTTTGAGTAGATTTGTGACTTTGCATATGAAGTGTTTGAAAAAATGTTAGAATGAGATATAACTATGTTATGACTGATAAAATATGTTATTTAGAGTTGGAATTTCATTTTAATTATGCTACGATCCGTGGATTTAAATATTCTAGTGATTCCTAGGATTACTAGTCGATTCAAATGAGTAAAATTAACTTATTTTTGTGGATTGTTTAATGGAATGTATATGGGTGGAAAGATACAGCCATATGAATCTAAGTGATCCCTGATATGATTTACATGAGCTACAATAGTCATATATCTCTCTTTATTTTTCATTTGGAAAGCTCAATTGAAAACTATGTACATTCCAGTGAAATTGACAAATAGTTTTTGAATTTCAATCTCTGTTTTTGGTAAAAGATGAATGTACTTCCATATGATATGTTATTGGTTATTTAATAGTGCTATAGAATGATATTTTCCATATATGTACATTTACCTCTATATTCCTCGAAACTTGGTACGATTGGTTTGATTGAATTCCGGGGAGTATTTATTAACTAGTTGTATTGATTGAACTTGAAATATCCTTCGTTTATGTACTTGGATCTGACTTGAAAAAGTAATTTATTTTATTGTACATGA
Organism: Pseudotsuga menziesii; assembly: GCA_001517045.1. Lineage (NCBI taxonomy): Eukaryota > Viridiplantae > Streptophyta > Pinopsida > Pinales > Pinaceae > Pseudotsuga > Pseudotsuga menziesii. Next base: position 337,058 of record LPNX010331689.1, read on the forward strand.
ATGCTTAAATATGTGTATAATGTCTGTAGGTTCATGTTTGGTTCATTGGCATGGTTTTGTGATCCGTAGGACCTCAACTTTAGTGCAATAAAGTTTTGTTGTAAAAGAATGTGTGCAACAGGTTACTTAAAGGAACAACATTAACATAAATTAAATGCTCAGAAAAGGAATGAAAGACAAGACTGATAAAAAGATGCCAAGAAGAAAACACAGAACCAGAATCACAAACAGAAGTTGATAACAGAGTTCACCCCCTCCACTGGGCTACGTCTCCGGGTCCCTCTCCAATGGGAACCGATCCAATTAATGGATTTAAAAATGGTACAAATGGTTCTGGAATCTGCAAATCAATTTTCAGCAGTATGGACAAAAGTCTGCAAGACCTCTTCTCTGGACTAATATTAATTGGCCTTCAAAAACAAAGAACAGCTAGCTAAACAGAGAAAACAGTCGACTCTTTACAATCACAGCAACTGGACATTAACAGTAAAGTCTTCAAGACCTCCTCTATGAAAGTTACATAACTGGACTTCAACAGACAAAAGAAGCCAAGTATAACTGAGGATAGTCGACTTCAAAAGGAACAACAAAATGCTCTCTGAAGCTTCTCATCACAGAGAAAACGCTGCCCTGTGCTCCCAACGAACTGCGTCCCCTCTCCTGAACGAACTCCTCTCTTTTATTCCTCATATTTACCGTTACAAAGGATCCCAAAACGTCAAAGAAATGCGACTTTTCACCTTCCAAGAAACGCGACATCAAGGATGTTCATATGCCTTTCGTTGTTATTCCAGCTGTAGCATAACTGCCAAGAAAATATTCCCAACTGTTACGAATAAGCTGTGAGCATCATGAAATATCCTGCCATGCCAAGGATCTGACCTCCGAAACCATAAGTAACTGAACTGGCAGAATTTTTAGTCAACTGTGCTTCACCATTGCGGAAGAGGATAAGCAACAGGCTCCGACGGTCTCAATCGATTGTCGGCTAGTTTTCGAGTCGAAGGCTTTAGTCACTTTGGTTTCCGCCGTTGGGGATGGCGCACCACTTCTTTTTTCGATTCCGTCGAGTTATTTCGCTGATCTTTTAAGTTTTGGGCTTCCGCCGTTGCGGCTGCCAGAAGCGTTGTTCTTTCGATCAAGCTAGTGGCCGTCGTTGCAGACTGCTTATCGCTTCGAATTTCGATCCGTTCCAAACGTCTTTAAGCTTCCATCGTTGCGAAAGGGAGAAGCCTTTTATCTATCCATCGTTGCGGCTCCCAAATCGCTCCGACGTCCATTAAGCTTCCGCTGTTGCGGAAGGGAAATGCTTCCTACCTCCGACGCGTTAAGATTTTTTTCCCAGTTATCCCGCAGATAAATTAGTGGTTTTGTCGTATGATTTTATTCACACGTGGCTTCTATGAACCATGTACCATATTGGATCTTCAAAGAGGAATAATCCGCCGGATCAATCCTCCCCATTGGAGAGCTTTTGGACCACCAAAATCCTGAATTATTCTGCAAGTAAGTGAGGGTAAAGTTCCCTCACTTTACCAATCTCCATCCATCTTGCTTTGCTAGGATGCATCCCCTTCAGCCCCACTCGAAGGTACTCAGCATTCCCCCTTTGTGAAGTCCTTACATTTCTATTAAGAATAGCATCATCCTGCAACTCTCTCATATATTCAGGTGCCAAATTATCAACTGAAGGAATCTGTACGTTAATTTCTTCATCCATGATCATAGGAGGCTCATACAGTTTAAGATTCTCAACATTGAAAAATGAATAAATTTGCATGTATGGAGGTAAATTCAAGCGAAAAGCATTAGTACCGATCTTTTCCAAGATCTCAAAAGGACCATACCTGATAGGTTTAAGATTTTTACCTTCACCTTTCATCCTTTCTTTGGTGATGTGTAATCAAACTCGGTCACCAACCTGAAATTGATGATCAATTCGATTCTTGCCATGCCTAGCCTTGTACTTCGCCTGGCTCTTCTCCAACTATTCTTGAACTGCCTGCTGTACTGCTTGGATTCTCTGAATGAACTTTAAAGCTTTATCTGCATCATGATGTCCATCCACTGCATCTTTGCCAAAAGACAAGTCCATCGGTGTTTTTGGCAGATAACCAAAACAGGTTTCAAAAGGAGATCTTTTCGTGGAAGAATGAACTGCATGATTGTAAGCATGCTGTATATACTACAACTGCTCATCCCAAACTTTAGGTTGTTTACTACAATATCCTATGAGTAGCTGAACCACTGTTCTGTTTACTACCTCTGTTTTCCCATCGGTCTGTGGATGAAAAGCTGTACTTTTCTTTAGTTTAGTGTCCATAAGCTCCCATAAAGTTGACCAGAATTCTCCCAAGAACCGAGAATCTCGATAAGATATAATAGACATGGGAAGCCCAAAATGTACCCAAACATTTTGAAAGAATAAAAGAGCTGTTTGTTCAGCAGTGATTTGCTTGTTACATGGCATTAAGATACACATTTTGCTGAACCTATCCACAACAACATACAGGTAATCATGCCCTTTTCTAGACATAGGTAGTCCTCCTACAAAGTCCATAGAAATGCTTTCCCAAGGATGAGAAGAAACTGGAAGAGGAGTGTACAAACCCAATTTCCTATTGCTAGGCTTACTTGTTGCACACATAACACAACCCCTTACATTTTTAGCTACAGTTTCTTGCATTTGAGGTCAATAACAATGATTTTGCAATACAGACAACGTTTTACTTACACCAAAATGTCCTGCAATCAATGAACTATGTGCTTCTCGAATCACATGCGCTCTTTCTTTCTCTGGAATACAGAGTTTACCGAGATGATACAAGAGCTGATTATGCACATAATAGTTCTCTTCCTGTTTACCATGTATTAGTGATGCATATACTTTCTTAAAATCTTTATCTTCTGCATACTGTTCAATATAACTTTCATGTGTTAATGAAATGTTCTGAAGAATGATTGAAGCATTTGTAGGTGGCCTTGAGAACATGTCTGCTACTTTATTATGAATTCCCTTTTTGTACTTAATTATGAGATGAAACTGTTGTAAGAACCCCATCCATCTTAAATGCCTACTTTGTTGTATTTTAGTTTGAGATTGTAAATATTGAAGTGGATGATGATCAGTATGTATGACTATCTCTTTTCCCATGATATAATGTTTCGAATTCTTCACACTCTATACTAAAGCATACAATTCTTTGTCATAGGTCGGATAGTTACTTACCGCAGTAGAGAATGTTTTTGAATGGTAACAGACTGGCTTCCTTCCTTGCATCAAAACTTCTCCCATGGCAAACCCACTGGCATCGGTTTCGATCTCAAATGGCTGCTGCAAATCTGGAAATGTCAGAAATGTTGCTGTGCTAATCTTTTCCTTCAAAGTGTTGAAGGCTTTCTGATGCTTTCCTCCCCACTGGAAAATTTCTTTAATGCTTGTCAATGCATGTAATGGAGCAGCAATGGAAGAAAACCCAGAAATGAATTTCCTCCAATACTGGACCGCACCCAAAAAACTTCTAATTTCAGTAATGGTGTTAGGTCGTGGCTAGTTTACAATGACAACAACCTTGGCTGGGTCTACTAGCAGGTGGCCGCCACCAATAATATGGCCTAGATATACTAAAGAAGTTTTAGCAAATTCACATTTAGACATTTTTACATAAAGCTTTTCCTTTCTCAGTACATCTAAAATTTTCTTCACATGTACAACATGCTCTTCCCAAATTTTACTAAACACAAGGATATCATCTAGATATACAATTACAAAATCATCAATGAAAGAACAAAAGACATCATTCATGACCCGCATGAAAGTAGCCGGTGCGTTACAAAGCCCAAAAGGCATTACAAGCCATTCATACAAACACTGTTTCGTCTTAAAAGCTATTTTCCATGCATCATGCTTAGCAACACGAATTTTATGATACCCACTACACAGATCCAATTTTGTAAAGTAAGTTGCATGTTTCAACTGATCAAGCAAATAATCAATACGAGGAAGAGGATACCTGTTTTTAATGGTGATTTTGTTAAGGGACCTATAGTCAATGCACATTCTCCAAGACCCATCCTTCTTCGGAACCAAGAATATAGGAGAGCCACAAGGAGAAGTGCTGGGCCGGATGACCCCCTTCTCAATCAGCTCCTGAACCTGCTTCTTGATCTACTCATTTTGCATTACATACATCTGGTACATGGCTATGTTCGGGAGTGGCACATCCTGCTGCAAATGTATCTCATGCTGAATCTCTCTCTTCGGTGGTAACCCCTTTGAATCTTGAAACAAATCATGATACTCAGAAATGATGTCAATCAGTTCAGATTTATGCTTAGGGTCACATTCTTCAAAAGATTTAGAGACTTCATCATTTTTCATCTTAACCATCATCAACACAAAATTCTTACTAGCATTTACCAACCTCTTCATTTGTCCTGCATAGACTATTGCTAGATTGGTTTTTATCTTATGTGCTCATACAATATATTGCATACCTTCTTTAAAAATATGATACTTATTCTGCTCTCTATAAAAGACTGCTTTCTGGTCATACAAATATGGACTCCCAAGTACAATTCCACAAATGTCAAGTGGTACTACATCCAATTCTACCTCATCCCTAAATTTTTCAGTGATTGCAAATTTTAATACACATTTCCTTGTAACTTGCAATCGTGTATCATTAGTAACCCAACCTAGAGGATAGGGATTTTCATGAGGCACAGTAACTAAATGCAATTTCTTAACCACTTCTTCTGATATCAGATTTACTTTTGAACCACTATCAAACAATGTATCAATCTTTGTGTGATTTGCAATGACACGAACATGAAACAGTCCACTTCTATCTTTATCATTTTGCTTAGAAGTAGATAGCAGACTTGTACTTGCACTAGAACTATATTGTGCATCAATTGGAAGTGAGATACTTTTATCCTTACGTTGTATTCTGACAGCTGTAACCTTTGTTTCATCACCTGAGTCGGATCCTAAGTCCTGAATAACTGTTGCAGTAGCTTTTTCTTTTCCTTTTTCTTTGTTTCCTCCATTCTTCTTTGGCCTTAACTCCGGATGAAGTTTCCAACACTTGGAGACATCATGTCAATTCTGACAATGTGAACACGTAGGATTTTCACCCTCTTTCTTAACAGTAGGCATCTTCTTTTTCCCCTTATCTTTACCTTTTGATTTGCTGTCAAATTTAAATGAATTCTTCACAAAAGTATCATTAGCATGCTTACCCTTGGCTTCTAAATGGGTAGCTTGAACACATACATCATCCAAATTACTGGGATTAAACATCAACAAAGTATGCTTTAAATAAGAATGCATGCCACGAATGTACTTAAGAAGAGTTTCCTGTGTATCTAATGAAACATTCAATGCAATAGCCCTCTTTCTGAATTCATGAGTATAATCTTGAATGCCTTGTCCTTTAGCTTGTCTAAACATTTTCCAATTCATGGTTAATTGCTACATGTGACCTAAAGGATAAAATTGCTTTCTTAATACTTCGATGAATTCATTCCAAACTGAAATAATTTTACCATTCTTTCGAAGATCTTGCTGAATCTTGCTTTCCCACCAAGTAAGAGCCGTTCCACTCATTCTCAAAGTGGCCAAATGGATTCTGGAAGGGTCATCATTAATGCCCTGCACCCTGCAATATACTTCAAGCTGCTTGATCCAATTGTTTAATTTTTCAACATCTACATCTCCATTATAAATAGGTAATTCAAATTTTACATCCAATTTGAAATAAGGCATATTAGGACTTGCATTATGAGAAGTATGAGAAGAAGAAAAAGTCTATTTAGTATCAGGAGGATCACCATCACCTCCTACTCCTTTACCCTTTTCTTTCAACTTCACTTCTGCATCTCTGGATGAAGATCCTTATTCTTTCTTCTTCCTTTCTGCTCACTCATCGAGTAGAATTTCCATCATGGATTTCATGCTCATAAAAGCCTCTAGAAACTCAGTTTCAAAAATGACAGGTTTTTCTCGTTCGGTGTGTCCTTCTTCTTCCCCTTGTGGAGAAGACATGGTTCTTGAGAATGTTCTCCTGGAGCCAATCTCAGGATCTCCTTCAACTAATTCTCCTTCACCAAGCTTGGACCTAGACCTGGTAAGCATTCACAAACTTGCGCAACAGTCAACCAGATCTGATACCAAATATGATCCGTAGGACCTCAACTTTAGTGCATTAAAAGTTTGTTGTAAAAGAATGCGTGCAACATCTTACTTAAAGGAACAACATTAACATAAATTAAATTCTCAGAATAGGAATGAAAGACAAGACTGATAAACAGATGCCAAGAAGAAAACACAGAACCAGAATCACAAACAGAAGTTGATAACGTAGTTCACCCCCTCCACTGGGCTACGTCTCCGGGTCCCTCTCCAATGGGAACCGATCCAATTAATGGCTTTAAAAATAGTACAAATGGTTCTGGACTCTCCAAATCAATTTTCAGTAGTATGGACAAAAGTCTGCAAGACCTCTTCTCTGGACTAATACTAATTGGCCTTCAAAAACAAAGAACAACTAGCTAAACAGAGAAAACAATCGACTCTTTACAATCACAGCAACTGGACATTAACAATAAAGTCTTCAAGGCCTGCTCTCTGAAAGTTACGCAACTGGACTTCAACAGACAAAAGAAGCCAAGTATAACTGAGGATAGTCGACTTCAAAAGGAACAAGAAAATGCTCTCTGAAGCTTCTCATCATAGAGAAAACAATGCCCTATGCTCCCAACAAACTGTGTCCCTTCTCCTAAACGAACTCCTCTCTTTTATTCCTCATCTTTGTCGTTACAAAGGAGCCCAAAACGTCAAATAAATGCGACTGTTCACCTTCCAGGAAATGCGGCATCAAGGCTGTTCATATGCCTTTCGTTGTTATTCCAGCTGTGGCATAACTGCCAAGAAAAGATTCCCAACTGTTAGAAATAAGCTGTGAGCATCATGAAGTATCCTGCCTTGCCAAGGATCTGACCTCCGGAACCATACATAACTGAACTGCCGGAAGTTTTAGTCAATCGTGCTTCGCTGTTACGGAAGAGGATAAGCAACGGGCTCCGATGGTCTCAATCGGCTATTGGCTGGTTTTCGAGTTGGAGGATTTAGTCACTTTGGTTTCCGCCGTTGCGGATGGCGCACCACTTCTTTTTTCGATTCCGTGGAGTTATTTTTCCAATATTTTAAGTTTTGGGCTTCCGTTGTTGCGGCTGCCGGAAGCGTTGTTCTTCCGATCAAGCTAGTGGCCGTCGTTGCGGACTGCTTATCGCTCCGACTTCTGATCCGTTCCAAACGTCTTTAAGCTTCCACCATTGCGGAAGGGATAAGCCTTTTATCTATCCGCCATTGGGGCTCCCATATCGCTTCGACTTCTGTTAAGCTTCCGCCGTTGCAGAAGGGAAATGCTTCCGACCTCCGACGCGTTAAGATTTGCTTCCCGGTTATCCTGCGGATAAATTAGTGGTTTTGTAGTCCGATTTTCTTCACACGCGGCTTCTATGAACCATGTACCATATTGGATCTTCAAAGAGGAATAATCCGTCGGATCATTTTGTGTCGAATGCATGCAAGACTAGTTGTTAGTATTGAACAACTAGTTAACTAATTCTCATGGAATTATTTTCATAATTACTATGTTTAATTAATTGGAAATGGTAATTAGCCCTGATTTACATGTTCTTAGGTGTTAATTAACCATTGGAATTGATAACAGTGGTTAAGTGATAAACAAATGAAATTATAATAAGTACCGTCAATTATGCGCTAATTGTCATTAAGTATCGTAATTGGAACACTAATTACTAGCTAATCATGATTAAGAGTAAATGGCATTTAGATGTGGAATTTATGTTTGAATTGGATTGGAATTGATATGTGATGTTACTAGAAGGTGTTAGTAATCCTTTCCAGCCCTTGGATGAGACACTGGAATAATTATTGAATTTATTTTAAATTATTTGTAATTAAAATGACTTTGTCATAAAACAAATATTGAAAAATGAATTTTAATATTTGTTTAACTAATCCACTATGATAAAATTATCTAATTAGCATTAGAAAGCTAATGATATGTCCCTTGGTCCCATTTATATCCCCATTACAAGTGGTATCAGAGCTTAGATTCCAATAATGCGGTTGTTGGGCCTTCTACATAGTTATTATCTTATATATATGTGCATTTGGAGTTTACAGATGCGCTTAGTAAAATTAATTTAACCTCCCTTATGTTAATAGAAGAATAAGAAACCTCACTTCAGAGATTATTTCTTTGTATTCCTTAGAATGAATGAACATTGAATGTTGGTTGTTCAATGATTGATTGGTAGTTACTATGTGGTGCATGTCTAATAATTGACTTTGAGTTGATTGGTTGATGCTTGTGCATTTTCCTCTTTCATTTCCCATTCAATTGTTAATTTCGAAATGATTCTTGTAGTATGACTTATTTACTGATACATTATGATTATGATTTGATAAGTAAATAATTGTAATTATAATAGTATATGTCCTAGTATTAATTTAATGCTAAATTATTAAGATGATATAGTTCTATTATTGAATATTAATATGATTTATTACGTGGCATTTACACCTTATATTTATTTTGTATTCTCTATGGATGGTGTGATTTTATAGTCTTATTTATGTCACTTGGATGGTGGTGGTTACATGGATGAGTAACTTTCTGGATACTTGCCTAAATTGTGTTTCTCATTCTCCTTTTATTTTCTGCATGTAGTATGGTTTTATATTATTTATTAATTATTACTATGCTAACTTATCTAATATGATAGTATTGGGTTATGCAATTACTCTACGAGTATATTAAATATGGAATATATAGGTTATATGACTAATACATTGTGTATATGATTCATAATAATATGATATATGATTGAAGAATTATAATATATATGTAAAACAAAAACGAGTGTATGTATATAATACATAGCAGTAGTAAGCATGGTATATGGTATGAGTGTATGCTAGTGTGTTGTATAATTAGTAATTGTTCTATTGTATAATATTAGAATATTTTGGTGGTAGGATGTTTGGTTGTCTGATATTATTGGTTTCTATTGGATGTTATTGATTGACATTGGTTGACTAATGGTTATGCCTGTACGACATTGTCAACATTGTATGTATGACTATTATTGATTGTCCTTTGTTATTATGGCTGTTGCGTGTATGATTGATGCATCTTGGTTGATGTCTACTGGATGATGTATTGTGATCCGATGTATTATCCTTGATGAATCTTGGTTGATGTATTTTGATTAACGTATTCCATTTGATGTATGTTGGTTGATGTATTCTGATTGGTGTATAATGATAACTGTATTTTTCTTGATGAATCCTAGTTAATGTATTTTGATTAATGTATTCCATTTGATGTATGTTGGATGATGTATTTTGATTGGTGTATTATGATAATTGTATTTGTCTTGATGAATCCTAGTTAATGTATTATGATTGTGTATTCTAATTGACGTATTCTGATTAATGTATTCTCATTGATGTATGATGGTTGATGTATTGTGGTTGATGGGATGATGCATAATCATGAAATCCTTTAAATACACTTTAGATGCCAAATAATATTGAAAAAACTTGGAAATTTTGACTTTAGGTGACAATTAGGGGTACTTCCCTAACTTATTTGAAGATAAAGTACAAATACAAAAAGATAGGTAATTGAATCAACTTTCATAATATATAGCATTTATGTAGACAAAATGTGTGTAAATGATTATAAAATTAGTTTCCGTGAAATTGGGTTTTCAAAATTTTCAGCATATCTTAACATATATGTTTGTGCGGGTGCAACAATATATGAAGTAAATGATGTCAATTTGGGATAAAATCTTGCAGAAATATAAAGGACATATGGGCCTAGTGCAACACTATTTATTCATAATTTTTCATGAATTATTTTATTATTATTAATTATTGAAGTCACAAAACCTTGAAATGAAAATGTTATGTGTGGGTGCAACACTTCAGGGGAAAAATTTAATGAAATCCTTGATTTCTATATATAATATCATAGAGCTTGCTCTCGTCTAGTGCACCATATATTTTTCTTGGGAAATGGTGATGGAAATAAAAAGTTATATAAAAAACAAACGATGTATCTATTTTCGAAAAAATGACGTGCGTCATTTAGAAAAATAATTATAAATAAATAAAACATAGTTTTGAAGAAAACAAATTACATATTCAGAATCGTAAGATTATACTCTACAATATTTTAAATTTTCATAAAAAAATATCATGTCTGTCATAGAAAAACACTGGCATCTAAACTGAGCATATTGATAGAGTTCTAAAAGACAAGCAATAGCCTTGGTTTATTTGTCCTAGCCAATAGGTCCGGTAGTCCGAAGCTATTTCCAAACATAATGCCAAACCTTATTCTCATCTATTTTTTTAATTTAAAAAAATCCATATGCATTATAGCTTATTCATATCACATATCCACTATATCGCATATGCAATATGAATAAGCTATAACACATATGCATTTTTTCTTAACTAATTTGGTACGAGAGTAAAAAAGAGTAATGGCATCCTTATCCCGTTATAATACAATTTAGACTCCCAATATTCCATCTAGACGGTCTATGGGGTGGCTCATGGCCCAACATTACATTGGATAAGAGGGGGGGGGGGGGGGGGGGAGTCAAAGGAGGAAGAAGACACTGTAGAGGGAATAATGGGAGGGAGGGATGGGTAGGGGACATATATGGGGGGATGAAGGGAGGGATGGTTATGGGAGATATATGAGGGGGGGACGGGAGAGATATGAGGGGTGGACGGTTGTTCATCGATGTCTGCAAATGTACGGTCCTTAGAATAAAACAGATCATCTGGTACCAGGAATATTCAAACAAGTGTGTGGCCATCATTGTAATGAGTGTTTATATTTGTATTAAATATTTTGATGATTTTCAAGATTTAGTAATTAGTATTTATAGTAAGCGGGATAAATCTCATTACTATCATCGTCATCATCATCATAGCCATAATCATTGTGATGATGATGATGATGATAATCATCATGATAACCGTGATCATCATCATCATCATCATCATTGTGATCATCATCATCATCATCATCATCATCATCATCACCATCATTGTTCATCATCATCATCATCATCATCATCCTCGTCATCATCATAGTAATCATCCTCATCAACCTCATTGTCATCATCCTCCTCCTCCTCATCATCATTGTTCGTCATCCCCATTCCATTGCAAATGCTTGAAAATAAAATCAAAGCAATGTTTCAACTAAACCTATCATCATCATTCTTCCTCATCATTGTCGTCATCATGCTCATCCTCATCCTCATCCTCATCATCCTCATCACCATCATTGTTCATCATCGTCGTCATCGTCATTATCATCATCCTCATCATCCTCATCATCATCATCACCATCATCCTCATCATCATCGTCATCATTATCGTCATCATCATCACCATCATTGTTTATCATCATCATCATCATCATCATCGTCATCATCATCATCATCATCATCCTCCTCCTCCTCCTCCTCATCACCCTCATCCCCATCATAATCATCATATTCATCCTCCTCCTCCTCCTCATCACCATCATTGTTCATCATCGTCGTCGTCGTCATCATCATCATCATCATCATCCTCATCCTCATCCTCATCCTCATCATCATCATCATCACCACCATCATCATCCTCATCATCGTCATGGTCATCATGATCATCATCACCCTCATCCTCATCATTATCATCATAGTCATCATCCTCCTCCTCCTCATCATCACCATCATTATTCATCATCATCTTCATCGTCATCATCATCATCATCATCATCCTCATCATCCTCATCATCCTCATCATCATCACCACCCTCATCCTCATCATCATCATCATTGTCATCATCATAATCATCATCATCATCATCATCATAGTCATCCTCCTCCTCCTCCTCATCATGACCATCATCATCATCATCATCATCATCATCATCATCACCCTCATCCTCATCATCATCATCATGGTCATCCTCCTCCTCCTCCTCCTCATCACCATCATTCTTCATCGTCATTGTCGTCATCGTCATCATCATAATCATCATCATCATCATCATTGTCATCACCATCATCATCCTCATCCTCATCCTCATCCTCATCCTCATCATCAGCAGCAGCATCCTCATCAGCATCCTCATCATCATCACCATCATCATCCTCATCATCCTCATCCTCATCCTCATCATCATCATCATCATCACCCTCATCCTCATCATTGTCATCATAGTCATCATCCTTCTCCTCACCATCATTGTTCATCATCATCACCACCATCATTGTTCATAATCATCATCATCATCATCATCACCATCACCATCATCATCCTCATCCTCATCCTCATCATCATCGTCACCATCCTCATCATCATCATCATCATGATCACCATCATAGTCCTCATCATCATCATCATCATCATCATCATCATCACCCATCAGCACCCTCATCCTCCTCCTCATCATCATGGTCATCATCATCATCATCATCACCCTCACCCTCATCCTCATCATCATCATAGTCATCCTCCTCCTCCTCCTCATCATCACCATCATTGTTCATCATTATCATCATCGTCATCATCATCATCATTAACATCATCATCACCACCATCATTGTTCATCATCATCATCATCGTGATCATCATCATCATCATCATCATCATCATCCTTATCATTATCATCATCATCATCATCATCATCATCATCACCCTCATCCTTGTCATCATCATCATAGTCATCCTCCTCCTGCTCCTCCTCCTCCTCCTCATCCTCATCCTCATCATCATAGTCATCATCCTCATTATCATCATTATCATCATCATCATCATCATCATTATAACCATCATCATAGTCATCATCATCCTCATAATCATCGTCATCATAGTCATACTATTCGCGATCATCATCATCATAGACACTACCATGGTCCAAAGATAGGTTTGGAGGTCTTAGCCATTGGTATGGGATCCATTGTAAGGTTATAGAAGTTTAACATATTTCAGTCCAAGTTTGATATGCATTTGATATTTAATATTTTAATATTTGATAACCATAGATAAGTCAAGTTTCATATTTAGTGAGCACTAAATTGCATATGCATTTTGGAGATCATGTAAAAAACCTGCCAGTTAATTAAAAAGCATTATATCAATATCGCATATGCGATAAAATGGAGGTTCGTTATATCACATATGCAATATGTGTTATATAAAAAATGTTGGGTTGCATGCCGTGGGCTAGGTTTACTGTAGAAAAAGACATAATTATTCTGAACCCATGCACATAGAACTGTTCAACGTGCAATTTAATCATTACTTACATAATTCCATAGTTTTGTACAGGTTTGGGTGGATTTCAATGGGGAATGCACATAAGAGAGGTCGAAAGTCAGTGAGGAAGGTGCTTACTATGGAAGAAGTTGAAAATAAAAAAGAAAAAAAGAGGGAAGATTCAATAAATCATCGGCATTCATTACATGAGCAAATAGTTCCCATTCCCCCTCAACAAATATCCGACGTAGAGGCTGAGGAAGAAAATGCAACATTAAAGGAAGCTGGTTATACTGAAGTTGATATTATTGATCCATTAGTAAATAGACATTCTTGTGAAGAGTTCATTAATTATGTTACTCTTGATGCAAATGTGACTCAGCAACAACCATGGCCGGTGGTTCAATCTCCTAATTGAAGTTGTCAGCATGTAGTGGATGTAAACGTCACTCCAACATTTCAAACAACAAGAAATTTTGCATCAAAACGAAAGAGAACTCCTAAATGCATACAAGTGGACGAGATCGAATTGACTTCCATGGAAGGTAAGGTGGCTAAATGCACTATCCTTCGTCATTGCTCTCAAATTATGAAACAATATTTTGATAACAAATCCGAAGCTGGTAAATGCCAATTGTTTTTATATTTGCTTAAATATAGAAATATGGCAACTGTTAGAAGAAATTTAGGCATAAGAACAATGAAGAATATCGAATCAAGTAATCACATTGTTAAATCTCTTGCTGCTACATTCACATCGATTGATAAAAAAACTTGTTCATAGGACTGTAATGTGGCTCGTTGTGTATTGGATGAATCAATTGTATGTAGATCCACAAGACAACGTCGTTTAGTTAAATGCACATCACAAATTGTGCCTTTACATCCAAAGACACTTAAAAAATATTCAGTACGAAAAGACAACCTTAATGTAGAGGGACAAATGGAAACATTATGGTCATTTAGAGGTAGGTTTCCCCACAAAGACATGAAGTTAGTCGGAGCAGTGAAGGGTCTAGTGCACACGTTTTGGCATGATAACACTAGGCCTTCTTCTAACACGAAGGATGTATTAAAACATTGTAGGGGTTCTAGAAATAATGAACCTCATGTTAAACATTATCTTGACATGACACAAACTCAATTGTTTGAGATGTTTAAAGTTTCCCATGTAGATCTAAGGCTCGGGAAAAGATCATTTGAAAAATGCAATCCTTGGTATGTTAGAATTAATACCATCCGGAACACTTGTTGTTGTAGATACCACATAGAGTTTGACCTATATTACCATACATTTTCACATATACGTCTTTTTTTGCATCCCAAGCATGTGCAGGAATGCTCAAGTACAATACCGCCAATGTCATCCAGAGATTTCATCCATAGCATAATGTGTCTGAGGCAAGATGGGCAGACACATTACTTAAAACAATGTGTAGATGGTTCTTGCAACAATTTCGGTGGGCTATCATTATGGTCTGACTGCATCCATGAAAGTGAATATCAAGCATTTGGGAATGCAATTATTGAGAAGCAGAACTATCAGTATGAGACATATCAGCTACATGATGGGAAAGAAAGCAGGAAGATTAAATTGGTGACTTCACAGGTAAATTGTTGAATATTGACATATTAATATTCATATACACATTTTTTTATGTGGTTTATTAACACTGTTTATTTTTTTACACTAGGCGCAAGTATGTGATTTTATTTCAGAGTTTCATGGAAAGATCCAACAGTACATTCAACATGTTGATATGGCACGGTGGCAAGATGAGCAATTTAGAATATGCCAGGACACTTTCCCTCTCGAAAAAATACTATCAGTGGTTGACTTTGCGGAAAATTACACCCTACAACCACAAAATGAAATACCAAGCCAATACTATCACTCAGAGCAGGTGAGCATAATGGTGCATATCACGTATTGACATGGGCTAGATAAAAATGAAGAGAAACGTGTGGTACTAAAAGAACGTCACTTCTACATAATTGTCGATCGAATCCATGCCATCCATTACATGCAACATTGCTTTAAATTATTCTATGATCATGTGATAGCTATGGATATACCATTTTATTGTCATTTCAGTTGGTCAGATGGTTGTGCTGGACAGTTCAAGAATGCACGTGTACTTGAATGGTTGTGTTTGTTGCACATAAAATACAAGGTGCCAATGTTAGATTTTAAACATTAAGCTAGCATTTCATTAGGTTCTTTAACTAAGAGAACAACAAGCACAACAATCAAACACAAGAGTCAATGAACACAGTGTTTTTCCTTGGGGAAGCCATAGATGGAGAAAACCCCGCAACTTCCTCAGAGATAGAATCAACACTAAAGTGAAACCCAAAAAAAATAAGGTGATCTCTCGACAGCAGTAACCTCTTTCTTCCTTGCCCTAGTGTCTTTCTCTTCCTCATCTATGTGCTACAACTGAGTGGGGCTGAGTGTGTGTTAAATAGAGAGGCTAGCTCTCTATTTATACTAATTCCCAACTTGACTAGACCCAACTAGGGCTGACTTCACTAGGTGAGTCTAATAACCCTAATGCCCCGAAACTGCGGGGACTTTAACCCTTAGACAATAGGAGAGTTAACCACCTTGACTTGAAATGACTTGTTTACATTATAGAAACTTCTTGATAGGAACATCGGGGCATGACATGATTCAGGTACATTAGAAATACATCCCGAAATAAACATCGGGTTACAATATATAAGAAATACAAGTGAATACATTCCAAAGTTACAATTACATCAACACTCCCTCTTAACTAGGAAGGTATTCTCTCGACACGATTTGTCAGCACAAGTCATCTTCTTTGTATCATCTGGATCATCATCAATTCCTTGTCATATTCACCTTCAAGTCATCTGTATCTTCAAGTCATCTACATGTCATCTTCATATTCAAGTTATCATCACCTAGATCTAGATCATCACTCAATCTAGATCATCATCACTAGATCTGGATAATCCCTTGATCTGGATCATCTTTGGATCTGGATCATCCCTTGATATGGAACATCTCTACTGGATCATCAACACTAAATCTTCACAGGTGCTATCTCATGATTCTTCTCGTCACAGGAAGTTCTATAGAGCCAGCCCTTTTTCATGGTGTATGTAGGCCTACCCTCCATGTAGGTCTTTTCCAACACTTATATCTGACCCTAAGTTAGAATGGCCCACCCAACACTTATATTTGATCATGTAGGAAACAATCCTATAATCATATCAGAAATGAAACACCCATAACTCACATCTAACCATGTGGTAGCATAGCCCACTACCCTGTCAGAAAGGCCCAACACTCACATCTGTTAAACCAATGATCGGAAAGGCCCAACAATTACACTTGGTCATGCAAGAAACCAATCCTCCATGCCAAAAGGCTCTGCACTTACATCTGATAACCAATGTTAGAAAGGCTCAGCACTTACATTTGTTCAACCAATGATCAGGAAAGGCTTAGCACTTATATTCAACCATGCAAGGAACCAAACCTGCATGTCGAAAGGGCTCTACATTTACATCTGACAACCAATGTCAGAAGGGCATGCACTCACATCTGATCTTGTAGGAACCAATCCTATAGTCATATTTGAATGGCCCCTAGTCCCAGACTAAGCTACCTAGTAACTGACCAGGTGCCTCCATTCCCAGAATGGCATTCAATGCTTACTTCTGATCATGTAGGAACCAATCCTACAGTCTCATCAGAATGGCTCAGCATTCACATCTGACATGGAAGGAACCAATCCTCTCACCATGACAGAATGGCTCAACCCTTACATCTGACTATGAAAGGAACCAATCCTCTTACCATGTCAGAATGGCTATGGGTCTCATCATTTTTCCTTGGAGGAAACCTCGATATGGAGAACACCAATCTTCTCCCTGAAGTACTCAAACTTCATCCGAGCTAATGGATTCGTCAATACATCAACTATATGTTCCTCCGTCGCAACATACTGGAGCTTCACTACTCCCATCTACACCATATCCATGATATAGTGATACTTGATCTCTATATACTTTGACTTGTCATGGAACACTGGATTCTCTAAAAAGTTCACGCAACTCTAGTTGTCACAATGTATACAAGTAGCATCCATCTGGAGATCAAATAAATCAGACAGTAGCTTCCACAACCATACTACCTCACAACTAGCTGAACAAGCTGTGGCATACTCTACTTCAGCTGGACTCAGTGCCACATAAGATTGCTTCTTGCTAAACCAATAGATCACACCTTATCCCATACTAAAGCAACAACCTGAGGTGCTCTTCCTATCGATGGCACTACTTGCCCAATCTGAATTAGCATAACCCTCTAGGTTAATCTTCTGATTCGCCTCGTACTTGAGCCCATAATCAATTGTAACCCTCAGGTACGTCAGATTATGCTTTGCAACAATCAAGTGAACATGTCTTGGATCTGTCAAGAACTGGCGCAAGGTGTTCACAACAAAGAAAATATCTGGTCTCGTGTTTGTCAGGTACATCAAGGACCCAATCATCTGACGATGCATCGTAGCATCAACCACTTCTGATGAAGCATCACTCAATAGCTTCAGGTTCAATGCCATAGGTGTGGTCATGGCCTTTCATTCCATCATCCCAAACCTATTCAGGATCTCTACTTCATACTTCCCTTGTCCGAGGGAGATTCCATTCGTATTCTGCCACACCTCCATGCCTAGAAAATAATGCATCATACCCAAGTCCTTCATTTCGAACTCAGCAGC
This sequence comes from Pseudotsuga menziesii, assembly GCA_001517045.1. Lineage (NCBI taxonomy): Eukaryota > Viridiplantae > Streptophyta > Pinopsida > Pinales > Pinaceae > Pseudotsuga > Pseudotsuga menziesii. The sequence goes on from LPNX010331689.1 coordinate 355,190, forward strand.
AAGATTTCTCTTCATATCAGCAATCAACCCATCAATACCTGTTACAAATAGATCATCTACATATAGTAGGAGCATCACTGGGTTTCCATATTCAACCTTGTAGTAAAGGTTGGAATCTACTTTACTCTTGGTAAAGCCCAAACTGGATAGAAAGCTGTCAATTCTGCCATACCATGTCTTGGGTTCCTGTTTCTAACCATACAGGGTTTTCTTCAATCTGCACACATGAGACTCCCCATCATGTGTCTCAAAACCAAGGGGTTTTTCTACATACACTTCCTCTTCCACTACACCATTTAAGAAAGCAATCTTGACATCCATTTGGTGTATCTTCCATTTCATTACTGCAACCAAAGCAAGTACCGATCTGATGGAAGTGTATCTGGCTACAGGTGTAAAGGTTTCTTCATAATCTATTCCTTCTTTCTAGGAGAAACCACGAGCCACAAATCTTGCCTTATATTTCTCTATGCTACCATCTACAACATTATTGATCTTGTAGATCCATTTGGAAGTTACAACCAACTTCCCTTCTGGTCTTGGGACAATATCCCAAACATCGTTCTTCATGATCGATTGATACTCTTCTATCATAGCATCCTTCCATTCTTTCCGTTCTGCCTCTTCTTCATAATTGGAAGGTTCTTGATCGATAACATCACATAGTAAAGCTACATATCCAGAGCAAGATCTGGTTCTCTTTCTTTCTTTGTGATTCTCTTCTGGAACCCTATGTCTTTCCGCACCTTGGATAATTTCTCGTACCCAAGTAGGTTTACTCTTGTGAGGATTCTTCTCCTGAGGTGGATCTACAAGTCTTTTTGGTTCTTCAAATTATTGATCTTTTTCTTGAATTTCTTCAGTCATGGTTGTATCATGAATTCTGGGAGATTTTGATTCTTCAGGTTCTTCAGCATGTCTCTTTCTGGATTTGTTGTAAGCTGCGTCTTCATCAAATGTTACATCCCCGCTGATGTCGATATTCTTGTATCCTAAGAAGTATATTCTGTAATCCTTTGAGATTTCAGAGTATCCCACAAATATACTCTTCTTTCTTGAAGGATCTAGTTTTGTTCTCTTTTCTTTTGGAATGTGTATGTACACTGGATAGCCGAATATTCTGAGATGGCTAACTTCTGGTTTCTTGCCGAAGATGACTTCTTCAGGAGTCTTGTTCTCAAGTACTCTGTGTGGAGTATGGTTCTGTACATACAGTGCTCTTCTAGCTGCTTCTGCCCATAGATGCATAGGAAGATCTTAATCATGAATCATTTCTCTTGTAGCTTCCATTATGGTTCTATTCTTCCTTTCTGCAACCCCATTCTATTGTGGATTGTAAGAAGTGGACAACTTCCTCTTAATCCTTGATTCTTTGCATAAGTCTTTGAATTCATTTGATGTGAATTCTCCACCATTATCTAATTGAAAGGTCTTGATCTTGTTTTCTGTGTGGTTCTTGATCAAGGCTTTGAATTCCTTGAACTTGTTGAAAACTTCATCTTTGTTCTTCATGAAGTAAATCCATGTATTCCTATAAAAGTCATCAATGAAAGAAACATAGTATACATACCCGCTTAGTGAACTTGATGACATTGGTCCGCATACATCGGAGTGGATGATTTGAAAGATTCCTTCTACTTTGATTTCACTACTTGGAAATGTCTTCTTTGTGTTCTTTCCTTTCACACATCCTTTGCAGACCCCTTCATGTTTTGCTTGAATTTATGGAAGACCTTCAACAACTTTGCTTGCAAGTGGTAGTGCTTTGTAATGCACATGTGCAAGCCTTCTGTGCCAAATTTGATTTGGCTCTACTGTGTCATGGACCATAGCTTTTTCTGGATGGCCCTTCAGTTTGTATAAGCCTCCTTCTTGTTCTCCAATCACTATTGCATCATCAATTGTCTTTCCTCTTGGCCATATGAGGACTTGGCCATCTACAAATGCAAACCTCATGCCTTTTGCATCCAATGTTGATATGGATAGAATATTCTTCTTCAGTCTTGGTACAAACAAGACATCTTTCATTTTAATACACTTTCCAGAGTCTATCTTGTAGGAGGATTCGCCACTACCTTTTATGGGATATTGGTAGTCATCCCCAAGCTTTACCTTATGGGGTGAATTATGTTCAGATAGTTTCTCAAAGGATTCCCTGAAAACTATCATGTGCTTGGAAGAACCACTATCAAATACAATCTTTGCTTCCATGAGTGACAGTTCCCATGAGTGCAGAGATCAGATCATATTCATTTTCACTTGAAGAGTCTTCACTTTCTTGTTTTACTCTCTTCATGGGAGGATCGTCATCCTCAGTAGTGTGAGCATGATGTCTTCTTTTGGAGTTCCTCTTATTCTTGGATCCATTCTTATTCTTGGGACAATTTCTAGCAAAGTGTCCTATTTCATCGCATGTATAACATCTGAGTCTAGATGAATCCCTTCTTACAACATTATTTTTCTGATGAGAATGCTTACCTTGGTGATGATTATTTTCCCTTCTTCCTTTCTTGGAGTGTACTGTGAGAGCTTGATCTTCACTTCCCATCTTTGATTCTTAAGCTACTATCCGAGCTTCTTCTTGAGAACATTCTTCCCACAGTCTACTGAAATTGACCAACTTCTTTCTAGCATAGATTCCTTGGATGAAAGAATCCCATGACCTAGGGAGGCTAGTCAATGTTGTCATCATAATTTCTGCATTATCCACTTGTTAATCTACAGCTTATAGTTGTTCTTTGATCTAGGAGACCCTTGTGAAGTATGACTGGATGGTCTCCTCATTATGGATCTTGACATTCTTCAACTGGTTCCTTAGAGTCATCTTCCGATTGATGTTCTTCCCTTCAAAGAGTTTGGTTAGGGCATCAAACATGGCTTTAGGTGTCTTGAGGGAGGACACCTGTGGAATGAGGTGATCCTTGATAGAATATGCAATGATCCTCTTTTCCATAACCAACTTCTTCTTATGTAAGGCCTTGGCCTCATCTCCCTCTAGAACTGGAACCTCCTCATGGATGTAGGAGTCCAACTCATTTTCTTCCAGGACCAGGGAGATCCTATACTTTCAAGCTCAGAACTTATCAGCTCCCTCAAGATTTTCATCAAGCTTGGTATGATGAGACATCTTAACTGAGAACCTCAAATGGAAATACAAAAGATTTACATCTTACCAGGTCAAGATGTCAAATGTCGATTTGGAGCTGAAATCATGCAGTGCTGGTTCAAGAGCAAATTAGGGTTTTTTTTTTTCAAAGTTCTATCCAATCAAATGCTTTGAATTTGATCCCTAACTTCTATTTTGGGGAGGAGATAAATCTAGGCCTATGCTCACTGAAAAATTCCACTTCTGTGAAAAGCCCTAATTTTCGGCAGTAGTGTTGGGTCCAAAATTGAAAAACCTCAGAATTGGATTCTGCTTCGACAGAAAGATGTGCCCTAGGGAGGAGATTTATTCCACCATTCTTTTGCTGAAAATATGTGGAGAGAGATCCAAAAAATAGGAATCCCTATTTCCCGCAGCTGCACAATGTCTTCTTCTCAGGTTAGCTCTGATACCATGTTAGATTTTAAACATTAAGCTAGCATTTCATTACGATTTTTAACTGAGAGAACAACAAGCACATCAATCAAACACAAGAGAAAATGAACATATTGTTTTTCCTCAGGGAAACCATAAATGGAGAAAACCCCGCAACATCCTCAGAGATAGAATCAGCACTAAAGTGAAACCCAAAAACAGTAAGATGATCACCCGACAGCAGTAACCTCTTTCTTCCTTACCCCGGTGTCTTTCTCTTCCTCAACTATGTGCTACAACTGAGTGTGGACGAGTGTGTGTTAAATAGAGAGGCTAGCTATCTATTTATAATAATTCCTGACTTGACTAAACCCAAATAGGGCCAACTTCACTAGGTGAGTCTAATAACCCCAGTGCCCTGGAACTGCGGGGACTTTAACCCTTAGACAATAGGAGAGTTAACCACCTTGACTTGACATGACTTGTTTACATGATAGAAACTTCCCGATAGGAACATCGGGGCATGACATTACTCAAGTACATTACAAATACATCCCGGAATAAACATCGGGTTACAATATATAAGAAATACAAGTGAATACATTCTGAAGTTACAATCACATCAACAACCACATGTATGGAACTACTTTGAAACTGGTCATGGAAAAGGAGAGCATGATGGTTCTGGTGCATGCATTAAAAATTCCCTTTGAAGGGAAGAGATGAAGTTTATAGGTGCTCTTCTTTGAGACACTGCATCTATAGTGAAATGGTGTGCATCTATCATGGGAGAACAACAAACAAGGAAATACCTAGTGCAAATAATATTCTGGGAGGCGACAAATGTGGATCAATCACAAACACATCGGGTGAACACAATGCATGGAACTTGATAGTTTCATTCAATTAGAAGCTCATACAACTCGACCCTACAAATTTGGACAAGATTGAAGTCTTGCTTTTGCAGTTCCTTTAGCATCGATGAATGGGATGATTGTGAACATACTGATACCGTTGATACATGGGATCGAGTGACACTTGGCACCAATTTCAATGGGGTTAATGAAATAGACCATTTGGAAGATGACCAGACACATATTTCTACAGACTATGATCACATATCGGATGTCATACAAGCAGATACATGAGTAGTACCTAAATTATAAAATGCATTTATGTATTGTTTACTCGACCTATGTAGAATTTAATTTATGTAGAAATTAGAAATTCAAGACCTTATTTAAAAAATGTATTGTTAACTCAACCTATTTCCTTTCATAGGTTAGATATATGCAATGGTTGCCCCCAAAAATAATGAATGGGGTTCTAACTATTGGTTGGCACGTTGCTTAGAGGGGAAACAAACCATTCTTGAACCTGTTACAGATGATGTAAATATTGAATTCCCAACTGGCTCGATGGTTATAAAAGGAGAGTACTTTACACTTGGAACACAACAAAAAAGGAAGGGTGGGTATGCATATCAGGATTATAGACCAGGATCTATTGTATACCACTTCACCAACCTAGTAGTTGGTATAAACATCAAGCTACGCACACTTGGTCACAAAAATAGGTCACATGTACGATACTTGCTACCTCATATGGAGCATGAAATATTGATGGACACCATCGTCACCAAAGATGATCCACATGGCATACTTGTATGACTGCATTGTCAAGTGCATTATTTAACCTTTAAAGTGAATTCTAAAGCACAATTTCAATTATTTAGCCTTAGTTTATTCCCAATGTAATAAACCTATGATTAACCGATACCATTCACAGACATAATATTATTCAGAGGATATTGGACACTATAAACATGATCGTACAACCTCGGGTGAGTTATCTATAAATCATGTTTGCACATTTTCATTGGGTTCTTTTTTTTTTTCATATGATGTTACTAATGTCTAGCCTTTCATGTGCCTAGGATACAAACACCATCTACAACACATTGGAGGCTCCAAGAATGGTGTCTTTAGACATCAACAAATATAATTCGAAAATTAACATGCTCTCGAGTTCTTGAAATTTACATTTTTTGATGTTTTTAGTTTAATATACATTTAATTACATTTAGTTCAATATACGTTTAATGAGTAATTTACAAGTTAAGAGAGGGAACTAGAAATTGGAAACCAACTAGGGTTGACAAATAATGAGATGGAAATAGGGTTTAGTGAGCAATTTACATGTTAAGAGAGGGAACTAGAAACACATAGACATGTACAAGTTGGAAACCAACTAGGCTTTCATGAACACCAATTTGCATGCTATCACTATGGTTGACAAGTTATGATATGGAACTAGGGTTTAGTGAGCTCTTTACAAGTCAAGAGACAAAACTAAAAACACATGGACATGTACAAATTGGAAACCAACTAGGGTTTCATGAACACCACTTTACATACTATCACTAGGGTTGACAAGTTATGACATGGAACGAGGGTTTAGTGAGCAATTTACAAGTTATGAGATGGAACTAGAAACACATGGACATGTACAAATTGGAAACCAACTAGGATTTCATGAACACTAATTTGCATGCTATCACTAGGGTTTACAAATAATGAGATGGAACACGGTTTAGTGAGCTCTTTACAAGTTATGAGACGGAACTAGAAACACATGGACCTGTACAAATTGGAAACCAACTAGGCTTTCATGAACACCAATTTGCATGCTATCACTAGGGTTGACAAGTTATGAGATGGAACTAGGGTTTAGTGAGCAATTTACAAGTTAAGAGAGGGAAATAGAAACACATGGAAATGTAAAAATTGGAAACCAACTAGGGTTTCATGAAAACCACTTTGCATGTTATCAGTAGGGTTGACAAATAATGAGATGGAACTAGGGTTTACTGACCAATTTACAAGTTAAGAGAGGGAGCTAGAAACACATGGACATGTACAAATTGGAAACCAACTAGGCTTTCATGAACACCAATTTGCATGCTATTACTAGGGTTGGCAAATAATGAGATGGAACTAGGGTTTAGTAGGATCTTTACAAGTTATGAGACGAAACTAGAAACACATGGAGATGTACAAATTGGAAACCAACTAGGCTTTCATGAACACCAATTTGCATGCTATCGCTAGGGTTAAGAAGTTATGAGATGGAACTAGGGTTTAGTGAGCAATTTACAAGTGAAGAGAGGGAACTAGAAACACATGGACATGTACAAATTGGAAGCCAACTAGGGTTTCATGAACACCACTTTGCATGCTATCACTAGGGTTGACAAGTTATGACATGGAACTAGGTTTAGTGAGCAATTTACAAGTTATGAGATGGAACTAGAAACACATGGACATGCACAAATTTGAAACCAACTAGGGTTTCATGAACACCACTTTGAATGGGTTGACAAATAATGTGATGAAACTAGGGTTTACTGAGCAATTTACAAGTTAAGAGAGGGAACTAGAAATTTGAAACCAACTAGGGCTGACAAATAATGACATGGAACTAGGCTTTAGTGAGCAATTTACAAGTTAAGAGAGGGAACTAGAAACACATGGACATGTACAGATTGGAAACCGACTAGGCTTTCATGAACACCAATTTGCATGCTATCACTAGGGTTGACAAATAATGAGATGGAACTAGGGTTTAGTGAGCTTTTTACAAGTTATGAGACTGACCTAGAAACACATGGACATGTACAAATTGGAAACCAACTAGGCTTTCATGAACACCAATTTGTATGTTATCACCAGGGTTGACAAGTTATGAGATGGAACTAGGGTTTAGTGAGCAATTTACAAGTTAAGAGAGGGAACTAGAAACACATGGACATGTACAAATTGGAAACCAACTAGGGTTTCATGAACACCACTTTGCATGCTATCACTAAGGTTGACAAGTTATGACATGGAACTAGGGTTTAGTGAGAAATTTACAAGTTATGAGATGGAACTAGAAACACATGGACATGTACAAATTGGAAACCAACTAGGCTTTCATAAACACCAATTTGCATGCTATCACTAGGCTTGACAAGTTATGACATGGAACTAGGGTTTAGTGAGCAATTTACAAGTTAAGAGAGTGAACTAGGAAAACATGGACATGTACAAATTGGAAACCAACTAGGGTTTCATGAACACCACTTTGTATGGGTTGACAAATAATGAGATGGAAATAGTGTTTAGTGAGCTCTTTACAAGTTATGACGTGGAACTAGAAACACATGGACATGTACAAATTGGAAACCAACTAGGATTTCATGAACAACAATTTGCATGATATCACTAGGGTTGACAAGTTATGACATGGAAGTAGGGATTAGTGAGCAATTTACAAGTTATGAGATGGAACTAAAAACACATGGACATGTACAAATTGGAAACCAGCTAGGCTTTCATGAACACCAATTTGGATGCTATCACTAGGGTTGACAAGTTATGACATGGAAATAGGGTTTATTGAGCAATTTACAAGCTATGAGATGGAACTAGAAACACATGGACATGTACAAATTGGAAACCAACTAGGCTTTCATGAACACCAATTTGCATGCTATCACTATGGTTGATAAGTTATGACATGGAACTAGGGTTTAATGAGCAATTTACAAGTTATGAGATGGAACTAGAAACACATGGACAAGTACAAATTGGAAACCAACTAGGATTTCATGAACACCAATTTGCATTCTATCACTAGTGTTGAAAAATAATGAGATGGAAGTAGGGTTCAGTGAGCTTTGTACAAGTTAAGAGACAGAACTAGAAACACATGGACATGTACAAATTGGAAACCAACTAGGCTTTCATGAACACCAATTTGCATGCTATCAGTAGGGTTGACAAATAGTGAGATGGAACTGGGGTTTAATGAGCTCTTTACAAGTTAAGAGACATAACTAGAAACACATGGAAATGTACAAATTGGAAACCAAATACAGTTTCATGAACACCAATTTTCATGCTATCACTAGGGTTGACAAGTTATGACATGGAACCAGGGTTTAGTGAGGTCTTTACAAGTTATGAGATAGAACTAGAAACACATGTAAATGTTCAAATTGGAAACCAAGTAGGGTTTCATGAACACCAATTTGCATGCTATCACTAGGGTTGACAAGTTATGACATGGAACTATGGTTTAGTGACCTCTTTACAAGTTATGAGATGGAACTAGAAACACATGGATGTATGTACATATTGAAAACCAACTAGTGTTTGTAGGGTATGGTATGGTATATTACAATGGTATGGTATGTTAGTATGGTATGATGTTAGTATCATAGGGTATTGTAGGGTATGTTATTGTATGTTAGTATGGTATGATGTTAGTATGATAGGTATTGTAGGGTATGATATGGTATATTAGACATGCATGAATGACTTAGTGTTATGATGTTTGGCTATATATAATTTAGGTAGTGTATGGTATGGTTATGATGTTAAAAAGTTGAGGAAATTATGGAAATTCATAAGTTAGCATGCATGTGAACCACACATATCATGTTCCAAGATCAATTCAAACATATATGTATAAATTTGAACCTTTCTTTATATTATATATGTATAGAAATAATGTTACAAAAATTGGCATGCCACATGGCCATAATACAAAATAGTGGTTCAAAATGTACATCTGTGTGTATAAAAACAAAAATTTACATCTATGTATCCCCTGTATACATTTATTCTAGTTATCCCCCCTTTCAGTGCCACTACCAATGCCTTTGGAGAAGTCTAGCTTTCTTTTCCGATAGCTCCCCCATTGCTGAACGAGAGGGATAGGTCGCATTAGTGGAGACTGTAGAAAAACCAAATTTTGTAAGTTAGTTTACCAACCTATGAAAATTATATGTACATTTGTTCAAATTCCAAAACCAATATAACATTTTTACTTACTATACGTGAGTAAGTAATGGTGGGTCATGGTGCCTCACTAGCAGTGACCCTGATTAGGTGCTCTTCAAGCACCACTTGCTCACTATCAAGCTGCATAAAAATATATATATATATGCCAATGTTAACAAATATACATGTACATTGGGGGGGAAGAGGTGGGTCATTGATTTGGGTCTCTTCAAGCACCAAATCAGAGAAAGCGATACACAAATGTACAAATAAAGTGATACATAAACGTACCTGCTGGCTTGTCAGAGGTGGGTCATTGATTCGGTGCTCTTCAAGCACCGGTGCCTCACTCGAATCCTTCATAAAGTAACATATATGTCAATTTTAGATAATAAAAGGAATCAGAGACATATATACTACATGGACGGAAAATGATGTTTCCAAAGAAAGTGAAACATACATGTACCTAGCAAGGGGGAAGAGGTGGGTCGAAAACACACTCGCTTTGGTGCTCTTCAAGCACCACTATCTCAATAGATTCCTGCATAAAGTAACATATGTCAAAGAGATACATAAAACTACAAAAATGTACAAAGAGAAAGCACCAAATCAGGGAAAGCCATACATAAACATACAAAGAAAATGATACATAAACTTACCTACTGGCTCATCAGAGGTGGGTCAACAACAATCTCGCTTTGGTGCTCTTCAAGCACCACTGTCTCAATAGATTCCTGCATAAAGTAACATATATGTCAATGTGAGATAATACAAAGAAAAATATACATATCAATGGGGGCAACAAGGAAAAAGATACATGCATGTATTAAAAGAAATATAAGCAAGAGTTGCAATGTATTAATATACATTGGGGACGTGAGGAGGTGTGTAACCAGTGGATCGATTAACTAGCAACGGGAGAAAAGGAATTCTACTTGTACTAGTGAAGAAGCTCGCTTTTTGGACATATTCATCAAACTCATGTTCCTACGTACAAAAGGATAAATATACAATTAGACAAGTTCAAAAAATTAAAAAAGTACATGTTGAATCATTAAAATTACAATTAAAAGAAAGCGATACATAAATGTACTTGTTGGCTCATCATAGGTGGGTCATCAATCTGGTGCTCTTCAAGTACCGGTGCCTCAAGAGAATCCTTCATAAAATAACATATGCCAAATTTCGATAATAAAAAGAATCATAGACATATATACTACATGGACAGAAAATTATGTTTTCAAAGTGAAACATACATGTACCTGGCGAGGGGGAAGAGGTGGGTTAAAAACAACCTCGCTTTGGTGCTCTTCAAGCACCAATGGATCAATGGATGCCTGCATAATGTAACATATGTCATTGTCATATAATACAAAGAAAACGAGACATATACATGATGGACGGAAAATGATTTTCCAAAGAAAGCGAAACATAATTAAAATCATAATTAAATGCATATTTAAGATAATACATGTCTATGGGAATCTACCTCTGCATGAGAGGGACTAGGTTGGGATTCAATGTACTCATCCTGATCACCCTCCATACAACATGTTGTATCGAAATTAGGATGTATTGAATGTTAAAATCTCTACTATAAATATGTAAATAAAGTTGACAAATTAACAAGTATAGTTCTTACCGCTAATGGTTAAGAACCAAACCCATATGCAATATTGACAGCAGCATCAATCTTCTCAACATTGGTCGATTGACTATGCGACTCTGGTGTGCCATGGGACACCAGCTGTATATTTTTTCACATAATTTGTTAGATAATTAAATATAAATAAATTGAAATTCAATTGAAATTCAATTGAAAAACAATTGAAAATTGTGATATGAAACAAAATATAATATGAAAATAATGAGTTTTACTTACAAATCAAAGTAATCCATCATCCCAGAAGTCTGAAGTAGGGCCATAGCATATGCCTCCACACGATGTGCAAGGGTGTGGAGTAACATGATGCTCTGAACACTCTGCATCTCCTGTGTGATCTATAGATGGATCCTTACTATGCGATGTGCTAGCCTTAGAAGTGTCAACCCCTTATCCTATATTGCCTTGGAGATCAGTCCCATGCTGAAGTAATCAATCTTCCAAGTCAAATAAGTCCTCTTGTGTATCCTCAATCACAGGACCCGCAAGAGGATATAGACGAGGGGGTTTTGGTGTGCGTGGAGGGCATGGAATACGGTTAGGATCTGTCTTGGCCCCTTCCCTATCTTGGGGCATCCCATGACCAACACCCTGGAAGCCTAAGATATCAAAATAGTTAACATGTTTCCCTAGGATGAATTCTGCACACAAATTCCTAAGGAAATAAAATGGCATGTCCCTATTCCCATGAGGGTCTTCATCGAAGACCATATACCAACGATCCATCCAATTGGCCTTTATATTTGGTTCCATGCACCAGTTTATGGAAATGCGTGCTCAACTAGTGGGTGGAACCAATCCAGCACTAGGGTCCCGGAATAATGAAAATAATTGGTCTTTTGTAATCTTTAGGTCTTTGATGTCTTTATAACTCAAACCATCATAGTAGTATTGCCTCATGTATTCTCTGTATGAGCTAATGTTGTACATATATCCTTGGGCATTGGAAATTGTGTTTGTTATTGTGTCCAATGCATAGGCTAAATATTGTTTCAAATGATCCCCCCCTCTAATAGATGAGCTAAGGCGCCTCAATGACGCCAAACGCGGAAGAATCTGTGAGTTTCGATCTTCTTCCCCCTCCGGGTTTGGGTTTGGGTTCAAAAAAAGGTTCATGTTTGGGTTAGGTTTCGGGTTATTAGTGGGTTCATTTTCCACATTATCTTTCTCAATGTTAAGATTTAAACAAAAAAATACAAATTGTTTTAATTTATCATTCTTTGATTTAATTAATTTTTTTTATTAAATTTGTTTTAAACAATTATAAAAACTATGAAATTAACAAAAACAATAAAGAATTGAAAACAATTTGTAATGGATATGAGTAGTTACCTACCATTGGAGCCAAGCCACCTCCATAGCCACCTCCAAATCGACCTCCAAATGGTGAAACGAAAATCGCCTGTGCGCTTTATCGCCTATGCGGTTTATCGCTTTCTTGAAATGTCACTGTGCAAATGAGAAATGAGGCCCGCAACCTCTGTTTTGTTTTTTTTGTTTTCCATATCGCATATGCGATATATCACATATGTGATATTTAACTTTTATAGAACGCATATGTGATACTTCCTTACTAACCTTAGCCTTGTGTTTGGGCTTGGGTTATTCCGAACGTACCATCAACAACTCATATGCGTTATTGATTTGCACTTCGGAAGTGCGCTTTCAAAGTGGAACCAACTTCGTGTGAGCACCCTTATGTGCTTTGATTGATGTACTATGATTGATGCTCGTATGGTTAGTTGATGCATGTATGGTTGTCCTCGGTTGATATTACATGATCGATATATGATCGATATACATTGAGATATTATGAATTGATGGTCAATGTATTTATATATGATGTATGCATGAGGGTCATTGTATGATCGATATTAGTTGATGAATAATGTATTTTTGAGTGATCTCTAAGAAGAATTATGCTTTGTGTTGAGATGAAAAGCAATAGGTTGTTATGGTTTTTTTGGTTCTTAGTTAGATTAGAACTGTTGCACATAACTTTGCTTTGCTTGTTACATTAAAATGAGAAATATTTAGGTGCTATTTGAAAATATTTATCCTTGTGATCTTTGTTGAAACTATCTTGCTACGGTATCCTTTTAGTATATCAACTACCTTTATTGAGATGCAACAGCCGGTCTGGCTCAGGAAATGATCAGAAATTCGTAATTTCTCGGTGTGTGTGTGTGTGTGTAATCCTTGGCGTCTGCTACGATTTGATAATCCTAGTATTGAGATAACTGTGTGTACATCCTTGTTTGGAATCTAAATTGATTCAAGGAATGGAAATGGAGTCTAGAATTGCTTGATAAACCTAGTGTGTGAAGGAACCTCACAAACCAATATAGAAGGCTAGTTTTCTTCTTTACATACCCTAAATAGCACTGGAAGGGAAGGCATGGCCTAAAAGAATCTGTAGTAGAGAAGGGAATGCTTCCTTATGTTAGGTGTGTAATTGTTTAGAAGTTAGGCTAGATCTAGTGTGGGTGATCATAGCTCTAGGGTTGAGCTCACTAGCTTAGCAGTCAATCTTTCCACCTCCTTGGAATCCTGATAAACCCAAATGGAAGGATGGCTTGGCTGGTAGCCTGATAAACCCATCTGTTGGATTGGTTGTGTCTCATGTGAATTTGGCTAAGTGTAAGCCACTACCTGTGTAAGCCTGATAAACCCAACTGAAAGGATGGCTTGGCTGGTAGCCTGATAAACCCATCTGTTGGCTTGGCTGTGTCTCATGTGAATTTGGTTAAGTGTAAACCACTTCCTGTGTAAACCTGATCAACCAAACTGGAAGGATGGCTTGGATGGTAGCCTGATAAACCCATGTATTGGCTTGGCTGTGTTTCATGTGAATTTGGCTAAGTGAAAACCACTGCCTGTGTAATTCTGATAAACCCAACTGTGTTGGATTGAATGAATTTTATTGTATCCTTGGCTATGGGTCTAAAATGGGCCTCCTAAGGAAAATAATAAAATAATAGTTAAAATAATAAAATAATATTGATTAATTTTGGAGGAAGAAAGAAAAAAACTACTTTTTGTGTTCGTATTTTCGACATATCTCCCTGTGTTTTTACTCAAATTTCCATCAGGAGAGCTCGTTGGATGCGGAATTTGATTCTGCATCCAAAGAGTACCCACACTGCATACTTTTGACAGACCCCGCTACCCCAAAAACAATAAATGCCTGAAAAAATGTGATGATGACATCATCATCACATTTTTTCAGGTATTTCTTGTTTTTGGGGTAGCGAGGTCCGTAAAAAGTATGCAGTGTGGGTACTCGTTGGATGCAGAATCAAATTCCGCATCCAACGAGCTCTCTCGATCGAAATTTGAGTAAAAACACAATGAGATATGTCGAAAATACGAACACAAAAAGTAGTTTTTTTTAATGACAAATATGTCAATTCAACCATTATGGTTGACTTATTTTATTGAAATTCTATTGGTTCTTGAATTCCAACTCACAAAAAATTATTTTGGCACGTTTTCTTATAAGGCCCATTTTAGACCCCAAATTTCCTCTAATGAGTCTGCTAGCATTCCTTATTCCTTGGGGAAATCATGCCCATATTGGGGGTGGTAGTGTTGTTGAGAGATTAAAGAGCACACTGGCCTATGGTTGGGTGGAACGTTGCAGTGACATAGCTAGTTGCAGGACAAGCTTCTTTCAAGATAACTATTCCGTTGTATTTTATTTTCGCAATTGTATTTTGTTTATGAATTACTATGGGCATGTTGAATGCTGGAATGTATGATTTTGCTTCCATTATATGGTGATAATGTATGCATATGTGTATATTTAAGTTCATGCATTTTTATATTATGTTCATGGGGATTATATTTCCCGGAAGGATAGATGTTATTCACCTCCTCTCCTCCAAGTAGAGGGGTGGGGACGTGACAATGGTATCAGTAGATGCATTTCATATTATTGAAATTGATTAGAATAAGATTTTGTTAGATGCATTTCAAGTATTGGTTGAAGAAGTAGCTAATATCGAGTACCTTGCATATACTGAAGTATTTCCTGTAATTAATTAATTTTTTTTTTTTAAAGATGTATTTTAAGAATATTATTGAAGAGTATATATGTTTACTGCTAACCATGGGTCTGTTGGGAATGTGAAAAAGCATCCTTGTTAAAGAAGCATATCTATTTCAAGTATCTTTGTTGAATAATATGGTTTAGCTATTGGGAATGAGTTCCTGGATTCCCTCAGAGAGCAGTCTAGTATCCATTTCCAGAGTGGTAGTCTGGTGGATTATCACCCCTTTTCTTACATCATATCACTCTACTAGTATTGGTTCTCACACAAGAAGCTAGGAAATGGGATGGTGATCCGACAGGAAGTGGAGATGGACATAGAAGTAGTAGTGGGAAGCATTGTGGTTCTTAGAATAGGTAGTTCTGAGAGTTTCTAAACTGATTTTGCTCTTTTTGTGGGAGGAACATTGTCCCGTTGAAGGTAGTTTCAAAAATTTGAGATAAGTATTCTCTCATGTGCTATTCATGTTGTTGTATTTTGTATAGGTTCCATGGTGATTGATTTATGCTATATTTATGGTCATGGTTTAGTAGTTAAAGAATACTCTTATATCATGTATCGTACATTTGTATACCTGATGTTAATCATATGGTAGATTGAAATATGATTTTTAGGTGAATGTATATTTGTTGAAATTTGAAGACCCTGTAATGGGAATTGAATATTGACCCATGCTACTAGTCTTGGTTCTCGCACGTGAAGCTAGAAAATGGGATGGTGATATCTTGAGGAACAAGTTAAGTGGAGGGAGTCACATCCCATAGGAAGTGGAGATAGACAGGAAAGTCGTAATGGGAAATATTGTGGTTTCTCGGAATAGGAGTTCCAAGAAATACTACTTGGAAACTGAAGGTAGTGATCATTTTGAAAGCTGTGAAAGCATGTATGTATTAAGCATTAAGGACGATGCATGGTTTAAGGGGGAGGGTATGAAATACCTCATGTGTTAAAGCCCCTGGCATATGTAATTTGTAATTGTTTATTATTGTGGCATAGGGTGCCGAAAAATAGTTCTTTAAGGACCTAGAGACATTATTATTATTTTGTAAATAATTAATTAATGGAAACAAGTGGCACATCGAGGACCACTAAAAGAGTATGGGATGCCTAGACCCACAATGTGAGGGGGAATGGGGACATTCCTAGCACTTTAGAACTTGTTTGGTTGATCTTAGTCCATATTTATGCATTAGTGGCTTTATTAATTAATGATCACCCAAATATTTTACAAATGACCCAACTTTTGATTAATTTATCCTATGTTGGTATTATTGAGCCTAATTCATGATTTAATCAGCCTCCTTAGTGTTTGGGTGGGTGCCACTTGTTGATTGAGCCCCTTTGGTGGTTTTGTAACTCCTTGTGTAAATACTTGTGTAAATATTTGTGTAACTCTTGTGTGAATCCTTTTGTAACCCCCCCTTTTCTATTTTGGGAGGATGCCTTGGATTGTGTGATACCTCACCTCACTAATTTTGAGTTGGGTGGAGTGGCTTGGAGTCATTCTCCTTGAAATTTCAAATTTTTTAGGTTGGATTAGTGTTAACCTCTTGTGGTTGATTTACACTCCCCCATTGGATTGACTCAAGTTGTCTTACCATGGTTTTATTTTTCCCCATTGAGTTAGAATTACCTTATTTGTTCTATAAATACATGTTTGATATCCTTGGTTTGGAGGTTGTTTTTCATGGTTATTTTGGATGGTTGTTGATAATGGTTGTTCATACTTTTGATTTTCCTTGGTTTCCACTACTTGAATTTGTCCTTAACTTGCACATAAATTCTTATGGTGAATGGCGATATCTTGATGGCCTATGGGGTCTGGATTACCATTGCACCTGGTAGTGGGGTGGAGGAGGAAGTATCTGGTCAGGAATAGAGTTTTGGATTCTCAAGTTGATACCTAAGTTATTCTTCAGTCCACCTCTATTGTGGATTTGTCGCCTCAAATCGGGGGTGGCATATCAAAGTGAGTCTAACTTGGCAGTGCCAAAGGATGGGTGGAATGTGGTCCAGATGATGTCGGTTGCGCATTGATAAGATAAGTTATTTATCTCATGTTTATTTAATTTATGTGGATCTGATCTGATTTATTTATGGATGAAAATGAAATGTTTTATGAAATGTATGAGTTATTTGTGGAATATTTTTCTCATAGAATTCAATCTATTTATGCAAGTAAATTTTATGTAGGAATTGGAAACTTGTTTTTGAGAGTTTGTGCACAAATCGTTTGAGAAAATAATTATTTGGTACCTCTACTACAGAACTGATATTTATTCCCCTTTTCATTATATACTGTATATTTTGATGGTTATGTATCCTCGGAATGGTTTAAGACACTTCTCTTTCATGCTTCTACCTTTTATTCGAAAACTGTTTCTTCAATCAGACTGTTTTGCATAGTTTGGAGAATTATCACATGAAGTGTTTGTAAAAATGACTTAGTGATTCTTTTATGTTTATATCTGATATTAAATATTGAAATGTGTGTGAGAATTTGAGGATAAATATTCTTGGTAGTGTTGGGTAAATGTCTATCGAAATTCTAGATCAATTTCCAATTTCTAGCTCCTTCAATGGAATTGTTTTTAGTAGATGTGTGACTTTGCATGTGAAATGTTTGACAAAATTTGAGAATGATATATACGTCTATTATGAATGATAAAAAATATTATTTAGAGTTTGAATTTCATTTGAATTATCCTACGATCTGTGCATTTAAATATTCTAGTGATTCCTAGGATTACTAGTCGATTGAGATGAGTAAAATTAACTTATTTTTGTGGATTGTTTAATGGAATGTATATGGGTGGAAAGCTACAGCCATATGATTATAATTGATCCCTGATATGGTTTACATGATCTACAATATTCATATATCTCTCTCTATTTGGAATTTGGAAATCTCAATTGAAAACTATGTACATTGCATTGAAATTGACAAATAGTTTTTGGATTCGAATCTCTGTTTTTGGTAAAAGATGAGTGTACAGCCATATGCTCTGTTATTGGTTATTTACTAGTTCTCTAGAATGATATTTACATATATATACCTTCACCTCTGTATTCCTTGAAATTTTCTACGATTGGTTTGATTGAATTTGGGGCAATATTTATTAACTAGTTGTATTGATTGAACTTGAAATATCCTTCATTTATGTACTAGGATATGATCTAAAAAACGTAATTTATTTTCTTGTACATGCATGCTTAAATATGTGTATAATGGCTGTAGGTTCACTTTCTGGTTCATTGGCATGGTTGTGTGTCGAATTCGTGCAAGACTAGTTGTTAGTATTGAACAATTAGTTAACCAGTTCTTGTGGAATCATTTTCATAATTACTATGTTTACTTAATTGAAAAATGGTAATTAGCCCTGATTTACATGTTATTAGGTTTTAAATAGACATTGGACTTGATAACAGTGGTTAAGTGATAAACAAATGAAATTATAATAAGTACCGTCAATTATGCGCTAATTGTCATTAAATATCGTAATTGGAACACTAATTACTAATTAATCATGATTAAGAGTAAATGACATTTAGATGTGGAATTTATGTATGAATTATATTTGAATTGATATGTGGTGTTGCTAGAAGGTGTTAGTAATTATTTCGAGCCCTTGGATGAGACATTGGAATAATTATTGAATTTATTTTAATTTATTTGTAATTAAAATGACTTTGTCATGAAACACATATTGAAAAATGAAATTTAATATTTGTTTAACTAATACACTGTGATAAAATTATCTAATTAGTGTTAGAGTGATAATGATATGTCCCTCAGTCCCATGGATATCCCCAGGGGACATTACAAGTGGTATCGGAGCTTAGTCCAGTATCAGAGCTTATGAGTGATTTAACTTAAGTTAGCCCCTGTATCAATTAGTATAGAAATATTTTTCTTAGAAATAGTACTTTCAATATACACAATTTCATATTTGTGGTCTATCTTTTGATATTCAAGGGATGCATTACTTTGATGGAATATTTTTTCAACTTCCCCAACTGTGGAAACTTCTTGCAAGTTGTGAACATTATTATTTGTTTCCGTGAGGAGTGGGAAATTTATTCTTAAATGTGGCTCTCCACATTCCCAACACTTCAAGGGTTCTCTAGGGGTTCAACAATCCCTTTGGGTCTAAGGTTTATAGGATTATTAATCTTCTGTTAAAGTTGCTCGTTTATATTGTAGGAATTTCCTTGCGGGTCCCTTGGCATATTTTTGAAGGGTGGTTGTTGGAAGCCCTTCTTTCGTTGGTAGAAATTTTCTTGCTTCTTATCCTTCCATTCCTTGGATATGTAGTTCTTTTGCTTATATTGTTAAAAACACAATTTGGACTCCCTTAGCACTTCATCTAAGGTATTTTGGTTATCGAACTCGATTTGGTCTTTGTAAGATTACGGTAGACAGCTTCAGAATCGTTGAAACTTCACCTTTTATTCCTTAATGTAAGGCACGAACCGTGGTAGCTCAAAAAAATTATTGATGAGGTCCTCCATAGTCATTTGGTTGAGTTTCAATTCATAGAATTCCTTTGTCTTTCTCTCATAATAGATTTCTGACAAATAATGTTTCTTGAAGAATTTATTAAACTCCGACCATTCTAGGTTCTTCTCCTTTGTTCCATGGGAGATATTTAGGTGCTACCACCAAATATTGACCTTTAACCTTAGGTTGTAGAATTCCATCCTTACCTTCAAGTTACTGGAGTAATTATAAATCTAGAAATAATTTTTAATGTCTAGTAGCCAGGCTTCTGCCTCTTCTCCAATCTTTGATTCTCCTTCGAAGCTGGTTGGCTTGATCCTTTTAAATTTCCCTTCCAGGTGGTCAATATTTCTTTTACCAACAGGTTTGACCTAATTTTCCAACCCTTGGGTATCATTCAAGGAGATACCATCTCCTTCAACATTCCCTCCATTCTCTAGGTTCTTCTTTGTCTTGGTTGGTTGCTCATTCCCTTTGTTTCTTTCATGTAGGCTTTGTAGCAACATCTTGTTGATTTCCTATTTTTTTTGCTAGGCCTTTTTCAGCTGCTCATTTTTTGCTTTAAATCTATGCATTTCTATGATCAAATCTTCATTGTTTCCAGTACTTGACTGGCTTCTGAACGTTCTCTTTATGGTTGCGTTGTGTGTGGTGTTGGTACACTTTCTTTCGGTGGATCTTCATTTTCATTTCGTGAAGCCATTGGTGTACCATGTTACGGAGAAATTTTGCATGTATACAAAACATTCCAACACAAATTGTTATGATTAGAATAAGTTTTCCATAATTCAACAGAACTAGATGTTCCCAAAAGGTGACAGAGTTGAAACCCATAGCTCTGATTCCATATGTAACAAACCCATATAAGCTACCAAAAATGCATAATATTTTTTTTTTTTTCTTTAAATAAAAAAATGTCCGTAGTCATAACCTTGTACTCATTCTTTGCCACACATTCAACATAGCAACAATACACATGATTCTTAAAAAATCATTCAAGGTTTTATCCTAACTCCTTTAATTGAATTGAAATCAAAATCTTAAGTTTAATAGCCTTTCTGCAACAGGCCTTCCACAACGGACTCTTCTGCAATAGGAATTCTGCAATGGAACTTTCTGCAATAGGCCTTCCACAACTTCACTTCTGAAATGCAGATTGTGGGTGGCGGAAAACCACCATTTCTTTTAATTCTCATATTCTGCTTTCTGCATTCCGCAATGCAGATTGCAGATTGCGGAAACCTTACGTTTTTATGATTTTATCCATTTGTTTTCTGCATTCCGTAATGTGGGTTGTAGATTGTGGAATCCCTTACATTGAACACTTTTTCATTTCCACCTTCCCCAATTTGCAATGTGGATTGTGGATTGTGGAAACCTTAACATTTTCATGATTTTCTCCTTTCCTCTTTCCACATTTCGCAATGCAGATTGTGGATTGTGGAAACACATAAATTATTCGCAGTTTTAACTTTCACCTTCTTCTTTTCACAATGTGGATTGCAGAAACCCTTAGGTTCTTTAGAAAAATACCTTCCTCTTTCTGTTTCCACAATGCAGATTGTGGAAAGCCGTAAATATTTACAATCTTTCCTTCTGCAAGCCCGCTTCCGCAATGCAGATTGCAGTTTGCATAAGTACTTAAGTTCTTCATTAGTTGTATGCTTCCGCGGGCCTTTTTCCCCAACGTTCACACTTGGTTTTTTCATTGTTTTTTTTGGGCAAAACCCAAAGATACAACCTTCGACGGCTTCACGACCTTAGGCTGAGTTATTTACATAGAATAAGTTCATTTTTAGGAATTCATAGTGGGATTTAGTAGCCAGTTTCATAAGAAACTACAGTTGCCACACTTTCCTTCACAGGTTTACCATTCATCTAAGGACTAATAGTATCACACAGGGGCTTCACTGGATTGCAAGGGGGTTTAAACCCAGAAAACACTTAGACTTCCCGCAGCGGTCCCTTACAATGGTCATTATCAGTGGAGCAATAAAGAATCCAAGAAACTCATTACAAATACACTAGTACACTATTACTAAGACCATAAGACAAATGTAGACACCGTGAACTAAAACAGAGCAGGTCATTCACCCTTGGTAAACCATATATCAAATGCAACCATAGTTAACTAGAACAGAGCAGGGGGATTTCCCCATTAGTAAACTGAATAACCCATGGATTCAAATCCATTCAATGTGGATCATGAGTATTACACTGTTAGCAAGCCTTAAAATAAATTCAAGGTTGAGTCCCTTAAACCAATGCAGGGGCATCACACCACCTTATAAGCAATACATTCATCTATCCTATGAACTGGTATTATTATTTTATGGACATCGAAACATACATTCATACACATACAAATATATTCTGAGCTCAATAGATTTGCGGAAACATACACACAGTAATGAAACTTGTTTGTAAGGCGAGCCGAATGAAGAATCGACAACTATGTTACACCCAACTGTAGATTAGGTACATATGTTCTATTCCCTCAATCACCCCCGATCTAAACTATGCATGCCAAGAGCGGTGACATCCAACCTCAGGTACAATTCTCCAGCGAGAAATCACTTGCGTAATACATAGTGCTCATGCAACAAGTATTTCTTCCAGCCTTGTCTAACACAGAGCGCTCATGCAGCAAGAGTTCAATCCTTTCCCAGCATACTCAAAAACGTCTTTCCTCCTCCTAGATGCTTCCTTTTTATAGTTTTTAGTTTTTCCTAGGCTTTCTGCAGCTTACAACCAATTCTTCATGGAATTTCCGCCGCCCACTACACCCCTGATTTCTCAGGGCATGTCCACGCCATACCAGTATTTTCACGCATAGTGTAAACTCCCTGATATTGATTCTTTATGTCCCCCACTCTCGCATGCATAGTTTCCTCTNACCCCCCTGATTTCTCAGGGCATGTCCACGCCATACCAGTATTTTCACGCATAGTGTAAACTCCCTGATATTGATTCTTTATGTCCCCCACTCTCGCATGCATAGTTTCCTCTTCAGCATGGTTGTCCCCATCATTCACATTTTTTATTAAAAGCATAATGTTTCAGTTACATCTATCCTCCAAAGACCAGTTGGCGATTTCCAGAACCAACCAATCTCATTAAACAAATAAAATAGTAATTCAAAATATTACAAAAATGTTTATATGTTGGGGGATATTACAATTTGCTAACCCATGGTATTGACCCATGGTATGGTATTTATAAGATGTTATGTAGACTTATAAATACTTGTGTTAATATTGAGAAGACAATCCATTGCCTAGAGAATCAATATGAGTGTTCCATCTTTTCTTCTTCATTTTTTTTTCGCTAATCTTTAACACTAACTCCAAGTAAATGTAAATGTATTTAAATATATAAATTATTATACAAGAACCCTAATAAGGTAATTTGGTAATAGATGCAAATTTATATATGTACAGAATTTGTTGAAGTCATTCAGGCCGAGGGATGAGTCTCGGAAATAAGACAGTGAAAACAAGATTTTGAACGACGATCAAAACCATGTAATAGGAACCAAGCAACAACACGATTGAACTTGTTTAAATACACAAGTGATTCGGGAGTAAGGGTTGAAACCCTACAGCTACAAACTAATTCAGCTAAGAGTAGAACGTATTAACAATGTCGAAACCTACTAGCATTGAATAAAATAGAAAAATAAAAAACGATATCATAGCAAGTCAAAGTGTTAGAGCCATAATACGAGAGGGTAGAAGCCCTGAGGTATAATTTCAAGAAAATATGGCACAATGTGAGGTACATAAGTAGACCAGAAAGTTCTTTTTTATATAAATTTAAAGGTACAGTCAGAAGACTATATCGTCCATGAGCAAGGATATAAATTCCAAGCTAATATGTGCCACGTTACATGCAATTTTTGTGAAAGTAAAAACCCCCTAAGGGTGTAATGACCAAAGAGGCAAGCCGGATGCACTTTTACTCATTAAAAAGAAACTCATACTTCTAACAGTAGGCCATGAGGCCACGACCATGGTGAATCCATAAATGAAGGTGCGTACTTGATTGCCCGGGTTGAAAGGGTCGAAGAGACCGTGTGTCATTGATAATCAATTCATGGACACAGAGCTAGCGACCCTTAATCAGTTACGAGAAGTAAAAGAAAAGTATATCCTCATCATCAAAGTGGAAGATGAAAATTAAAATAAAAGGGCTAGATTACAACTAGGGAGGGTAACTAACCAGGCCAGACTCTCTCACAGCCAGCGCATGTTTTGGTTTAGAATCCCCATACGTGAGTGCAAGACGAGCCTCCAAGTGAAACCCTGCATGAAAAGAAATGAGCAATGATTGAGTGAACCGTGGAGTTAACCTTCAGCTGCGAAGCCAGTGATCAAGATAACTACGTAACCAAGAAAAGAGTAGAGCGAAACCCCTCTATAACTTACCCTTTTAAAGTTGCATCGAAGAGGTTAAAGTGCTTGAAGTGTCACAAAGTAAGAAGGGAATGACCAAACTAGAATCCATCCATAACTGGAAACCCTTGTATCCATCGCAGAGATGCCAAGAATACAATGGGAAACCCAAAAATTAACAATATCACAGTGTTTAAGGGTAGGGAAAAAAAGGTTCAAGCTAAAGGAAAGGTGGTGGCCATAAGACCATATCAAGTAAAGAAAAATGTTGGCTGATAATCAAGTACAAGTGGGTTCAATCACCTACATTATGGAACACATATGTACATATGTCGTTACATTGATTATAGCTTTGGTTGATGAAGTACAAGTGAGTTCAATCACTTTCATTATGGAACACATATGTACACATGTGGTTACAGTGGTATAGAAGTTAAGATAATAGATTAAGCGTAACCAAGTTCTAAGGTATGTCTCAACTTAGGCACTTGTATGGAATTTTGGTAAAACAATGATAAGGGGTATACGTTATCATGAAGCTACCATATCTTCCCATGAAGAGAGATCTCTATTATTAGGTATAATCAGTGTGGGTTTGATAACGAACATTTGGTTATAATTGTCATGAGCATTGCAATAAATTTTGGAAATCGATATGTATGCAAGTACCCATCTAACGGAAATAGTTCAAATAGATAAAGAACCACTTTGTTTAAAGTATAACTGAAAATTAGGAAATTGGTAACGAATAAATAACCTCCATGCACTTAAACAAGATGTAGGGTTAATACCTTTCTAGTGTAATAACTAAATTAAGAATCGTAGAGGAAAGACAATATTTTTTATTTTTTGTAAATCTAGGGTATGTTACAAGTAGTATCACAGCTGTAAGTTCACAACACTTTGACATAATTTGAATTAGGAGAATATAAATATTTTTTATTCTTACTTTTAAACTCATAAATTGTTATTTATGAACACAAGCAGGAGCATATTTTTACCTTTCAAAGTAATAATAAATTTGGACATGGTGGTAGAGGAACCTAATCCTGATGATGAGAACAATAAGGGAATCCACCCAGCTAACATATGGGTGGACTTGAATGTGGAAACTCAAGTAGAACTATTAGAATATTTTAGGAACTTGAGCGTAGAATTGCAGGATGTCAGGGTCAACAATGAGAAGTTAAGGAAGGAACAAGAAGAGAAGGGAGAAATTAATGAGATATTGTTGCACAACTTGACTAAGAGTAAGAAGAGCAGAAGTACTAAGAATGATCTAGGTCATTCCCAGGTGCACACTGCGGACAATAGTTCGAATGAAGGGGTCGAGCATTGTTACAGCGGAAGCTTCACAGAATAAGTAAATAAGGAAACAAACTATATAGGCATAAAGTATGCACACAAACAATATGCAAGAATTCAAACCAATTTATTACTTCTTCTCCATGAAATATGGAGGAATCAGAATGTTGTATATTACATTAGTGTACATGCTTATATAGGATGTAGAGACGCTTGGGTGACTACCTGTTACGTTTAGTTACAAAGGTAGTTATAACGGTTAAGAAGTTCATCCGTCAAAGACGAATGGAAGATAGAGAGAAACTTTGTCAATGTTCGACAGTCGTCAATGTCGACAATGCATATAGAGATGGTGTATGTCGAGCGCAAAACCTATCGAGGTTCTCAGTTGTGTCAAGGTTCGGACTTGTCGAAGCCAATACTGAACTTGTCAAAGCAGTCAAACTAGTTGAAGTGATAAACTTTGTCGAAGTTCGAGAACATGCCAACTGCTAAGTGGATCATTCCTCCTTCCTTAAGAAAGAATGGTCTCCATTGTGTGCTTGTTCAGGTGAGGAAACTTCTTGGTTATTTCAGTAGAAGAGTACCATTTTCCTTGTGCAGGGAGTTGTCCAGCTTTAGCCAATTGAAATAAGGGAATGGAGTTCATCCTTGTATGGCGAATGCATCCTCCTATGATGGTGTCGTAAGGAAGAGGTTACTCAACATCTAGATGGATGTTTGTCGTCTTTGTTGGCTGCAAGTCATTCTATTCCAACAAGGGTGCGTGGTATGGTCAAAGTAGATCTACATTAAAGACTAGATGTAGTCCAAGGATTGCAGGAATATCGACTTGAAAATAATTTTCTCCAATCTGTTTCGGGATACTATATGGACCATATCACAAAGGTTTCAACTTCATGTATGGTCTAGTGAAGCGCTCCTTCTTTAGATGTAACCAGACATGATCCCCAATTTGGAATGAATGAGGAATACAATGCTTATCATGTCGGGACTTAGTTTTTTAATTATCTCGTTGCAACATTTTCTATGCTTGCTTGTGGATGTTATATATTTGATCTCTTAACTTTAATGCTTTCTCAAATTCTTTCCCTTCGAATTCAGTGTCATTCGACTGTTTCGAGGAACTGATTAAGTCGATAGGCACCGAGGCTTGAAATCCATAATAGATCTTGAATGGACTCTTTCCCGTAGAACTGTGTTGAGCACGATTGTAGCTATGTTGTATGTATGGGAGGTTGTCATCCCAGGTTCGATGATGCATGTTGTTGTACATGTGAAACAATTGTACTACCAATCAATTTGAAACTTCCATCTGTTCGTCGTTCTGAGGATGGATGGTTGTCGACAAAGAAAGTCTCATGTCGAGTTGTTGCCAAAGAGTTTTCCAAAAGGTGCTGAAAAATATGGAATCTTGGTCGAAAATAATTGTCGTCAAAAGGCCATAATGTTTCCATACATGTTCGAATAAGAGTTGAGCAGTCTGCTATGTTGTCCATGAAATCTCATGCCTACTAAGTATGGTAGAAACTGATAAGTCAAAAAATTCTACATCTATCACATTTGGCTGGACTGGCATCAGTTACCCAAAGCTATGGGAGGTAATATATAAAGAGTTGAGAGACTTTGAAAAAACTAAAAACCAACAACTCTCTATTCCTAAACCCCTTGTCTTTGAGAGATTTTCAAACTCTTTTAAATTGCCTAAAGGGTTTCCTTCTCCCCAATTTTCTCCACCTCTTGTAAGATCTTCCTCTGTGAATAATACTTCTAAAAAATCAGCCTTGTTTGGACCTTGTTCTTCTTCCCTCCTTTCCTTTTCAGGTGTTCATAACAATGAGCACAAAGGTTAGCATGGAGTCTGCCCTGCGTGCGGAAAAGCACTTGAGAGACTAAAAATTAGAAACAAAGAAGTAAAAGATGCTATTATCTTAGCAAGTGAAAAAATAGAAAAAAGGCTAGATGTCCTAGGAAAAATGATGGCTAGAACACAAAATGTAAATAGTAAAAAGAGCCATGTAAGCCAAACTGCATTAGAGCTTGCAACTAAAGGCCATAAAGTCAAACATGAAAGAAGATACTCTTTTGGAATGATGAGTACCCAACAAGATAACGAAAGACCAGAATTCCTTTCTGGTCAAGAAATATAAGATCTTCATGAGTTAAGAAATATGGTCTCCCAGTTCAAACAAATGCCAAATGTCCTTCCAGATAAATATTTATCAGCATTCAGAATCCCAAAAAGAGAAAATATTGGGTCCTCAAATCCATACGACCAAAGTCATACTAATCCTCAGATAACAGGTCCTCCCCCTCCTTTTGATATTGAAATGTCAAATCTTCCTGACACTTCCCCTTCGTCAGTACCTCGATCCCTTAGTTTCGGGATAAATGGGGTGAACAATTTAATCTCCCAAATTCCCGATCAATGTGTGTTGAACATATAATGTCAATCCCACACCCAAATTGGATTTTCCATCCAGCTTATATCAAATTGGGTCTTGTACAAAAGAGCACATGACAATACAATAATTTGCCAACAACTAGCACTCCAGTTGGTTGCAGGATTTTCAGGGCTAGCCTCAGAATGGTGGTGCTAGATTCCCCAAGAATCCAGAGAAGAAATGTTGAATGCAAAAGATGTGGACCAACAAATTCTTACTGCCCTTGTTAAATAATTCTATGGTCTCAATGAAAATGAATATTATGAACATCTTGCATCTTTATTTATGTCAGCCAGAATCTGTGACCTAAATAAGAGTGAAGAATATTTTTTCTATATGCAAAATTTGTTGATTTCTTCTGGCAATGCTGATAAGCCCACATATCTGAAACATTACTTGAGAAGCTTCCCTGGCCATGTTCCTGATGCTGTTGAACAACACCTTAAAGATAAAATCCCTCTGACAGGTATTTCCCTTGCCCAATTGCATGCATTCATCATGGAAACTTGGAAAGAACATTGTCTGGAGAAAAGAGTGGCTAAATATTTCTAGCGACACTCTTCAATGTTTTCCCCATGTTTTTGTAAAGATGTTGCAAAAATGCCAGATTGGGGGTGTGGTGATCACAACCGAGGACACTTCAAGTGTGAATCATGTATTTGTAAGAAGAAACATGATCCCAAATATACTAATGCACCTAGATTTCATCTAGACAAAGGCTATAAGCATAAAAAAGGAAAAAGATTTAAAAAAAAAAGCCTACTTTAAGAAAATATCTGAACCTGTAGATAAAGAAAAATGTTTCATCTACGGTAAAAAGGGTCACTGGGCTAACAAATGCACACATAAAAATAAAAATTCCTAGACTTGCTGCCATGTTTTCAGAAAACCTGGATCCAGCCTCGTGGGATCTAGCTTGGTGTGTAGCGGGAGACTACCCTAAAGGTGAAATCATCTTCTTACCAGAAGAAGGAGATTCCTCTGATTTTGACCCTACCTTAGATAAATTTGCTCCAAACTCATCTGTCTCCTCTTCTTCCGATTCCGATGAAGAAGAAAATTTAGGAGGTTGCTCTGGTCCTCCCGATTTCAGTTTTTATATGTTCTCTTTCAACCCGCCTAAGGTCTCCTCAGAATTTAGGATTGCTGAAATTGACAAAGAATTGTCTAATACTTCAGTCTATCAATATATGAAAAGGAAAGATCTAAAATATGAAAGAAGAAAGTTTTTAACAAGAAGAAAAGCAAAAGAAAAAGTTTCAGAAGAAAAATAGAAATTTGTCTCTTCAAAAATTAGCAACAATCCAGTATTCTACCAGCCTGTTGATTTATACAAAGGCTATCCTGATCATCATGAGGATAGACAGAAGTTCAGAAAAGATAAAGAAAATATACTAAGACTACAGATCAAAGATAAGCAGTACTCCCTAAAGAATCTGGTAAAAGAAATGAAGGAATTGAAAAGAATGCTTGAAATAACAACAAGAGAAAGAGACGAGTCCTCTAATGAAGAAATGTGTAGACCCTATGCGGAAGCATTATAGTCACCAAAAGCTGCTGAAAGTACAAAAAATTCTCAGCACACTAGTGATTCAGGAACATAAGACTGTCATAATGATGAACCATCACTAGGATCTCTAGGACTATTCACTTGTCCTAAATATTTCATCAAAATAAATTTTTGTCCATCTGAATTCAAATCTTATGAGCTTGATTGTTTGATAGATTCAAGTTGCCAAATGAATTTGGCAAAAGGAAATTCTATGCCATCTTTTTACTGGGAAAAAACAAACGAACATGGTGTAGCCATTGAAGGAACTCCTCTACAGCTCAAAGGATCAGTTCCAGACTTTCCAATAAGCATCAATGGAATAAAAGAAGTTTTGCATCTCAATAGAGTAGATGACCTAAAAGAAGATTGCATCATAGGATCACCCTTCTTGCATAAATTCAGCCCCGTTACGGTTGACAAGTCCAATATGAATTTTTCTTGTACAATAAATGGCAGAAGAGTTTCCACCCCTCTATACTATTTTGCTTCTTACAAATGTAAGAATCTTGTTCCCCAATCCAACCCCACTCTCAGTCTTGCAGAATTGTTCAAAATGGAAAGATGCATCGCCTATGCAGAAATGCATAAAGAATTTACCCTCTCCAAAATTTCCTCTAAACTAGAGAAGGATTGCACCTCAGAGTCACCTAATGCTTTTTGGACCAGGGAAAAATACTTTGTTTCCTTACCTTTTAACCCCCTAGAAAAACAAAAAGCTCAAAAATCCTTAGTTGCCCTTATGTCTCCCTCAGAAAGAGAATTCTATGCAAATCAAATCAAAGAATTCTTGGACAAAATCCTTATAGAACCTTCTAAGAGCCCTTGGGCATGTCTAGCATTTGTTTTCAATAAACACTTTTAGATAAAAAGAGGAAAACCTAGATTAGTTGTGAATTTCAAACACTTGAACGAAATCCTTGAACCAGTCCATTACCCTTTTCGTGATAATTCTAGTCTGTTGCAAAGAATAGCAGGATGCGCCACTTTTAGCAAGTTTGACCTGAAGTTTGTTTTTTACCAGATTGGAATTGAAGCAAAATACAGGTACAAAACTTCCTTTGTGGTTCCTCATGGACAGTATTAGTGGAAGGTCCTTTCATTTGGCATTAAGAATGCACCATTAGAATTCCAGAAAAGAATGGAAGATATATTCGGAGAGAAGAAATGGGAATTAGTGTACATAGATGATATTCTTTTTTGTTCCAACAATTTGCAGGAACATTTGAAACATCTTCAAGATTTTTATTCTTTGGTTTTCAAACATCGATTGGTTTTGTCAAAATCCAAAATGGAAATTGGAAAAAAGGACATTGAATTTTTAGGATATAAAAGAAGTAAAGGACAGGTGATCCTTCAAGAACATGTCTTGAAGGTTTTTGCTAAATTTCCTGATCAGATCTTAGAAAAGGTTCAATTGCAGAGATTCTTGGGAAGCCTAAATTATATCAGGCCATTCTAGAAAGGACAGGAATATGACATTCATCTACTACAACAACGATTGAAGAAAAATCCCCCAAGATGGAATAAAGATATGACGGATGCAGTAAAGCAAATCAAAGAAAGAGTGAAACAACTTCCTCCACTCTCACTACCACAAGGATCGGGTCAAAAGATGATTGAAACACATGCCTCCAATAAAGCTTGGGGAGGTATTCTCTTAGAAAAACATGGTGATCAAGAAGAAATATTTGGCTATGCTTCAAGAGCATTCAAAAATATAGAAATCAATTATCCGTCAAGTCACAAGGAAATCCTCACAGTAAAAAAGAATGTAAACCATTTCAAGCTTTATCTAAAACCTTCCAAGTTCATTATTAGATCATATCTGAAAATAATGCCTGGTATATTCAAGAATGAAAATCTTATGGCAGAAAATAGTTCTAGGATTCTAAAATGGTTTCTTTGGTTGCAAAACTTTGATTTTGAAATTGTATATAAACCAAGATATTTGAATTGTATTGCTGATATGCTAACTAGAGAAGAATTACAGGAGAAAACTAGCCTCAACATGTTTGTCTATGGAGCATCCAGCTCATCAAACAAAAAATCTAAGCTTTGAATCTTCAATGATCCCTTTCTAGAGGAAGAAAGAGAAGATTTTTTTAATTGTGCCAGCAAAAAGGAAGCATATAAGTATCTGGATCTCTCCTTTATCCAACAACTAAATGCCTCTCCTTTGAAAATACAAATATTGGAGAGATGAGAAAGACAAGCCTTTAAAGGCTTAGAAAATGCCGTGCACCAGCTTCAGTAGATTAATCATGTTTGGGTTGATACAGCTTATACAGATGGACGAGAACTGTATTATGTGGATATCGGTCTAGGATTTTTAACATGGAATATTTATAACCTCATATTGCAGTTCTGCAGAGAACAGGGAGAAATAATAATTTGTGGAGATCCTTCTACATTGGTGCAACAACAATGGTCCATATGGACAGAAGTTTTCCTTGATAAATTCTGTCCAAGAAAATATTGGGTTCAACGCCGTGCAAATTTCATCCTACACCTTCAAGCATACATGATCATAGCACACCACAATCATATGTCGTTTAAATTTAAACTGTGACATCTTGGAGGAGCTTACTCTCCTCTTGAACCCCCTATTTTCACTCAACAGAAATTCAGAAGAATGGAAAAAAATGGCCGCCTCTTAGATCATAAAATTCATACAAGAAGAATTCCTTTAAACCTGAAAGTTGAATCCATTTTTCAAGGAGAAGTCTGTTGTATTTCTAATGAAGTCATGATTGGATCTGATGTGGAACAATGTTTCTCAAATTGCTTATTTTTGTATACCAAATTTGGTTTAGATAATGAATCTGACTCTGATAGATTCATTGGTTGTACATGTGGGGAAAACCCATGTATTTGTAATCATGACAATGAATAATGAAAAGCATCGTGGGCCTCTAACAGTAGCTCCACTTTGTAAAAAGTCCATTCTAGTTGTCAGTCCGTAGATTCTTTCACATGGATTGGGTGACTTACCCAAAAAATGTGCGATTTGATCGAATGCCATGAGATCTGAATGAAGTATTTTTACCAATAGGTGTAAGTTTCGGGTCACCATTTTACCGGCTAAATATGTATAAATAAGGTGCTCCTCCCCTCATTTGGGCACCGAGTGTTTTTGAGTCTAGTAAGCTTTCTGCATTTTCTCTATGTGTCGAGCACTATGTATGCTCTCCCTCTATGCCTTGAGCGATCAACTGGGATCAAAAGCAGTGATCTCACTTGTAATGAGTCTGTAAAACTAGTAGCATATTTTCTCCCTTTACACTTAGTGTGATCAGCTGGGATCATAAACTCTGGTTAGTGTAAGTTTGCGCTTGTGATGATCTTCGCCCTCTGAAGACGAACAAGTTTTTGATTCTGTATTAAGAAGCTGCATTTTATGAATACTTTGTCTCTTTGAAGTTACGTTTACGTTCGATTTTGGCGTCTCTTTATTGGAAAACATGTCTACTACTACTAAGATTGCGTCATGCTGATGTTTGATGGTAGGATATCCCATCAAGTAGTCCATAGAAATATATTCCCATTGTCAAATAGGAACTCGTAGGGGTGTGAACAGTCCGTGTAGTTGATTCGACGGTTTAGCAATGGGACAAACTACGTACTATCAAATGTACTTGCTGATGTCAGATTTAAGTGAAGAGCAATAAAAATACTTTTGGAGGATAACAAGTGTTTTTGCGACTCCAAAATATCTTGTAGATTTGGTGTAGTGCGTGTCCCAAATGAGCTTTTGTATGTACTCATCGGTTGGTACACAAAGCTGTCCAAGCTTGTATAGCAAAGTGTCCTTTAAGAAGTGGTCGGTAGTAGACAATGTTTCGGCCTGATGCTATCGATAAATTATGGAGAATTCATAGTCTACTGAATACAATTGTGGCTAGTAACCCTGCATACTCATCACTATATACAATAGAGTAATGGGTGGTTGGCTAAGACAATCAGCTGCAACATTGGATTTACCTTTTTGATATTTGATTACCAACTAAAATTGTTGCAGGTAATTAATCCACTTGAATTTTTGAGTTGTCTATAGTTTTGACTAGGATGAGGCGAACTGCAAAGGCTTATGATCAGTAAGAATCATCGTTTCCTTTCCAAGAATGTAGTGTCTCCATTGCGTAAGATCTTGTACAATGACATATAGTTCTTTTTCATACATTGAATACCTTATAATAGTGTCGTTGAAACTGTTAGGATTATTAATCCTTCCTTGGTCAAATGTGTATTAGATTAATTTACCCTAACTTAGGAAGTTTAATTAATTATTTGGGTCCACTAGTACAATTGGGTTCACTTGGCCTAATGGGGCCATGTTTACCAGTCACTGGAGTGTGGGGAACACTGCTAGAGGTTAACTTCCACTTACTGCATGTGCATGCATCAGTTAGGGTGTCTCCTAGACCAATCCCAACATTTTAGGAGCCATTGGAAGTCCCGGTACCAACCTACATCAGTTAGTTGGAGTTAGTACTAGTTAGAATTAGTTAGCCCCTAGTTAATTTTAGTTAGTTCACAATCAGTTAGATAGTGCTAGTTATGCATGGCTAATGCATGGTTGCATGTGGAGTAGGGGAATTTTCGCACCCACCACACTCAGTTGCACCGAGTTAACTAGTTATTACTGATTGATTTAGTTGGTTGGACATCTGGGATTTGATCTATTGGACGCCAATATTGATTGAGACACCATGAGTTAGGTCATTTAGATATATTCAGATCTAGTGGATAGATTCGAATTGGTACCTAATGCATTTGAATTATTTTCCTATGTAAACTATTGTAACATCGGATTTAATTATTGTGAATGATACTATAAATTATTGACCAATACTCATCTGTTTCCTATGTGGTTTGTTTTGTTCAATTTTTATATTCATTCTCCATTTGCTGCAAACATTATTAGAACTATCTACTTAAATATCTAAATGGAATTCAAATTCTAATAGAAATTTTCAGAATGAAATGCGTGTGGGTGACCTGATTGAGTGATCACTGTGCCAAGGGCATAGTCCAATGTGTTTGTCTCAATCTCAAAAAGCTGATGCAAATCAGGTAACACAAGTACTGGTGCAGTACAAATCTTGTTTTTTACTTGTTCAAAGGATTGTTGTTGTGTTGGTGTCCATTTAAAGAATTTTTTCCCATTTCCTCCTGTCAACTGATTCAAAGGCTAGGTGATGTGGATGAATCCAAGTATGAACCATTGATAGATATTCTCCAAGCCAAGAAAAACTCTTCGTTCATGAATTTTTTGAGGAATGTGCCAATATTTGAGGATCTGTACTTTTTCTGGGTCAACATGAATCTCGTAGAGTCAATTACAAAACCCCAAATATTTGATGTTGGTCATTGAAATGAGAATTTGTCCATGCTCAAATATAGTCGATGTTTTTGGAGAGTGTCAAATACTTGTCTAAGTTGTCAGACAAGTTCTTCCCATGATCGAATGAAAATCAGGATATCATAGATATAGAAAATGACACACTTGTCGATGAAGGGTTGTAGAAGATCATCCATATATCTCATGAAGGTTGCAGATGCTTTGTTTAAGTCAAAAGGAATGAATAACCATTCCAACAATCCTTCCTAGGTATTGAAAATCATTTTCCATACATTAGTGGACTCGATCAGAATTTGATGATATCCTGACTTAAGGTCAAGCTTTGTAAAGAACTAATCACCTTTCAAACTCTTGATAAGTTCATCTATATGTGGAAGAGGATACCTATTATTTACTGAAATCTTGTTGAGATCCTGCTAGTTGATGCACATGTGCTAAGTCCCATATTTCTTTGGAACTAAGATGACTGGTGTTATAGATGATTTTACCACATTTGGTTGATCACACATTTATGGCCTTCCCTGTCCCTCTGCAAACTCTTTGGACCCCATGGATTTATATTATACTTTTATGTTCCAATATCATTCCCAAAATTTTCCTTTTTATACCTATATGTGACTTTTAAAGCCATAATCACGTGTATATGCATATTTGACCTCAAACCCGTGTACATTGGGATGGGTGCATAAAGACAAATATTTTTGGAGTTTTCCTCATATGAGTCCGAAGATCTTGTCTCTTGTCCTTCCATATTTCTTGAAAATGCTCATATTCGACCCTCCATTACCTCTATGGAGTGCTATATATTGAGCCTCTTGGATACATTGAAGGAGGAGAAATTGACGAGTAAGGAAACTATAGTCCATTGTTTCCTTAGCTTTGCTTATACTTGAGTCTGCATCCCTTTGTCCCTTGGAGAACATAGTGTTCTTCCCAAGCTTGCCTTTGCTTTGTGATATTTCTATCGAGAGATGGAGGATTGAAGTGGTGGAGGCCCAGGTGGAGGACTCAATTTCTTCGGTTCACAGAAGTGCCGACAGAGCTTGTCACTATTGTATCTCTGATTTATTAATCGAAATATCTTTTCTTGCCCAATTCATGTGCATTTTGAATATGAATATTGAATCCATGGATGTATTTACTTGATTATATATGATTGATTATATATGCTAGAGTATCTCTAACACATTTATATATATCATGCTTTCTTTTTTTGTTGTTGTTGAGAGCAAATTATAATTGCAATTACATTGGAAAAGATCAACGGGGATCTACTTCAATTGTATGGAATAAGGTATGATTATATATCCCTTAGTGTTAGATTTGCTTACTGTTCTTCCATATTGGGAAATATTGACTTCTCGTGTCATACTCTCTATTGTGGTGTCCCCAAGCCATAAGAAGTTTTTCTCTGTAACAGATTTGGCGTCTCCGCTGGGGATCTTCCTTATTTTTATTTGGGATTTGGGGGCATACTGTGCTTGAATCGCTCTTTATTTCCCCCCATTTATGTGTCACATTTAGTAGTATGTTAATCCATTGACACTCTCCTAGAGTGGTTTGAACCTTGTCCTATGTCTTACCACTTTCTTCTATGTATACATAGGTT
This sequence comes from Pseudotsuga menziesii, assembly GCA_001517045.1. Lineage (NCBI taxonomy): Eukaryota > Viridiplantae > Streptophyta > Pinopsida > Pinales > Pinaceae > Pseudotsuga > Pseudotsuga menziesii. The sequence continues at coordinate 391,420 of LPNX010331689.1, forward strand.
TTTGGCTAAAAGTCAAGTGCATACATGGGTTTCAAGGACAAAATATTTCTAACGAATAATTATGAACATCTTTCCTTTTAGAATAGTGAATGATAATATAAGACTAAAACACCTTAAGAAGCATTTTTGGAGCATCATCAATCACCTGTGTTAAATTTTATCATTGTAATCTTAGCATCTCTAAGATATGTAAGAACTTCTTATATACGAGACTTTAAATCCAAGATCCATCTTTTCTTAGCCGAGTAAACTAGCATTGTAAGGAAATATCATGACGCATAAAATAATTATCAATTACAGCATATAAGATACCATTTAGTGGAAATCCTACACAAATCCACATTAATACAAATATTAAAACGGAGATAAAAAAACATAAGGCACAAACATGAAAGGGACACCAGAGTACGTGGTTCACCCAATATTGGGTTACGTCCACCAAAAGCTCACATCCTATGACATTTATTTCATTAAAGGGTTACAATCCACAACATCACTCTTGATATACTTTTCTTTCTACAAATATTCGAGACTTTCTCCCAGATTTTATATAAACTATTTCCCCATTTCGTTCTTGGCACGAGAACCTACATAACCTGATTCTACAATTGCAGTTAATACATAGCCATTCCCATAATTTTAATGTAAAAAGTGGTCCATGAATTCAGACCCTTCCATTTCCATAAATGCATATGATTTTTCCATGTTTACAGCACATAATTAAAATCTTACAATGTAATAAGTATACCTCTGGAATACGTAATTGTAACTAATGGATATACAGACCTAGGCCCTATCATTCCCAAACTAGGAATATGACTTCCCTTTTCAAATCTATCTCTAAGTTACTTATAATGTTTGGTTACATAAATCACTCGAGGTGTTTCACTATAAATTTCACCTTTAAGCTCCATTTATGAAGACATATATACTATACATCTCATAGCATATTTGCCTATATCCAAACAAGGAATGGAAACACCAAAGAACATTAGAACCGTTAAATTCATATTTCAATCTATTTATTAATGGGGTATCACTTTGGTCCAATTCGATGGGATTTACAAGAATATAAATTTATATATTCAACACATATAATAAATAACTTTAAGCTCCACAATTACCTAACTTAAGTTGCACGTACCTAGAACCTTTCACAGAGCACCTACGTTCATCCTCATATTGCATGCATTATTTCACATATAAGATTCACCCTTATATTGGCATATATTATTTCACAAATAAGTTTCAACCTTATGCTTCACGTATCAAGACGTCTACACTACCAGCTCATGGTATGCTTCCATAACAATCACGCAAGGAAGGGAAATGTAAAAGAATAATACCCAAATCCATTCCATGTTTCGATCTATTGATAACACAACTCATTCAGGTTTCGGTCCAAATGTGCCACAACAAAACTACAAATGCAGGCTTGGAAAGAAATTGAAATGATGGAGATGAAGATCAAGTCGATTCCTTGGTAAACAGAGGAGCCAAACCCATACTTCAAACAAAATTCCCGCGCCTCTATCCGAAAACGTGGCTAGGTTTAACTTACAGATCTATAACACCATGTTGTAACCAACATCAAGTTTTCTGATAAAAACAATTCAGGCCATAACGGACTTGAAGATCGGAGTTTCAGGATTGACTGTCTGTTAACATGCCACAAAAGGACTTCATCAAAGTATAGAAAACCAATGTGTGGTTATCATTTAGCTTGTGTTAATAGGCACACTGTGCTATCAGGGATAATATAAATAGCTCGCTGAAAAATAATGACAGCCTGTGTGTTTGTTTTTAAAGAGAAAGCCTCCATGCTTTCATTTGAGAAGGATGAGACAACCATGAAACTCTTCGACCAAATCCCTTACCCTAGAAATTCCACTCAGCAAAAATAATGACACCATGTGTGTTTTTTACAGAGAAAGCCTCCATGCTTTCATTTAAGAAGGACGAGACAACCATGAAACTGCTCGACCAAATCCCTTACCCCAGAAATCGCACTCAGCAAGTATAATGACAGAATGTGTAACTTTCAGAAAAAATGAAAGCATTCACGTTTTACCTTTAAGTAGGACAAAAATAGCCATGAGGCCGCTCGACCCAACTATTATCTTGAATAACATTCAACACATATACCATATGATTTGTGAACATATGTATATCTTCTATGAAACACCCACAGATCAGAGCGTATACCTGGATATCATTGCAGCTAAAATGCATGATAGGGGTTGGCATTTGTATGAAGATCGGGTCCTCACAGAGAGTATAGAACATGATCTATACAAGTTCGTCTAATGCTTTGCATCTGCTGTGTATTGGTTTGGAACAAGGAGATCTTGCTTGCGGATCTTGAGAGTACTCTCTAAAGACGCAGAGGTGTATACTCTCAACACGTTGAGATGCATACTCTCAACACGTAGAGCTGCATGATTTTCCCCTTTTCTTTCCCCCCCCGCACATGCAGATGTTCATCCTCTTTAAAAAAACGCAAAGGTTCATGCCCCCACCCAAAACGATAGCCGTTAGGTAGTAATTTTTAATTCTACCCTCTTCACTGTCGAGGAGCCAAGTGGGTCCGTTATTCCCCGATGTTTGACATATTCCCCGACTCCCCCTTGTCATGGGAATAATTTCTTACCTTCCCTGTTGTTATGGGAATAACCTCCGTCATTTCCTGCATGGTCGCATTCTTAATTTAATGTATTTCTTAATTTAATGTATAAGGGAAAATCCACATATAGTAATTCATACTTAGACATCTCTTCAATAATAATGTCATACATATAACTACGTATATTTCCAAGTCCCTATGGTATAATCCATATATCCACCAATATATATATGGTTATAACCTTTGTATGTTTTACAAGGTACTTATCCCACTATTTAGGGTATCTAAATGTAGAGTATTATGCATGCTTCCTTGGTACTAGATTCCATGCTATCTATTATGTAAGGAAGGAATCATAAGGATCCATAAATTTGTCAACGGGGTGTACCAGCTTCGCCTAATCTACTAGGCGATTAAGTCGTCCGGGGGAGCTGTTAATATTCTGTTTTCTCCCATGGCCCAACCAATATTTTTACCTCACCCTTTATCAGGATCCGTCCACCATCATTGTTTTAGTTGCACATATCTTTTACGCCCCCCCCCCCCCACTTTCATTAATACATTTCGTCTACAAACTTTGATGAGGCTAGCGTTTACACTTACTTAGTCTTGTCATTTTTTCGTCACGTGCTGAAGGAATAATGCACTATGGATTCCTATCCATTCGTTGCTTCCCCCTGGTGGTTTAGTCACCCGCCTTTAAGTTACGTTCATGATTCAAGTCTCCTAAGTCTACCACTATTAATTCATATGGATTTCCAGGTTTTGCTTCTGGTGGGGCCTTGGCCTTGAGCTCCTCACTAGAACAAGTACAATAACTAGTTATAATTAAAAGTTATTTAGGGGTAATGAAAGAGGGATATTACATCCTTTCCCCCTTAAAAGTAACACCATCCTCGGTGTTCCTACTTTTCAGCCAATTTCCTTCTTCCATTCTATCATCTTTTCTTGTTTTCGTCCTTTTAATTCTGATCTCTGTCGATCTTTCTTGTTTCTTCTCAATTTGGCATTGTTCAAGGTTCGGGTCTAGCCCAAATTGTATTGAGTAATTCATGTCCAAAATTGTAATTGAACTTAAACAAAATCCATAGATCCTTTTGCATTGTAACAATATGCAATTTTCTAGTTTTCATTGGTGTCATAATACCCAATCATTTTCATAATGCAATTTATTCATCAATAAAACATAATTACTACCCTTTGGGTGTTGATTTTATCTCCCACCTTTGGATAGTTATGTTGTCCTCAACCTGAGGAAATCCTTTCTCCACATTACACATTAAGCATGTAACAGTCTAATTACTTGGAAATTTGTTAACACGTTTTTACGTTCATTATGTTTTCCAAACTCCCCCTTGAGTTCCTTTTCCATTATTGTGTGGACTTACAACAATTTCTAAGGTTACTCTCCATTTTAACCACTAGTTAAAAATTTTCTCCTTAGTGACATCAAATAGAGTCTTATCTTCCAGATGTCCAGCTTTGCCCAGGTCTTAATATTGGTACCAAATCTTGCCACACCCATATGCCTAACACCAATGTGCTCACATGGAAATCCCTTTCCTAACACCATTGTGCTCCTGCAACATATATGCCTAACACCAATGTGCTCACGCGAAAATCACTTGCCTAACACCATTGTGCTCTCGCAGCATTCAACTTTTCCTTTTTCGTATTCAACTTTGACTATCCGTAACACACACTCCTTGGTGCTTAGCATGACTTTAACGTCATTGTCCCGATTAGTGAATTGGCTACATAGTTAGTTAAAGCATCTATCGATAACCCAAAATTTCATTAATTAGTCATTAGAATTTCATAAGTTGCAGTGATTTTAATCATCATTCATGAGTTATATAAACTTGTAAATCATCTAAAAAAATTACTCCTTAATCATTTCTGAACAATTGAGTGCAACTTATATACGCAGGCGGATTTATATACCGTAGTGTATGTCAACTGTAACAATGATAACAATCTTGGTGAAGCCTGCAATGTCAGTATATAAACAATATCATCCACAATTAATCCTTGGTTTACAAAACCTCGAAATTCGACAATTATAATAAGACATCACCCATACTTATCCTCTTTATTTAAGGCAGTGGATTTTTTTTCTAAGAGTCAATTCCGACTAATCATGTTCCTAGCATATCTTGTAATGTTAGCATATAACAATATACAACATTAATCAATTCATTATTTTCAATACCAATTTCTTTAGACATCCTTACTCGTCTATATTTGGATAATTGCTAGTGGAGGAATATTCCAACTTTACACCACATTCATGTGTGGCAATGCTAGGGACACGGAAATTCCAATAACATTAGTAATTCAAGGCAAACCAAAATTTCATATATCAGCTACTTATGTCATATCTTACAACTTTTCTAGTTCATTAGAATGCGAGCCTTTATATAGGTGCACTCTTTCTATACAACTAGTAACATTAGGCACAACACATCATGCTATTTACCTTAGCTGAATTGTAGTCAAGTTTCATAAGTCATCTGGTTCCCTTTTCTTGAATAAATACTGTAAGGAATGTTGTCATTCTTGTGAAAATGTATAAGAGATCAATAATACCAATGATGATGTATAAATAGATGCATAACCCAATTTCTTGTACAATAATAATTATATGTAAAGGATACATTATAGCATTGGTATTATTGTAGCTAACCTGAATTCTCTTCCTAACAACTCTGAAATTCAAGTCCTACTCTTACTTAGCATCCACTTAGTACGCTAATGGTATTCAACATTCACAAGTCAATCAACAACTTCTGATAAAGAAGTCAACATTCACTTTCTAGGAATTTATTGTTACACATAGGTTTAGAAACTGAATAGCATTCACTTCTCTCATCATTCATTTATTATGTGTAACAACTAACCATTACCAGGTTTATTAGTTCATGATAGCCATACTAGATTAATAATAACAAAACATAATTCTTCCTTATGACATATGCATATAGGACCCAAAGCCATATGCTAGTTATGTGCATACATATGGTGAAAGACTTTTGTCCAAAACTTGAGAACCATTACTTCCTCCTACGTTTGATCTAAATGCTCAACCAATAAATTTGTTTGGGCTATAATTAGTCATGCACCTCAACCAAATTATTCCATTACCAACATCTAATGCAATCACATCCATGTACCGATGTATCCATACGATTTAGTGCAATTGTTTGTTCCTAGTTTACATGAAATTCCAAATGTAAAGAGGTGTTTCATATTTTATATAATGTTAGTATTGGTAGCTTTAACACCACTAACATTCATTTGATACAATTTGTATTTTGTATAATCTTAACAATATAATATATGCCTTTAGCATAGCTACTACCTTTGTGCTTAAACCATTTTACTATATGTGATAGTTTGCAGCTAATCTTTTAGAGAGTTTCAAGGGTAATACAGTTACTCCTAAATGATCAACTTATTAAGTTCCTTTTAATAGCTACCTTGCTATCTTCAAGGAATTGAGGTAAGTTATATAGGTATATTTACATAAACATATATATAACCATATTCCCTCATAATGATACCTCTAAGACTTTGGAGTATACTCTCATGAGCCACTTACATTTATTTATTACAAATAATGAACCCTAAATCAGGTCTAGAATACTTCTATACTAAGAATTTATTTTTGCAATTCAAATAGTGATGGTGACAATCATCTTAGTCATCCATAACACCTCTTTGAAAGTAATCAAGGAAATAGCAAGATACCTATGTACTTACGGCGTCGAGCCTGACATTGAAGTGGCAAAAGTAATGGGCCATCTTCATTGTGATTTTTTAGAAGATGTTCCACCTTTTCCTGCACAACTACAAGGTCAATAAATATTTGCGTCTGGTACATGTTAAGGTACCTGTATTGCAGAATAATGTGAATTTGTTGATTTATGTTATCCCAAAGTAAAACTCAATTGTTAATTCCTAAAACGAAATATGTAGGATCATTTTGAGACCAAATAGGACCAAGTGTTTCAACTCTCGCTCTCATACCATCTATAACATACCCATTATTAACAAGGACAAAATATTTTTAACGACTAAATATGAACATCTATCCTTTAATAATAGTGAATGAAAATATAAGACTAAAACACCTTATGAAGCATTTTTAGAGCATCATGAATCCACTGTGTTAAATTTTATCATTGTAATCCTACCATCTCTAAGATATGTAAGCACTTCTTATATATGAGACTTTAAATCCAAAATCCATCTTTTATTAGCCAAGTAAACTAACATTGTAAGGAAATATCATGACGCAGAAAAAATTATCAATTACAACATATCAGATACCATTTAGTGGAAATCCTACACAAATATGCATTAATACAAATATTAAAACGAAGATAAACAACATAAGGAACAAACATTAAAGAGACACGAGGGTACGTGGTTCACCCAATCTTGGGTTAGATCCACCAAAAGGTGGCATCCCGCGACATTTATTTCGTTAAAGGGTTACAATCCACAACATCAATATTGCCATACTTTTCTTTCTACAAATCTTCGAGACTTTCTCCTAGAGTGTCTCTAAACTATTTCCCCATTTCGTTCTTGGCATGGGAACCTATACAACCTGATTCTACAATTGCAGTTAATACATAGCCATTCCATAATTTTAATGTAAAAATTCATCCGTGAATTTAAACCCTTCCATTTCTAGAAATGCATACAATTTTTCCATGTTTACAACACATAATTAAAATCTTACAATGTAATAAGTATACCTCTAGAATAAGTAATTGTAACTGATGGATAAACCAACCTAGGCCCTATCATTCCCAAACTAGGCATATGACTTCCCTTTTCCAATCTATCTCTAAGTTACTTATAATGGTTGGTTACATAAATCACTGGAGGTGTTTCACTATAAATTTCACCTTTAAGATCCATTTATGAAGATATCTATACTATACATCTTATAGCATATTTTGCTATATCCAAACAAGGCATGGAAACACCAAAGAACATTAGAACCTTTAAATTCATATTTCAATCTATTTATTAATGGGGTATAACTTCGGTCCGAGTCAAGGGGATTTACAAGAATAAAAATTTATATATTCCACACATATAATAAATAACTTTAAGCTCCACAATTACTTAACTTAAGTTGCATGTACCTAGAACCTTTCACAGAGCACCTACGTTGATCCTTATATTGCATGTATTATTTCACATATAAGATTCACCATTATATTGGTGTATATTATTTCACAAATAAGTTTCAACCTTAGGCTTCACGTATCAAGACGTCTACACTACCAGCTCATGGTATGCTTCCATAACAATCACGTAAGGAAGGGAAATGTAAAAGAATAATAAGCAAATCCATTCCATGTTTCGATCTATTGATAACACAACTCATTCAGGTTTCGGTTCAAACGTGCCACAACAAAACTACACACGTAGGATTGGAAGGAAATCAAAACGATGGAGATCAAGATCAAGTCGATTCCTTGGTAAATGGAGGAACTAGACCCATACTTCAAATGCTCCTGCCTTTGTCCAAAAACACTGCCAGGTTTAACTTACAGATCTATAATACCACGTTGTAACCAACATCAAGTTTTATGATAAAAACAATTCGTGCCATAAAGGACTTGAAGATGGGAGTTTCAACATTGACTGTCCGCTAACATGCCACAAAAGGACATCATGAAAATACAGAAAACCAATGTGTGGGTATCATTTAGCTCATGTCGATAGGCACACTGTGATGTTAGGGATAATATAAAGAGCTCGTTGAAAAATAATGAGAGCATGTGTGTTTTTTTTAAGGAGAAATCCTCCACGCTTTCATTTAAGAAGGAAGAGACATCCATGAAACTGCTGGACCAAATCCCTTACCCCAGAAATCGCACTCAGCAAAAATAATGAAAGCATGTGTGTTTTTTTACAGAGAAATCCTCCACTCTTTCATTTAAGAAGGATGAGACACCCATGAAACTGATCGACCAAATCCCTTACCCCAGAAATCGCACTCAACAAGTATAATGACAGCATGTGTAACTTTCAAAAAAAGGAAAGCATTCATGTTTTACGTTTAATAAGGACAAAAATATCCATGAGGCCACTCGACCCAACTATTATCCTGAATAACATTCAACACATATACAATATGCTTTGTGAACGTATGCATATCTTCTATGAAATACCCACAGATTAGATCGTATACTTGGATATCGTTGCGGCTAAAATGCATGAGAGGGGTCACAATTTGTATGCAGGTTGGGTCCTCACATAGAGTATAGAGCAATATCTATACAGGTTCGTCTAGTGCTTGGCATCTGCTGCATACTGGTTTGGAACAAGGAGATCTTGCTCTCGGATCTTGAGAGTACTCTGTAAAGATGCAGAGGTGTATACTCGCAACATGCCCTACTGCATACTCTCAACACGCAGAGCTGCGTGATTTCCCCATTTTATTTCCCCCCCCGCACATGCAGAGGCTCATGCCCCCACCCAAAACGATAGCCGTTAGGTAGTAAGTTTTAATTCTGCCCTGTTCAATGTCGAGGAGCCAAGTGGCTCCATTATTCCCCAATGTCTCACATATTCCCTAACTCCCCCTTGTCATAGGAATAATTTCTTACCTTCCCTATTGTTATGGGAATAACCTCCATGATTTCCTCCATGGTGGCAGTCTTAATTTAATGTATTTCTTAGTTTAATGTATAAGTGAAAATCCCAATATACTAGGTCGTACTTAGACATCTCTTCAATAATAATGTTATACATATAACTACTTATATTTCCAAGTCCCTATGTATAATCCATATAACTACTTATATTTCCAAGTCCCTATGGTATAATCCATATATCTACCCATATATATATATATATATATGGTTATAAACTTTGTATGTTTTACAAGGTACTTATTCCACTATTTAGGGTATCTAAATGTAGAGTATAATGCATGCTTCCTTGGTACTAGATGCCATGCTAACTATTAGGTAAGGCAGGAATCATAAGGATCCATAAATTTTTCAACGGCGTGTACTAGCTTCGCCACGACCTACAAGGAGATTAAGTTGTCCGGGGGAGCTGTTAATATTCTGTGGCCCGACCAATATTTTTACCTCCCCCTTTAGTGGGATCCATCCACCATCATTGTTTTAGTTGCACATGTCTTTTACCACTCCATGCATTAATACATTTCGTCCACAAACTTTGATGAGGCTAGGGTTTACACTTACTTACCCTTGTCATTTTTTAGGGTTTCAAAACAATAATAGAGTGGATATTTATGTAATTATAGGTGAAGTAGTTCACTTAATCACAACTACATTTAAGTTTGAGGGGATTTATGTCTATAGTTTAGAAGGCCAATAAATATATAAAGAGATTTGCATTTATGTCATAGACTTATCATTTATACTAAGATTTATGGTTTTAATCTTATATTTAAAATAATTTGTTGAGAAATTCATTTGTATATATCTATTGCTACCTTTATCAATGCATGGTTATAAAAATGTATATGTTGTAGTTATAACAGGTAAAATAAAGGAGATGTCTTCTTGAATGTCTAAATAAAATAAAATAAATTTCATCTCTTAAGAGATCAAACTTAAAGGTTCAGTAAACACATGCATGATATTGTTTATGGTCTTAAATACAACACTATTATGAAAAAAATTTCATGCCTTGATCTCAAACTATAGTGCCGCATTCACTAGCTTAGATTGCTTTAAGAGAATATCTTTATTTAAAAGATTTCATGTTTTTTAAAGCAAAGGGACACTTCCACCTTGTGTCCTTTGTTTTGAATTTGTGAGGGTTTAAAATAATTCAAACCTTGATCGCATTTATCTATGCTATCAACCATTGTAAGTGTTCAAATTGAAATCACCTCTTCTGAATGTGTGAACAATAACAAGTTGTTTAGAATTTAATCTGGGTAATCATGTGTGTGTTAGTTATTTATAATAGCCTCAAAAGAGTTTGATGGATCGAATGGCTACAAGGATGTATGCATTTGGCTCAATAAAATAATGAGATAAGACAAATGTTTAATGAGTTGGATGAATGCAAGAATGGATTCTTGGTGAAGTGATGTCTTTCACAATGAATTCTAAAAATTGTGCCATGATTTGTATTAAACGTGTAAGGTGTGATTTGTATAATAGTGGTACTTTTAGTTGAAATTTTGCATCATTGTCACCTCTTCTTCTATCATTTCAATTTAGATTTAACTTTCCTCATGTAAATGTTTGTGTATGCTCATTGTTTTAGAAAAGCCTTCATGGTGATAAGAAGGCCTTCATGGTGAAATATTGATAGAGTATTTCTTTATATTATGTCAATCTTAATTTTTAGAATATGAATGTTTAATGTATTATTCAATTTTTGATGTTTTTTATATTTTTTAAAAACAATATTAACAAAACCACACTATTAAAGCTGATTGATATACTGAAATAGATTCTATTCTTTTTAAAAGGTAAAAAATAAAGCAATGGATTGTATGTCAACCATCTTCTGTAATATGGTTGTCCTTGACTCAACCTTTTAATAGATTCCAGTATTTAAAGAGGTGGGCTTTGTTCAATGCAAAATGCAGGAGAAGCGTAACTAAGTACTCAAAGTGGTAGTTTGAATTTCAATAAAATAAACATTCAAAATAGTATTTAGTACAAGAAATTTTTTCAATCATCTATAATCCTAAGTCTATTATGGATACACAATAAACCTCAAACTAAAGTGATTCTACATTGATTAACATTATTACTTTTATAAATGATCATTATTTTAACTCTGTCTTTAACAAATGTTTTAATAATTTAATATATATATATTTCAAAATGAACCAAAAATGATTTGAGTACCATAATAAAATTAAATGTGAAATTTGACATGTTTGCAAATATATTCATAACACTTTCCCATAATGCCTCACATTTCTACCATCTATTTCTACAAAATTCAGAACACAATTTTGAAAGATGGCCCATCAATAATCTTCCGCATTCTTAATTTTTTTCACTCTAATTAAGGTAAGGTTTGTAGATCTGTTATTTTGCGTTATCTTTTATGGCGTCTTGTACTTTGTAGACGGAAGGAGCTTCTCTCTTAGATCTACCGCGTAGATCTCACCGAAGTGGTCTTCTGGAATCCAGTCGCCCGTGGCTGGATCTCTCATCCAGAAAGCCTTTTCTTCCTTTTGCACAGGTTCTGCTGCTTTTGAATGCTGCTGCGACCCCACCGGCTGTCCTCCCACTGACGTTGCGTAACTTCTCAATTCCCTGCATCAAACCAAGCCAGAGGACAAAAGAATTATATGTAGATGTTTCTTTATAGTTTCCTTATGAAATGAACACAAAACCATTGAGCACTACCGGAAACATAACAAGACACACAATACGACTGTTTCATAAAAAAAGGTTAGAGAAAGTGAAAGTGATACCGAGTTAGAGTCTTGCCAATGTTGGTTAAAACAGATGTGCTAGAAGATAACCTATTACCAGGCACGAACTTTACCATCCTGAAACTGAAAAGAAAACAGAAATAGATGTAGCGTGTATCGCAAGCAAAAACAGAAGAGAAAGCCAATATCTGTCTTTCGAGTTCAGTGGGAGAGTGTGTTGTTGGATCGTTTTGAGGTAGACTTTGCCTCGGATGCGCTTAGAAGTTGGTTTCATTTCCATAGCATTCATGAGTAGTTACTTATTCTGGTTTAGTTTGTTTTACGGTCAAGATTTTGTTTGATACCATGGATAATGTCGGCCTCTTCATAATGCCCACTGTATAGGTATGGGAGTGTTTCTTATCTGAGCATTATATTGATATAGGGCAAGGCATTTTAACCCAGGCTAAGAATTATGATAAAAGTCACACTTCCAATATATTGTTGAGAGATCTTTTTTTTACTGGTTTTGGCCTATCTTAAGACTACCTAAATTGATGTATTTTCAAAAATCATTCAAGTATGCTTTATTATGAAATTCACTTGTAAAAGTGATAAGATCATTAAAGTGCCAAGATATCATATACTTTCTTTAGTATGATATAGGGAATTCAAATTGTCATGTATATAATCAGATTTCAACCTCCACTATATTTGGAGAAATAGAATGTTTAGGTCACATTCTTCCATTGGCTTGCTATTGAATACCTTGGCTTGCATTACAAGTCTGTATAAGGTGGAAGTCTAACTTAATGTTTAGAAGTTTTTTTCAGACATCATGATATTTGCCTCAGAATAAAAATACACATTCATATGAATAACACAAATGAACTAAAATCCATCCACAAGCTAAAGGATTGTGAATCTCTCTTTTATCCTTTAAACTCAAATGAAAATAGAAGGAAGGTGGTACTCAATATGGAGTTACCTTTAACATTGCTGAGAGGTCTATTCCTTTCTCTTCTATTCTCTAAAATCCAATGAAAATACATGGAACTTGGTACTCAATATGGTTTTACCTTTAACAGCGTGGCCAGAACTACAACTGCATCGCCTCCTAATTCCTTGATTAGGCTCTAATATTATTCCATGGCCTCCCACCTTGGTTGCGCTCTAATATTAAATCTTTAATTATTGCATAGCTATGGAACACTACAATACCATAAAATGGAACCCATTTTCCTTCTAACTATCTCATATTCAACAAGGCTAGAGAACCTTACAGAATTGGCTTCACCATCTGTAGATTCATCAAATCCTTATTAGGGTTAGTATTTTAGAGTCTTCAGATTGTTCTTTAAATTCAGTGCACATGACTAGTTCCACATTTGTGGGAAATGGTAGAGAGCATTCAGTGCACTCACTTCCATTGTTTTCAAGTGCATAGGTGTATTTGGGAAAGGCATAACTTCCTCATACAGAATCTCATTGTGGAGATACTTGCATAGTTGAAAGGGTCTTTATGTGTAGTATATGGAATTTTTGTCTTCGGTGCAGTCTAGACAAAAAGTGTCTAACTCAAGCTCTCGAAACTCATCTATAAGGTTTCCTAGGGTCTTTTGTTCCAATCCTAGACAAAAGGTCATGCCCCCAAAAATGGGAGATACATGCCAATTCATTAGGTTGTTCCTCCAAGAAATCACCGAAAGAGGTTCCAAATTATATATTGAATCAATTCTCGGGTCATTGCTTCTTAAATTGTAAATATAGAGCAACTCGTGACACTCAATTTAACCATGGATTTGGATTATGTTGCAATGTGTCTAGTGTGGACAATATTTTGTTTCCTAGGCTTTTATTCAATTTCAAAAGAGTTTATAATAGCCTCAAAAGAGTTTGATGGATGGAAAGGTTACAAGGATGTATGCATTTGGTTCAATAAAATAATGAGATAAGACGAATGTTTAATGAGTTGGATGAATGCAAGAATGGATGCTTGGTGAAGTCATGTCTTTCACAATGAATTCTAAAAATTGTGCCATGATTTGTATCAAATGTGTAAGGTGTGATTTGTATAGTTGATTATGCTCTTTGACTAATGGTACTTTTAGTTGAAATTTTGCAGCCTTGTCACCTCTTCTTCTATCATTTCAATTTAGATTTGACTTTCCTCATGTAAATGTTTGTGTATGCTCATTGTTTTAGAAAGGCCTTGATGGTGAAATAATCATAGAGTCTTTCTTTATATTATGTCAATCTTAATTTTTAAATTATGAATGTTTAATGATTTATTCAATTCTTGATGTTTTTTATTTTTTAAAAACAATATCAACACAATCACACTATTAAAGCTCATTGATATACTAAAATAGATTCTATTCTTTTTAAAAGGTAAAAAATAAAGCAATGGATTGTATGTCAACCATCTTCTGGAATGTGGTTGTCTTAGACTCCACTTTCTAATAGATTCCAGTATTTAAAAAGGTGGGCTTTGTTCAATGCAAAATGCAGGAGAAGTGTAGCTAAGTGCTCAAAGTGGAGTAGTATGAATTTCAATTAAAAAAACATTCAAAATAGTATTTAGTACATGAAAACTTAGTAACTCTATTATAGACGCATAATAATCCTCAAACTAAAGTGATTCTATATTGGTTAACATTATTTATTTTTATAAATGAACATTATTTTAACTCTGTTTTTAACAAATGTTTTAATAATTTAATATATAACAATGTTTTAATAATTTTATATAAATATATATTTCAAAATGAAATAAAAATGATTTCAATACCATAGTAAAATTAAATGTGAAATTTGAAATGTCTGCAAATATATTCATAACAGTTTCCCTTAATGCCTCACATTTCTACCATCTATTTCTACAAAATCCAGAACACAATTTATGAAAGATGGCCCATAAATAATCTTCGGAATTCTTAGTTTTTTTCACTCTGATTAAGGTAAGGTTTCTATCTATATAGACGATCTGTTATTTTGCGTTATCTTTTATGGCGTCTTGTACTTTCTAGACGGAAGGAGCTTCTGGCTTAGATCTACGGCGTCGATCTCACCGAAGTGGTCTTCTGGAATCCAGTCGCCGGTGGCTGGATCTCTCATCCAGAAAGCCTCTTCTTCCTTTTGCACAGGTTCTGCCGGTTTTGAATGCTGCTGCGACCCCACCGGTCGTCCTCCCACTGACGTTGCATAACTTCTCAATTCCCTGCATCAAACAAAGCCAGAGGACAAAAGAATTATATGTTGATGTTTCTTTATAGTTTCTTTATGAAACGAACACAAAACCATCGAGCACTACCGGAAACATAACAAAACACACAATACTACTGTTTCATAAAAAAGGATAGAGAAATTGAAAGTGCATACCGAGTTAGAGTCTTGGCAATGTTTTTTAAAACAGATCTGCTAGAAGATAACCTATTATCAGGCACGAACTTTACCATCCTGAAACCGAAAATAAAACAGGAAATAGATGTAGCGTGTATCACAATCAAAAACAGAAGAGGAAGCCAATATCTGTCTTTTGAGTTCAGAGGGAGAGTGTGTTGTTGGATCGTTTTGAGTTAGACTTTGCCTCGGATGCGCTTAGAAGTTGGTTTCATTTCCGTACCATTCATGAGTAGTTACTTGTTTTGGTTTAGTTTGTTTTAAGGTCAAGATTTTGTTTGATAGTCTTGGAAAAATGTAATTACTCGCAGATCGACTCTCAGCCGACTTGTACAGTCTCTACAAGTCAAGATCTTGTCAATCAGTCTCACAATAGGAAAACTAGTCAAATTTATTTTTGAAGCTAAATTGTTAGCTAAGTTGTTAGGTAGATAGTTATTACAGTATTTAATGTGAGTGAGTTGGCCTGGACCGACAAGTTTGGACCTACAAGTCTCTATCCACAAGTTTGCAATACTTTGTTATTTCAGCATAGTTAACTAGCAACAATAATGTGGTTGTTGCTAGTAACCTCTCGGCATGTTAGTAGCAATAATATTATAATATTGTTTAAATAATTGTAATAAGATTATACTTAATTAAACAAAAATATCTCTTAATAAAACAATCTTAATGAAGTGATTTGTTTTGATTAATTAACAATGTAAAAATTAATTATTAATAATATATTTTAATTATGATGTTAGATTTTAATTAATTAATTGCATTATGAATCATTACATTAGGGATATGTTCTTTAATTAAATTACTATATTCAAAGTAATAATGAAATATTATTAATAATTAACAATAATATTATATATCATTTAACACCTAGGGTTATATCATAATGTCTACGCAACATGAATATTATAGAGAAAAAATTGGTTATATCATAATGTCTATTAGATATGAATATTAAATATTAGTGAAAAAAAATTCTAGATTATGATAAGTGCAAACATAGGCATTTGATTAATTTTCTTGATTCATGGTTAATATTCAACTTAATGAAGACTATGGTTGTACAAAGAGATTTTTTTTCTTGAGATATATTTTGATCATGTTGAAAGAAATTTTAAGATATAAAATAAGAAAATAATGTATTTATATTTCAAAATGAAAAAATAAACTCTAAATCAAAGTTATTAATTAATATTATCAAAATTTAAAGTCTAAAATATTATCTTTTAGAATTTAGTATAGTAATTTAATAAGATATAATATATGCTTAATGATAAAAATCATATTTTATTGAAAACAATTTATTTTTCTCGTTGATTATATATATATAGTCATTCGAAGTCACATCTTTCGTTGTCTAGAGTGTGGTTTAAACCATTTTCTTTTGTCAAACGACTATATATATATATATATATATATATATAAAGAAAATTCTTAAAGAAATTTTCTAAACATACAAAGACACACTATTAATGTGTGACATCTTGGGCATTATAATTTAACACGAGCATTGGGGAATTGTGAATTTCAATATCCATGAATAAATGTTTCGATTTTTGCGTAGAATGTCTCAATGCAACAAAACCATTAAGGAATGCACTATTGAGGAATGTCACAATCCAACATAAGTATTGATAAATGCCGTAATATCAAAACATTGTTTGTGTACACAGATGAATTTTTTTCGCTTTTCAAAAGTAAAATTCTTAACGTGAAACAAAATTACATCATTTTGGCCATACTTAATCATGGTTGACTTAGGTGAACCACATGGCCATAGTTAATAATGCAAAAAGAAATTTTGTAAACATCGAAAGGCACATTATTAATGTGTTACATTTGGGACATTATCGCAATGTGATATAACCCTTGACAAATATTAGAACGTGACATAACCCTTGATGAATGTCGCTAATGTAACATAACCTATGATAAACATCACAATGTGACATAATGCTTATTAAACGCCCACTATCATATTATTAATGTGTCACATATTGGGCATTATCGCAATGTGACATAACCCTTGATAAATATCACAATGTGACATGACCCTTCATGAATGTCGCTAATGTAACATAACGTGTGATAAATATCACAATGCTACATAACGTTTATTAAATGCCCCTATCATATTATTAATGTGTCACATCTTTGGTTGTGTTGACATATACCAACCAAACACTGTAACAAATCAAGACTTAACATCGTAATGTGATATAACCCTTGATAATGTCGTAGTGAAATGTAAACCTTAATGAACATCACAATATGACATAACATTCTATATCACTATGTAGAATGTGGATGGTTTAAACCATTTCTTTTGTCAAATGACTATATATATATCAAGAAAATTGTTAAAGAAATTTTCTAAACATACAAAGACACATTATTAATGTGTGACATCTTGGTCATTATTAGAATGTGACATAGCCCTTGACAAATATCACAATGTGACATAACCCTTCATGAATGTCGCTAATGAAACATAACTTATGATAAACGTCACAATGCAACATAACACTTATTAAACACCCAATATCACATTATTAATGTGTCACATCTTTGGTTGTGGTTACATATACCAACCAAACGCTGTAACAAACCATGGATTAACATCGTAATGTGATGTAACCCTTGATAACGTCGTAGTGAAACATAAACCTCGATAAACATCACAATGCAACATAAAATTCTATATTACTATGTAGAATGTGGATAGTTTAAACCATTTCTTTTTTCAAATGACTATATATATATCAAGAAAATTCTTACAACATGATGGCAAATAATGTGACACAACCATTGAAGAATGATGAATTTCAATATCCATGAATAAATGTTTCAATCATTGCGATCAATGTCCTAATGCAACAAAACCATTGAGGAGTGCACTATTGAGGAATGTCGCAATCCAACATAATTATTGATAAATGTTGTAATATCAAAACATTGTTTGTGTACGCAGACGGATTTTTTTCACTTTTCAAAAGTAAAAGTCTTAACATCACAGAAAAATACATCATTTTGGCCATACTTAGCCATGGTTGACTTTAGTGAACCATGTGACCATAGTTGATAATGCAACAAGAAATTTTCTAAACATCGAAAGACACATTATTAATCTGTCACATTTGAGGCATTATTGCAATGTGACATAACCCTTGACAAATATCATAATGTGGTAAAACCCTTAACGAATGTCACTAATGTAACATAACCAGTGATAAATGTCACAATGTGACATAACACTTATTAAACGTCCACTATCACATTATTAATGTGTCACATCTTGGGCATTATCGTGATGTGACATAGCCCTTGAAAAATATCACAATGTGACATAACCCTTCATAAATGTCGCTAATGTGATGTAACCCTTGATAACGTTGAAATAAAACCTAAACCTTGATAAACATCACAATGCGACATAACATTCTACATTACTATGTAGAATGTGGATGGTTTAAACCATTTCTTTTGTCAAACGACTATATATATATCAATAAAATTCTTACAACATGATCATGAATAATCTAACACAAGCATTGAGGAATTGTGAATTTCCATATCCATTAATAAACCATTCATAATGTTGCAGTGAAACGTAAACCTTGATAAACAACACAATGTGACATAACAATATACATTACGGTGTAGAATGTGGATGGTTTA
This sequence comes from Pseudotsuga menziesii, assembly GCA_001517045.1. NCBI lineage: Eukaryota > Viridiplantae > Streptophyta > Pinopsida > Pinales > Pinaceae > Pseudotsuga > Pseudotsuga menziesii. The sequence goes on from LPNX010331689.1 coordinate 410,517, forward strand.
AACCATTTATTTTGTCAAACGAATATATATATAAAGAAAATTTCTAAACATTCAAAGACACATTATTAATGTGTTACATCTTGGTCATTATCACAATGTGACATAACCCTTTATGAATGTCGCTAATGTAACATAACCCGAGGTAAACTTCACAATGCGACATAACGCTTATTAAATTTCCACTATCACATTATTAATGTGTCACATCTTTGGTTGTGTTGACATATACCAACCAAACACTGTAACAACGGCTTAACATCGTAATGTGATATAACCCTTGATAACATCGCAGTGAAACGTTAACTTTGATAAACAACACAATGCGACATAATATATAAAGAAAATTCTTAAAGAAATTTTCTAAACATCCAACGACACATTATTAATATATCACATCTTGGAAATTATCGCAATGTGACATAACACTTGACAAATATCTCAATGTGACATAACCCTTGATGAATGTCGCTAATGTAACATAAGCTATGGATTAAATGTCATAATGCGACATAACGCTTATTAAATGCTCACTGTCACATTATTAATGTGTCATATCTTTGGTTGTGTTGACATATACCAACCAAACACTGTAACAATGGCTTAATGTTGTAATGGGATATAACCCTTGATAACATCGTAGTGAAATGCAAACCTTGATAAACATCACAATGCGACATAACATTTCACATTACTATCTAGAATGTGGATGGTTTAAACCATTTCTTTTGTCAAACGACTATATATATATATATA
>LPNX010331689.1:411383-483520 GCA_001517045.1 Pseudotsuga menziesii
CATGAATGTCCCAATGCAACAAAACTGCACGGGGGATTCACTTGTTGACCAATATCCTATCACGTTAATTCATATTGTGGGTTTTAAAATTATCAAAAAATGAACCAATATATTGCAGTTATTGGGGGGGATGAGGGGTTTAAGGTGGGGTGGGGTAGGATGGTTTATAAGGATTGAGGTATAAAAAGGGGTGGGGAGGAGGTTTTAAGTATTGGGAGGGAGTTTCAACAAAAAGAGTTTGGGTCAATATCTCTGGAAATTAAGGGTATTCTTTAATATCCCATGATAGCACGTGCTATGTGAGAGGTTCACTAAGTGAAGTCCCTGTGCAAAACTGTTAGAATGTACTAATGAGGAATTCCACAATCCAACATAAGTATTGATAAGTATTGATACATGTCGTAATATCAAAACATTGTTTGTGTACACAAATGGATTTTTTTCACTTTTCAAAAGTAAAAGTATTAAAAACTCATTGTATATTTATTATTATACAACGTAGATGTTTGATTAAATAATATTTTTAGAATAATAATAATAATTACACATTAGATATAATAATTATTTGTGTAAGCTTCCAAGAGTACGGTTTAAGAAATTGTTTTCAAAACAAGCAAAAATTTACATTGTATATCAAATTATGATAAGATTTTGAGTTTCATTGTTGGATGGCTACAAAATTTTGTTTGTGGAAAAACAAATTTCCTCCCTAAAGTGTACTATTCTTATAGTTTTCTAATATAACAATTGTGGTGACATTTCCACCTCGTGGCTCTTGTTTTAATTTTTTATTATTATATTGTGTCATATATTGTTTGAAATTAACAATTAACTTGCAAACCAAGGTTATATTGTGTAAGGTTATATTATGACAATATTGTTTGAAATTAACAATTAACTTGCAAATCAAGGTTATATTGTGTAAGGTTATATTATCAAATCAATGTTTATATCATTTACAAAACAAAAATATTAATTTTTTTTTTCATTTTCCACATATTTTATTTAATAAAATAATTATAAAAAATTATAAACTAAATAATAGTCAATTTTATTTTAAGACAACCAAACAATATTCTTTGACCATATTCTTTGCATAGAAAGGACTAATAAAAACATAATTAATTAGACAAGCATTAATATGTTAGAATTTTGGGGTGGACTACTATCTATGTTCTTTTATCTATGGACTAAGATGAGACAAGTGTCTTATCGAGATTGATTTTATGGTAGTCTTTCAAAATTATATATATATATATATATATATATAACTTGTAACTAATGAATGGATAATGATGCGTGGATAATTTGTACTTCATGAATGGATAACTAACTGTATATAGTAAATAATTAATATGAAATATAAAATATATATATAATAAATAATGGTTGACAAATAAATAACTTGTACTTAACTAACTTGTGGCATATAAACTTTCACCAACCATAAATTAAATAGCTAAACTAATTTATAATGTTGTAAATATTTATTAGTTACATAATTGTTAAATAAAAAAATTAAATTCAACGGACATCATAAGTACCAACCATTCAATTGGCAAAACAAAATATTATGTTCGAGAGTGAACAAACATCCTATGCACCAACCATTCAATTTACAAAACACAATGGAAAGAATTCGACAATCCATTTAATTTGCAAAACATAATATTGAAAATATTCGATGAACATACATTGACTCCATATATGATGTTGCTTCTCAAAATATACCATACCATCATTTAGTCCTTTTTTTTTATTCTTTTTCGGTATTGAACGAGTATGAACTGGAAACAAACAAACATTAAATAATGGTGGGGTTAGCGGTATAAGAAATAATTGAGATAATTTTTGAATCTGAAAGTTAGGTCAAGAGTGAAGAGACATCATATGTACAAACCATTCAACACAATGGGAAAAAATGGACAATCCATTTAATTTGGAAATATAATATTAAAATATTCCATGAAAATACACTGACTCAATATATGATGTTGATTCTCAAAATTTACTCAATAATCCTTGAATACAGTCTCGTCCCATCTTTCAGTCCAATTTGTTAAGGCTACTTAGGTATTGAACGAGTTTGAATGACAACAAACAAATATTAAACAATGGCAGGCTTACGAGTATAAGAAACAACTAAGATACTTTTTGTATATTGCTAAACACTTCATCTTTCCTGCTTGTGTTTTGTGGTCCATAAGAATCTGAGATGAATAAAAATTAAAATCATATAACTTATAAGCACAAAGTAACAAGTAGGGAAATTACTCCCTCAATAATTAACTAATGAATTACTGGCAGGATATATATATGAGGCTTTTTCCTGCACCACGTCCTTTCATGACATGTTGGCAAAGTCCGTGCATATGAATATTTCCAAAGTAATTTTTCCACTCGATCTTCCTAACATCAAATCTGAAATACTCCTTTTCTTCTCCAGAGAGCTCTTGGAACAACTTCTTAAGGTTTGAGATATCAAATCTGGACAAATATGAAAGTATGTTAACTCACATATTACCAATCAAATTGAGAGGCAAGAGTAGACATAATACCCAAACCCTAGTGTCCTCAAAGGTTTAGGAATTTATGTTTGTGATACTCCATTGCATAAATTCACTACAAGTTCAGTATACCCTCGACTATATTTATCCAGAATGTAATGTAATTTGATTAACAACGGTAACAAATAATATTTTTGACAACTCACCTCCCTTTGTAGAGTAAGTATGGCTCGTAGACCTTGGCCATGCATTGCGATTACTCAAATGATCTCAGGTAAATGTTTTTCTGCCTTTGGGGCATATTTTTCAGCAACATCCAAAGATTGACCAAAGAAGTTTTCCATTGTTGGAAAGCAGGCCATTTCCTTCAGCAAGTTTATTGGATTTCCTTTCTTATCAATGTATGGATTACTTCTGAAATGCTCATAAATTATTTTCATAATTTATTGAAACCTTATAGGATTTGCAATGGAGGAAGCAGCGTGATATAATTTTAGGCTAGGTTGTCCAGCATGTTTTTCTATGGCTTCCAAAGTTGCATTCACAACCATGTCTATAGGCACCTGCAATTTCGATGCAAAAATTAAGATATTTAAGAAAAGTGAGAATCTAAACTAAACTATGAAAGGACTATTGAGGAAGGATCATCCAAGAACGAAGATAGTTGTCCTTTTCCGAAGTAAGTGAGGATTGGATCAAGCATTCTGCAATCAGAGTTTCCATTTTTAACTCTTGTTATAAATAAAGATAATGATGAGATCCCAGAAATGATTTTACTTACCGATGACCTTCTATCCATCCAGGAAAAGGTTGGCTATATGCACAGGGGCTTCACTTCTTGACCAATATCCTATCACGTTAGTTCATATTGTGGCTATATGTGATTTCAATAATGATGGGACAAACAATAACTATAGGCAAATGACCCCTGCCATTAGCTATTAGCATCTTAGCCATTGCCTTTGTGAAAACGTAAGTATCTTGTCATCCATATGTTCTTGCCCTGAACAAATTCATTTTCAAGCATTCAGATGTTGCAGCAAGTCTACAATACCAATATAGTTTAACCTTAATAGTAAGTATTGCAGTGCCATGAAAAAAAATGAATCTTAATGGTGTCACCTTTCTGGTCGTCTTCTTCTATATGATCTTATATGTAATACCCATGGCCCCACATCAAACTCATATAAGCTATTTAAAATAGTGGTCATCTTCACAAATTTCTTGCAAACAGTGGTCTTACTAAACGACGTGGCAGATGGTGATATCCCTAGTCTGTGGAGACTCCCTATGGTGGATTTAAGTACTCATAGTTGGCAGCGGGATTTCTTGAGCCGCAACACAATTGCATAACCAACTCGCGATCGGTGGAGGAGATAACTAACTCCAAATATATGTGTTTAGGCAGTGTAGCCCGCAAGCCTCTGATATGATTCAAGGATAGCGTTTCCATCTCTCACATTGCTGAAGAAAGTCGCATCAGATGTGGTGGAGATTCCCTTGTCCAAATAAACTCTCTTTGACCCATCGCCACCAGAAGGGCATTGAGACTGAAGATCGCTTAGAGATGCCATATTCATTGTGGGATCTGCGTCTCCTGTCGATGTGAAGTTGTAAAGGAGGTAACTGAAAAATTGGGAGTCAGTTTGTCCTGTCGTATGCGCTCATGGATGTGAAAAAAGTAAACCCCAGATAAAATCATTATTGTGGCAATGCCTATGATCACAACAATGTATTAATGTAGAGAGCATGTAGAGTTCTTACCAACAAGGTCTTCAGTGGTGATGCCTTTGTCTGAGAATTTCTATTTCAGTACACTAACGAAATCCGACGGCGTCGGCAAAGTAGCGGCATCTGATGAAGACAATACCAACCCATCTCTCCTTCCTATCGAAACAGACCAGCTTAGTCCCTTCATCTGTAATGAAAAATGAAAATATAACCAAACTTCAAACCATTCAACAAGATATGATGAAATACTATAGTGGAAACCAGGTTTAGGTTGTTGTTATAAAATGAGAAATGAAGTCTATACCATAACTACTGCATCACGAATAGAACATAATCCATTATTATATAAAGTGGCCTGCATAACTATCTCCCCGATCGCGAGAGATAACTAACTAATCCAACTTTGTGTGTTCAAGATGGTAGCAAAAGATTTGTCCAGGAAACGACACAGCAACCATGACGTTCAACCACTTCCACGCTATGTGATTGGAACAACAATGTAGTTATTAGTTATGGCATGTAAACAATAACTAACCCACTATTAAATGCTAGTTTAAAGATCAGACATAGAAACTCATCATAGCCATACAATTTTCAAGCTTTGGTGGATTTTGATGATCTGCTCAAGCAAGTCCATCCCCAAAATATGACATATATATGCCTATCGGTGAAAATATATGAAATAGTTTATGGTTGAATACATGATTATTTGGCCGCACATATTTCCAGATTTACTTGGGTAAATGACTTTTACAATTACTGTTAAGTGAAAGATCAAAGAACCCATAAATTTCTCACTGTGTGAAAGTTCCATGGGTTTACGGTACATTGGTCGACTCAAGTCTTCCTACATAAGGGTGGAAATTAATTTTCTAAGGAAAGTTAATTAAAAATTAAAAATGGCTTCAACTTTTGGTTCATTACAAACTCCAATTTTTACAAGAAAGAATTATGAATATTGGTCTTTAATAATGAAGGCTTTATTCAGAGGTCAAGATGTCTGGGAGATAGTCCATCATGGTTATGCAGAGCCAAAAAACATGACATCATATAAAAATCTCACAAAGGCTGAGAAAGATGTCTTGAGAGAACAAAGGAAGAAAGATGGAAAAGCTTTGTTTTACATACATCAAGCTATGCATGAGAGCATACTCCCAAGAATAGCAGCAAAAACTAATGCTAAGCAAGCATGGGATACATTGGAGAGTGCTTATCAAGGTTTGTATAAGTTAAAGACATCCAAACTGTAGATTATGAGAAGAGATTTTGAATCTCTATCCCTGAAAGATTCAGAGAATGTAGACACATTCTACACCAGATTTGTTGGGTTGATAAACCAACTGAGATCTCATGAAGAATCCATAGAAGACTGAAGGGTTGTTGAAAAAATTCCTAGAAGTCTTCCCCCAAGATTTTAAAACTTGGTTGTGACCTTAGAGGAAAACATAGACATGATGAAATTTACCATTGATGAGTTGCAAGCTTCACTCATCAATCATGAACATAGACTCAGCATAACACAAACATAATTGGAAGGTGCATTTAAAGCATAGCCATCCATAAGACGTGGTATAGGTAGGGGGAGAAACAAATTCTAAGGCAGAGGAAGAAGTTCTTCAAGAGGAGGACAAGGCAGAAGTCCTACAAATGTTGGTGGTAGAGGAGATAACCAGAACCCAAGTCAGCTAAGTGGCTAGAGGTTTGATAAATAAAAAATTCAATGTCATTACTGTAATAAATTTGGTCATTATGTATTTGAATGCATGAAGAAGCAATATGACCAAGGAAGGAAAAGCCCAACTCAGTCGACCAACACTAGAACTTCAACAAGTGCAATGTTAATGGCATCGACATCTCCAGTCAAATGCAATGTTGCTCAAGAAAGTCCACATGACATATTGTACTTAGATTCAGGTTGAAACAACCACATTACTGCTAACTTAAATTTGTTTTCGAGTCTAGAAAATTCAGTTAAAAGTGATGTTACACTTGGAAACAATGTCCAAGTCACTATCTTAGGAAAAGGCACTGTTGATATTCTAACCAAATAGGGGGAGAGCAAGTATATCCCTAATGTCTATCATGTTGAAGGTCTGAAACATAATTTGTTAAGCATTGTACAATTGTTACAAAAAGGCTACAGAGTTTACATGGAAGATTATCATTGTGTGATTAAAGATAGGCGTCTAAGCGACCAACTGATAGAAAAAGTTCCAATGGCAAGCAATAGCTTGTTTCCATTGAGGATAGTTCCCGGCATGAAAGGAAAGAAAAACTCAGGAGCTGCATTCAAGGCAGATAGTGAAGAAATAGTCGAGCTCCTCAACAAGAGAGAAAATTGTAGCGCTAATTTGCAAGCTGCATTTCAGACAGAAGTTCAAGATGAATCTTAGTTGTGGAATTTCAGATTTAGACATCTGAATTTTGGTGGGCTGAAGCTACTGCACACAAATAATATGGTGAAAGGATTGCCATTTATCGATAGACCAGAGAGGGTTTGTGAAGGCTGCATTTTTTGCAAGCATCACAAAGAGACTTTTCCAGTCGAAAAGTCCTATAGAGCATGCACACCACTTGAAATTGTGCACTCTAACATTTGTGGTCCAATGCAGACATCATCCATTGGTGGCTGCAAGTATTTTCTAACTTTTATTGATGACTACTCAAGAAAGACATGGTTATACTTCCTAAAACATAAATATGATGCATTTGGTTATTTTTAGTAGTTCAAGGCACTCGTCGAGAACCAAAGTGGACATCGTATCAAGATGTTAAGGACCGATAGAGGAGGTGAATATGTTTCAAATGAATTTCTGAATTTTTGCAAGACCCATGGTATACAGAAACAATTCACTGCACGGTATACACCTCAGCAGAACGGTATTGCCGAAAGAAAGAACAGAACCATCATGGAGATGGCACGTAGCATGTTCGCAACCAAGCATTTTCCAAATAAGTATTGGGGTGAAGCAGTCACAATTTCCATACACATTATGAACCATTTTCTGACAAAGACTGTGAAGAACAAAGTTCCCTAAGAAGCATGGACAGGTATGAATCATGGTGTTTCCCATTTAAAGTTTTTGGTTGTGTTGCATATTCTCATATTCCAGATGAGCTGAGAAGGAAGCTAGACAAGAAGGGACAGAAATGTATTTTTGTCAGCTATTCAGAAGACACAAAAGAATCCAAGTTGTATGATCATGTCACAAGGAAAGTGATAATCAGTCTAGATGTTCAATTTGTTGAGAACGAATCATGGGATGGAACTGCTGACATAAATGTTAAGATTGTGTCGAACATTGACAATGATGATATGGAAGAGGAAGTGGTTCAAACACCACATATAAATCAACCGGTCGCAACATCGTCAACTCCCGTGACACGAAGACATGGTTCAACACAAGGACCATTAACACAAGTAGCAGCTCAAGCTACACCGACAAGTACACTAAGACGACAAAAGAGTCCATCAAGCATTTCGTCAAGTTCAACATCGACAGAACCGATAAAGACAAGAAGTCTGCGAGAGATATATGAAGTCGGTACACCTAATTCATTCTCTCTCTTTGCATTATTTTCTCCTATATATGATCCACTAGCATTTGAAGAATCTGTTGAAGAAGAAGTATGGGAAAAAGCCATGGATGAAGAAATAGAATGCATTGAGAAAAACCAGACATGGGAACTGGTTAATGTACCAATAGACAAAGATGTAATCAGTGTCAAATGGATTTATAAGACAAAGCAAGATGTTGATGAGAATGTGCAAAAGCACAAAGCAAGAATGGTAGCAAGAGGGCTCACACAGCAACTCGGCATCGACTTCAATGAAACATTTGTACCTGTTACACGGATGGATACAGTTAGAACAGTTTTGGCCATTGGTGCACAAAAAAAATGTCATGTTCATCAAATGGATGTCAAGTTTGCATTCTTAAATGGCTATGTAGAAGAGGAAGTATATGTGGAACAACCACAACGGTATGAATTTCCAGGTCAAGAGCATAAAGTGTACAGGCTGAAAAAGGTATTATATGGTTTGAAGCAAGCTCCTAGAGCTTGGTATAGTCGGATTTATTCCTATCTCACTGAAAATGGATTTCACAGAAGTGAAAGTGTACCGAATTTGTATACCAAAGTTGATAAGAAAGCTAATATGTTAATTGTCTTCTTGTATGTAGATGATTTAACATTTACTGGTGATTATGGCATAATAGATTTTAAAGCAGTCGTGGAAAGTGAATTTGAAATGACTGATCTGGGGCTTATGAATTTTTTTCTAGGAATTGAAGTTCAGTAGTTTGAAAGTGGTATCTTTATATCACAGTCTAAATATGCAAGTGAAGTTTTAAAAAGGTTTAACATGTCTAACTGCAAGATAGCCCCAACACCAGTGATAACAGGTTTAAAATTGAGCAAAGATGATGAAGGATCCACTGAAGATCCTACGCTGTTCAAAAGGATTGTTGGTAGCCTTATGTATTTGATAGCGACAAGACCAGACATTGTGTATGGTGTAAGTCTAATCTCAAAGTTCATGGAGTCACCAAAAGACTCGTGTTGGCAAGCAAGTAAAAGAATTTTGAGGTATGTAAGTGGCACAAAAGACCTTCGTATTATGTATTCAACCTCAGAAAATTTTAAACTCATTGCTTACAATGACAATGACAATGGAGGCAGCATAGATGACAGGAAAAGCACATCTGGGTACACATTTCATTTTGGTATAGTTGTTGTTTCACGGGCTTCAAAGAAACAACCCATAGTAAGTTTGTCTTCAGTTGAAGCAGAGTATGTTGCAGCGACAAGTGCTGCATGTCAAGCTGTCTGGGTGAGAAAAATCCTAAAAGACTTGTCTCAAAACCACCAAGAACTGACAACCATCTTCTGCGACAACAATTCAGCCATAGCATTATCAAAGAATCATGTGTTTCACAAGAGAACCAAGCACATTGACACAACGATTTCATTTTATAAGAGAGTTGGTGAACGGCAAGGAAATTTGTTTGGAATTTTGAAGGTTTGAAGACCAACTTGTAGACATCTTCACAAAGACATTGGAAAAGGACACATTCCAGTATCTATGTAGTTATCTTGGAATGACAATTTCTCCACAATGAACTCTGTCATAAACAGAGCATGTCTAAGCTCTAAAAAATTTTGTAAATTTAAAAAAAAAAAAACCCCATATGCTCATAATTAAGGGGGAGTGTTGGAAAAATGTAATTACTCGTAGATCCGTACCTGACTCTTAGCCAACTCTGTCAGAGTCTGTGCAAGTCAAGATCTTGATGATCAGTCTGACAAAAGGGAAGAGTCCACGATTCGGCAATGTAAACCAGTCAAATTTATTTCTGAAGCTAAGTTGTTAGGTAGATAGTTATTATAGTATTTAATGGTGAGACAGTCGACCCATGTAGAAGTAATATTTAGGTTGCCTATAAATAGAAGAAGGAACTTGTAAATCAGGTTAGAGATTACAGACACTAGAGACACAATAGAGAGATAGAGGAACTCAGGGTGAGAAAGAGAAGTCGAAGCTCAAGATTCTATATATGTGATTTAGTCAAAGAGCTGAAGCTTTATAAACGGACAAGTCTAGACTGACAAGTTTAGACCGACAAGTTTGGACCGACAAGTTTGTAATACTTTGTTATTTTCGCATAGTTAAATATATGAAATAGTTTATAGTTGAATGCATGATTATTTGGCCACACATATTTCCATATTTACTTGAAAGATTAAGTGAATCTTGAATTACTTGAAATGATTAAGTGCATGATGGTTGAATGCATGATTAAGTGAAAGATCAAAGAAACCATAAATTTCTCACCGCTTGAAATTTCCAGGGGTTTACGGCACATTGGTCGACTCAAGTCTTCCTACATATTTGGGCATATGTTTTTATAAGTTATTTGGATTTGTTAATGTGTCCATTTTTCCTCTATCTTACTCACAAGTGAAAAGCATTTGTAATTTATTAAGTCTTTATACTAAGAAACTTACTCTGTAGATTTCGACCAAAGTTAACCGACTTGAGTGGTCAGTTGAGTCAGCCGATTGAGGTCAGTCGACTTGAGTGGTCGAATAGGTGAGATGGCTTGAGAATTCAAAGAATTCAACAGACTTAGAACTGACAAGTAAGTCAATAAGGAGTTACCTTTAACATTGTGGAGAGGGCTATTCCTTTCTCTTCTATTCTCTAAAATCAAATGAAAATACATGGAACTTGGTACTCAATATGGTTTTACCTTTAACAATGTGGGGAGAACTACTACTGCATGGCATCCTAATTCCTTGGTTACGCTCTAATATTAACTCTAGCTACTATTCCATGTCCTCCCTCCTTTGTTGAGCTCTAGTATTAACTCTCTAATAATTGCATAGCTATGGAACACTCAATAACATAAAATGGAGCCAATTTCCCTTCTAACTATCTCATATTCAACATGGCCAGAGAACCTTACAGAATTCGCTTCACTATCTGTAGATTCATCAAATGCTTATTAGGGTTAGTATTTTAGAGCCTTCACATTGTTCTTTAAATTCAATGCACATGACTAGTTCCACATTTGTGGGCAATGGTAGAGGGCATTCAATTCACTCACTTCTGTTTTTTTCAAGTGCATAGGTTTATTTGGGAAAGGCACAACTTCCTCACCGAATCTCATTGTGGAGATACTTGCATAGTTGGAAGGGTCTTTATGTGTAGTATATCAAATTTTTGTCTTCCGTGTAGTCTAGACAAAAAGTGTCCAACTCAAGCTCTAGAAACTCATCTAGAAGGTTTCCAAGGGTCTTTTATTCCAGTCCTAGAAAAAAGGACATGCCCCAAAAAATGGGAGATACATGCCAATTCATGAGGTCATTCCTTCAAGAAATCACTGAAAGAGGTCACAAATTATATATTGAATCAATTCTTGGGTCATTGCTTCTTAAATTGTATATAAAATAAAAAATTATAACTCAGTAAACATATGAAAAGGATTTGTATGAACCTTAATATACAGTACTACGAAATGTTTTTCATGCCTTGAGCTTGAGCTGAAGAGGTTTCTCATTTAGTAGCTTAATTCGCTTTAAGAAAAAGAATTTGTTTACTACATTTCATTTTTTTCAAAATATAGAGACATTTCAGCTATGTATTTCTTGTATTTAACCTATGAACATTAACAAAAACCAAACCTCCTTAATCAATGCTATATATACTATCAAGAATAAATGGTTGGTGGAGCGAATGTCTTCCAGAATGAGTTTAGAACAAAGTCACAACTCAAAAGAGTGCCTTGATTTGTATAGTAATTTAAATGTAATTTTGTAGTACTATACTCGCATGTACTTGGGTGAATATTTTATTGGAATGCATAAGTAAATGTTTCTATCACTTTATCTCAAATTGGCTTGATTTATGTAAATATATGATGTAATACTACTATACTATACCTACATGTACTTTGGAGAATATTTTATTAGAATGCATAAGTCTTGAAAATGGTTCTATCATTTCATTTTAGATTGGCTTGCTTTATTTAAATGTATGCTTGATTGTTTTCGAAACCTTAATTGTGGCATGCTAGTAGATATGAATTTCAATGATCATAACAACTTTTTATTTAGTGATCATAATTATTTGAGCATTAATGTATACACAATGATGTCAAATAAAATAGGAAATTATGATTTATAGCGAATCAACAAGAAAACAAATAAATCTATTAAATCTTTGTTTATTGGTTAATGATGTGTTTAGCATAAAATGCTCCTTTAACATTTGTTTTTCTTTTCCAAGTTTCACAACAACAATTGAGTGGATATTTATGGAATTATAGTTGAGGGAGTTCACTTAATCACCACTACATTTATGTTTGAGGGGATTTATGTCTCTAGTTCAAAAGGGCAATAAATATATAAAGATATTTACACTTATGTCATAGACTTATCATTTATACTAAGATTTACGGTTTTAATTTTAGATTTTCAATAATTTGTTGAGAAATTCATTTGTTTATGTCTATTGGCTACAGTGCTACTAAATGTTTTTCATGCCTTGAGATTGAGCTCAAGAGGTACAATTTCTCATTTAGTAGCTTAAACCCCTTTAAGACAATGTATTTCTTTACTACATTTCATTTTTTCCAAAATAAAGAGACATTTTAGTTATGTATTTCTTGTATTTAACCTGTGAAAATTAAAAAAAACCAAACCTCTTTAATCATAGCTATATATACTATCAATCATTATCTTTATTCAAATTATAATTCTCTTTTGAATGTGTGAAAATTAACATGTTTTCAAAACTTTAATTGGGAAGATATCTTTGTAGTTTAATTATAACCATGTGATAGAGAGCTTTGTGAAACAAATGTCTAGGAGAATAAATGTATTTAGATGAATAAAATAATGAAATAAGATGAATGCTTTGTGAATTGTAGGACTACAAGACTAAATGTTTGGTGGAGTGAATGTCTTCCGTAATGAGTTTAGAACAAAGACACAAATCAAAATGGTGCCTTGATTTGTATAGTAATTTAGATGCAATTTTGTAGTACTATACTCGCATGTTCTTGGGTGAATATTTTATTGGAATGCATAAGTCTCGAAAATGTCTCTATCACTTTATCTTAGATTGGGTTGATTTATGTAAATGTATGATGTAATACTACCATACTATACTGACATGTACTTTGGAGAATATTTTATTAGAATGCATAAGTCTCAAAAATGGTTCTATCATTTCATTTTAGATTGACTTGCTTTATCTAAATCTATGCTCGATTGTTTTCGAAACCTTAATTGTGGGATGGTGGTAGATATGAATTTCAATGATCATAACAAATTTTTATTTAGTGATCATAATTATTTGACCATTACTGTATATGAAATGATGTCAAAGGAAATAGGAAATTATGAAGTCAAATGTGTATCACCAAGGAGGAATATTTATAGCAGATCAACAAGAAACCAAATAAATCTATTAAATCTTTCTTTATTGGTTAACTATGTGTTTAGCATCAAATGCTCCTCGAACATTTGTTTTTATTTTTCGAGTTTCACAACAATAATCGAGCGGATATTTATGGAATTATAGGTGAAGGAGTTAACTTAATCACCACTACATTTAATTTTGAGGGGATTTCTGTCTCTAGTTCAGAAGGCCAATAAATATATAAAGAGATTTACACTTATGTCATAGACTTATCATTTATACTAAGATTTATGGTTTTAATCTTAGATTTAAAATAATTTGTTGAGAAATTCATTTGTATATTTCTATTTCTACCTTTATCAATGCATGGTTATAAAAAAGTATATGTTGTAGTTATAACAACTAAAATAAAGGAGATGTCTTCTTGAATGTTTAAATAGAATAAAATAAATTTCATCTCATAAGAGATCAAATGTAAAGGTTCAGTAAACACATGCATGATATTGTTTATGGTCTTAAACACAACACTATTATGAAAAGTTTTTCATCCCTTGAGCTCAAACTATAGTGCCTCATTCACTAGCTTAGATCGCTTTAAGAGAATATCTTTATTTAAAAGATTTCATTTTTTTAAAGCAAAGGGACACTCCCACCTTGTGTCCTTTGTTTTTGAATTTGTGAGGGTTTAAAATAATTCAAACCTTGATCGCATTTATCTATGCTATCAACCATTATAAGTGTTCAAATTGTGATCACCTCTTGTGAATGTGTGAACAATAACGAGTTATTAAAAATTTAATCTCGGTAATCATGTGTGTGTTAGTTATTTATAATATCCTCAAAAGAGTTTGACGGATCAAATAGCTACAAGGATGTATACATTTGGATGAATAAAAATATGAGATAAGACAAATGTTTAATTAGTTGGATGAATGAAATGTAACACACCCATTATCAACAAGGAAAAAATCTTTCTAACGACTAATTATGAACATCTTTCCTTTAAGAATAGTGAATGATAATATAAGACTAAAACACCTTATGAAGCATTTTTGGAGCATCATGAATCAACTATGTTAAATTTGATCATTGTAATCCTACCATCTCTAAGATATGTAAGAACTTCTTATATACGAGACTTTAAATCCAAGATCCATCTTTTATTAGCCGAGTAAACTAGCATTGTAAGGAAAGATCATGACGCATAAAATAAATATCAATTACAGGATATAAGATACCATTTAGTGGAAATCCTACACAAATCCACACTAATACAAATATTAAAACGGAGATAGAAAACATAAGGCACAGACATGAAAGGGACACCAGAGTACGTGGTTCACCCAATCTTGGGTTACGTCCACCAAAAGGTCACATCCTATGACATTTATTTCATTAAAGGGTTACAATCCACAACATCAATGTTGCCATACTTTTTGTTCTACAAATCTGCGAGACTTTCTCCCAGAGTGTCTATAAACTATTTCCCCATTTTGTTCTTGGCATGGGAACCAATAGAACCTCATTCTACAATTGCAGTTAAATAGCCATTCCCATAATTTTAATGTAAAAAGTGATTCGTGAATTTAGACCCTTCCATTTCCACAAATGCATATGATTTTTCCATGTTTACAGCACATAAGTAAAATATTACAATGTAATAAGTATACCTATGGAATAAGTAATTGTAAATGATGGATATACATACCTAGGCCCTATCATTCCCAAACTAGGAATATGACTTCCCTTTTCCAATCTATCTCTAAGTTACTTATAATGCTTGGTTACATAAATCACTCGAGGTGTTTCACTATAAATTTCTCCTTTAAGCTACATTTATGAAGACATATATACTATACATATCATAGCATATTTACCTATATCCAAACAAGGCATGAAAACACCAAATAACATTAGAACCATTAAATTCATATTTCAATATATTTATTAATGGGGTATCACTTCGGTCCGAGTCGATGGGATTTACAAGAATATAAATTTATATATTCCACACATATAATAAATAACTTTAAGCTCCACAATTACCTAACTTAAGTTGCACGTACCTAGAACCTTTCATAGAGCACCTACGTTCATCCTTATTTTGCATGTATTCTTTCACATATAAGATTCACCCTTATATTGGCATATATTATTTCACAAATAAGTTTCAACCTTAGGCTTCAGGTATCATGACGTCTACACTACCAGCTCATGGTATTCTTCCATAACAATCACGCAAGGAAGGGAAATGTAAAAGAATAATACCCAAATCCATTCCATGTTTCGATCTATTGATAACACAACTCATTCAGGTTTCGGTTCAAACATGCCACAACAAAATTACACACGCAGGCCTGGAAGGAAATCAAAATGATGGAGATCAAGATCAAGTCGATTCCTTGGCAAACGGAGGAACCAGTTCCATACTTCAAACAAATCTTGGTGAAGCCTGCAATGTCAGTATATAAACAATATCATCCATAGTTAATCCTTGGTTTAGAAAACCTCGAAATTTAACAATTATAATAAGTAAGAGATCACCCATACTTATCCTCTTTATTTAAGGCAGCGAATTTTTTTTGTAAGAGTCAATTCCGACTGATCGTGTTCCTAGCATATCCTCCAATGTTAGTATATAACAATATACAACATTCATCAATTCATTATTTTCAATATCAATTTCTTTAGACATCCTTACTCGTCTACATTTGGATATTTGCTAGTGGAGGAATATTCCAACTTTACACCACATTCATGTGTGGCAATGCTAGGGACACGATAATTTCAATAACATTAGTAATTCAAGGTAAACCACAATTTCATATCTCGGCTACTTATGGTATATCTTACAACTTTTCTAGTTCATCAGAATGAGAGCCTTTATATAGGTGCACTCTTTCTATACAACCAGTAACATTAGGAACAACACATCATGCTATTTACTTTAGCTAAATTGTAGTTGAGGATCATAAGTCATCTGGTTCCCTTTTCTTGAAGAAATACTGTAAGGAATGTTGTCGTTCTTGTGAAAATGTATAAGAGATCAATAATACCAATGATGATGTATAAATAGATGCATAACGCAATTTCTTGTACAATAATAATTATATGTAAAGGATACATTATAGCATTGGTATTATTGTAGCTAACCTGAATTCTCTTCCCAACAACTCTTAAATTCAAGTCCTACCCTTACTTAGCATCCACTTAGTACGCTAATGGTATTCAACATTCACAAGTCAATTAGCAACTTCTGATAAAGAAGTCAACATTCACTTTCTGGGAATTTATTGTTACACATAGGTTTAGAAACTGAATAGAATTCACTTCTCTCGTCATTCATTAATTATGTGTAACCACTAACCATTACCATGTTTATTAGTTCATGATAGCCAGACTAGATTAATAATAACAAAACATATTTCTTCCTTATGACATATGCATCTAGGACCCAAAGTCATATGCTAGTTATGTGCATACATATGGTGAAAGAGTTTTGTCCAAAACTTGAGAACCATTACTTCCTCCTAACTTTGATCTAAATGCTCAATCAATAAATTTGTTTTGGCTATAATTAGTCATGCACCTCAACCAAATTATTCCATTACCAACATCTAATGCAATCACATCCTTGTACCGATGTATCCATACGATTTAGTACAATTGTTTGTTCCTGGTTTACATGAAATTCCAAATGTAAAGAGGTGTTTCATATTTTATATAATGTTAGTATTGGTATCTTTAACACCAATAACATTCATTTGATACAATTTGTATTTTGTATAATCTTGACAATATAATATATGCGTTTAGCATAGCTACTACCTTTGTGCTTAAGCCATTTTACTATATGTGATAGTTTGCGGATAATATTTTAGAGAGTTTCAAGGGTAGTACAGTTACTCCTAAATGATCAACTTATCAAGTTCCCTTTAATAGCTACCTTGCTATATTCAAGGAATTTAGGTAAGTTATATAGGTATATTTACATATACACATATATAACCATATTCCCTCATAATGATACCTCTAAGACATTGGAGTATACTCTCATGAGGCACTTACATTTATTTATTAGAAATAATGAACCCTAAATTAGGTCTAGAATACTTCTATACTAAGAATTTATTTGTGTAATTCAAATAGCGATGAAACAATCGTGTTAGCTATCCATAACACCTCTTCAAAAGTAATCAGGGAAATAGCAAGATACCTATGTACTTATGGCGTCAAGCCTTACAATGGAGTGGAAAAAGTAATGGGCCATCTTCATTGTGATTTTTTAGAAGATGTTCCACCTTCTCCTACACAACTACAAGGTCAATAAATATCTGCATCTGGTACATCTTAAGGTACCTGTGTTGCAGAACAGTGTGAATTTGTTGATTTCTGTTATCACAAAGCAAAACTCAATCGTTAGTTCCTAAAACGAAATACGTAGGATCATTTTGAGCCCAAATAGGACCAAGTGTTTCAACTCTAGCTCTCATACCATCTGTAACATACCCATTATCAACAATGACAAAATATTTTTAAGGACTAATTATGACCATCTATCCTTTAAGAATAGTGAATGATAATATAAGACTAAACACCTTATGAAGCATTTTTGGATAATCATGAATCGACTGTGTTAAATTTGATCATTGTAATCCTACCATGTTTCAATCTATTGATAACACAACTCATTCAGATTTCGGTTCAAACGTGTCACAACAAAACTACACACACGGGCTTGGAAGGAAATCAAAATGATAGAGATCAAGATCAAGTCGATTCCTTGGTAAATGGAGGAACCAAACCCATACTTCAAAAAAATGGCCTCGGCTAGATTTAAGTTACAGATCTATAACACCATGCTATAACCAACATCAATGTTTTTTATAAAAACAATTCGTGCCATAAAGGACTTGAAGATCAGAGTTTCAGGATTGACTGTCCGCTAACATGCTAGAAAAGGACTTCGTGAAAATACAAAAAACCAATGTGTGGGTATCATTTAGCTCACGTCGATAGGAACACTGTGCTCTCAGGGATAATATAAAGAGCTTGTTGAAAAATAATGACAACATGTGTGTATTTTTTTAAAGAGAAATCCTCCACACTTTCATTTAAGAAGGACGAGACAGCCATGAAACTGCTAGACCAAATCCCTTAGCCCAGAAATCTCACTAAGCAAAAATAATGAAAGCATGTGTGTTTTTTACAGAGAAATCCTCCACGCTTTCATTTAAGAAGGACGAGACACCCATGAAACTACTCGACCAAATCCCTTACCCTGGAAATCACACTCAGCAAGTATAATGACAACTCGTGTAACATTTAGGAAAAAGGAAAGCATTCAGGTTTTACCTTTAAGAAGGACGAAAATAGCCATGAGGCCGCTTGACCCAACTATTATCCTGAATAACATTCAACACATATACCATATGCTTTGTGAACATATGTATATCTTCTATGAAACACCCACATATCAGATCGTATACCTGGATATCGTTGCGGCTAAAATGTCTGAGAGGGGTAACGATTTGTATGCAGATTGGGTCCTCACGCAGAGTATAGAGCAAGATCTATACAGGTTCGTCTAATGCTCCGCATCTACTTCGGATTGGTTTGGAACAAGGATATCTTGCTCGCGGATCTTGAGAGTAATTTGTAAAGACACAGAGGTGTATACTCACAACACGTCGAGCTGCATGCTCTCAACATGCAGAGCTGCATGCTTTCCCCCTTTTCTTTTTCCCCTGCACATGCAGAGGTTCATCCTCTTTAAAAAAATGCATAGGTTCATGCCCCCACCCAAAACGATAGCCATTAGGTAGTAAGTTTAATTCTGCCCTCTTCAATGTCGAGGAGCCAAGTGGCTCCATTATTCCCCAATGTCTCACATATTCCCTCACTCCCCCTTGTCATAGGAATAATATCTTACCTTCCCTACTATTATGGGAATAACCTCCGTTATTTCTTCCATGGTTGCATTCTTAATTTAATGTATAAGGTAAAATCCCCATATACTAGGTCCTACTTAGACATCTCTTCAATAATAATGTTATACATATAACTACTTATATTTCCAAGTCCCTATGGTATAATCCATATATCCACCCATATATATATGGTTATAACCTTTGTATGTTTTACAAGGTACTTATTCCACTATTTAGGGTATCTAAATGTAGAGTATTATGCATGCTTAGATGCCATGCTAACTATTAGGTAAGGGAGGAATCATAAGGATCTGTAAATTTTTCAACGGGGTGTACTAGCTTCGCCATGACCTACTAGGAGATTAAGTCGTCCACGGGAGCTATTAATATTCTATTTGCTCCCATGGCCCGACCAAGATTTTTACCTCCTCCTTTATCCAGATCCGTCCACCATCATTGTTTTAGTTGCACATGTCTTTTATCCCCCTTGCATTAATACATTTCGTCGACAAACTTTGATGAGGCTAGGGTTTACACTTACTTACCCTTGTCATTTTTTAGGGTTTCACAACAATAATCGAGTGGATATTTATGGAATTATAGGTGAAGGAGTTCACTTAATCACAACTACATTTAAGTTTGAGGAGATTTATGTTTGTAGTTCAGAAGGCCAATAAATATATAAAGAGATTTACACTTATGTCATAGACTTATCATTTATACTAAGATTTATGGTTTTAATCTTAGATTTAAAATAATTTGTTGAGAACTTCATTTGTATATATCTATTGCTACCTTTATCAATGCATGGTTATAAAAAAGTATATGGTGTAGTTATAACAGCTAAAATAAAGGAGATGTCGTCTTGAATGTTTAAATAAAATAAAATAAATTTCATCTAATAAGAGATCAAACGTAAAGGTTCACTAAACACATGCATGGTATTGTTTATGGTTTTAAATACAACACTATTACGAAAAGTTTTTCATGCATGTATCTCAAACTACAGTGTCTCATTCACTAGTTTAGATTGCTTTAAGAGAATATCTTTATTTAAAAGATTTCATGTTTTTTAAAGCAAAGGGACACTTCCACCTTGTGTCTTTTGTTTTGAATTTGTAAGGGTTTAAAATAATTCAAACCTTGATCACATTTATCTATGCTATCAACCATTGTAAGTGTTCAAATTGAAATCACCTCTTCTCCATGTGTGAACAATAACAAGTTGTTAAAAATTTAATCCCGGTAATCATGTGTGTGTTAGTTATTTATAATAGCCTCAAAAGAGTTTGATGGATCTAAAGGCTACAAGGATGTATGCATTTGGCTCAATAAAATAATGAGATAAGACAAACGTTTAATGAGTTGGATGAATGCAAGAATGGATTCTTGGTGAGGTGATGTCTTTCGCAATGAATTCTAAAAATTGTGCCATGATTTGTATTAAACGTGTAAAGTGTGATTTGTATAGTTGATTATGCTCTTTGACTAATGGTACTTTTAGTTGAAATTTTGCAGCATTGTCACATCTTCTTCTATCATTTCAATTTAGATTTAACTTTCCTCATGTAAATGTTTGTGTATGCTCATTGTTTTAGAAATGCCTTCATGGTGATATGAAGGTTTTCATGGTGAAATACTGCTAGAGTCTTTCTTTATATTATGTCAATCTTAATTTTTAAATTATGAATGTTTAATGTATTATTCAATTTTTGATGTTTTTTATATTTTTTAAAAACAATCTTAACAGAACCAAACTATTAAAGCTGATTGATATACTGAAATAGATTTTACTCTTTTTAAAAGGTAAAAAATAAAGCAATGGATTGTATGTCAACCATTTGTAATGTGATTGTCGTGGACTCAACTTTTTAATAGATTCCAGTATTTAAAGAGGTGGGCTTTGTTCAATGCAAAATGCAGAAGTGTAACTAAGTGCTCAAAGTGGAGTGGTTTGAATTTCAATAAAAAAAACATTCAAAATAGTATTTAGTACAAGAAATTTTTTCAATCATCTATAATCTTAAGTCTATTATCGACTCATAATAAACCTCAAACTAAAGTGATTCTACATTGATTAACATTATTTATTTTTACAAATAATCATTATTTTAACTCTATTTTTGAGAAATGTTTTAATAATTTAATATATATATTTCAAAATGAAACAAAAATGATTTCAATACCATAATAAAATTATATGTGAAATTTGAGATGTTTGCACATATATTCGTAATACTTTCCCATAATGCCTCACATTTCTACCATCTATTTCTACAAAATTCAGAACACAATTTCTGAAAGATGGCCCATTCTTAATTTTTTTCACTCTGATTAATGTAAGGTTTGTACCTATATAGACAATCTGTTATTTTGCGTTATCTTTTATGGCGTCTTGTACTTTGTAGACGGAAGGAGCTTCCCTCTTAGATCTACCGCGTTCCATCTCACCGAAGTGGTTTTCTGGAATCCAGTCGCCGGTGGCTGGATCTCTCATCCAGAAAGCCTTTTCTTCCTTTTGTACAGGTTCTGCCGCTTTTGAATGCTGCTGCGACCCCACTGGCTGTCCTCCCACTGACGTTGCATAACTTCTCAATTCCCTGCATCAAACCAAGCCAGAGGACAAAAGAATAATATGTAGATGTTTCTTGATAGTTTCCTTCTGAAATGAACACAAAACAATCGGGCACTACCGGAAACATAACAAAACACACAATACTATTGTTTCATAAAAAAGGTTAGAGAAAGTGAAAGTGCATACAGAGTTAGAGTCTTGCCAATTTTGGTTAAAACAGATCTGCTAGAAGATAACCTATTACCACGCACGAACTTTACCATCCTGAAACCGAAAAGAAAACAGGATATAGATGTAGCGTGTATCGCAAGCAAAAACAGAAGAGAAAGCCAATATCTGTCTTTCGAGTTCAGAGGGAGAGTGTGTTGTTGGATTGTTTTGAGGTAGACTTTGCCTCGGATGCCCTTAGAAGTTGGTTTCGTTTCCATAGCACTGGTGAGTTGTTACGTATTCTGGTTCAGTTTGTTTTAAGGTCAAGATTTTGTTTGATACAATGGATAATTTCGGCCTCTTCATAATGCCCACTTTATAGGTATGGGAGTGTTTCTTATCTGACAATTATATTGATATAGGGCAAGGCATTTTAACCGATGCTAAGAATTATGATAAAAGTTACACTTGCAATATATTGTTGACAGATCGTTTTTTTACTGGTTTTGGCCTATCTTAAGACTACCTAAATTGAAGTATTTTCAAAAATCATTCAAGTATGCTTTATTATGAAATTCACTTGTAAAAGCTATAAAATCATTAAAGTGCCAAGATATCATATACTTTCTTTAGTATGATATAGGGCATTCAAATTGTCATTTATATAATCAGATTTCAACCTCCATTGTATTTGGAGAAATAGAATGTTTAAGTCACATTTTTCCATTGGCCTCCTATTGAATACCTTGGCTTGCATTACAACGCTTCCAAATAAAATTACACATTCACATGAATAACACAAATGAACTAAAACCCATCCACAAGCTAGAGGATTGTGAATCTCTCTTTTATCCTCTAAAATCAAATCAAAATAGAAGGAAGGTGGTACTCAATATGGAGTTACCTTTAACATTGTGGAGAGGGCGATTCCTTTCTCTTCTATTCTCTAAAATCAAAGGAAAATACATGGAACTCAATATTGTTTTACCTTTAACAGTGTTGCCAGAACTACTACTGTATTGCCTCCTAATTCCTTGTTTAGGCTCTAATATTAATTCTAACCACTATTCCATGGCCTCCAACCTTGGTTGTGCTCTAATATTAACTCTCTAATTATTGCGTAGCTATGGAACACTACAATACCATAAAATACCTATTTTCCTTCTAACTATCTCATATTCAACATGGCTAGAGAACCTTACAGAATTCGCTTCACTATTTGTAGATTCATCAAATCCTTATTAGGGTTAGTATTTTAGAGTCTTCAGATTGTTCTTTAAATTCAGTGCACATGACTAGTTCCACATTTGTGGGAAATGGTAGAGGGCATTCAATCCTCTCACTTCCGTTGTTTTCAAGTGCATAGGTGTATTTGGGAAAGGCATAACTTCCTCATACAGAATCTCATTGGGGAGATACTTGCATAGTTGGAAGGCTCTTTAGGTGTAGTATATAGAATTTTTGTCTTCGGTGCACTCTAGACAAAAAGTGTGCAGTCTAGACAAAAAGTGTCTAACTCAAGCTCTAGAAACGCATCTAGAAGTTTTCCTAGGGTCTTTTATTCCAATCCTAAAAAAAAGAACATGCCCCAAAATATGGCAGATACATGCCAATTCATGAGGTCATTCCTCCAAGAAATCACCAAAAGAGGTCACAAATTATATATTGAATCGATTCTCGGGTCATTGCTTCTTAAATTGTATATAGAGAGCAACTCATGACACTCAATTTAACTATGGATTTGGATTATATTACAATGTGTCTAGTGTGGATAATATTTTGTTCCCTAGGCTTTTATTTTATTCAATTTCAAAAGAGTATGAAATAGCCTCAAAAGAGTTTGATGGATGGAAGGGCTACAAGGATGTATGCATTTGGATCAATAAAATAATGAGATAAGACAAATGTTTACTGAGTTGGATGAATGCAAGAATGCATGCTTGGTGAAGCCATGTCTTTCACAATAAATTCTAAAAATTGTGCCATGATTTGTATCAAATGTGAAAGGCGTGATTTGTATAGGTTATTATGCTCTTTGACTAATGGTACTTTTAGTTGAAATTATGCTCTTTGACTAATGGTACTTTTAGTTGAAATTTTGCAGCCTTGTCACCTCTTCTTCTATCATTTCAATTTAGATTTTCCTTTCCTCATGTAAATGTTTGTGTATGCTCATTGTTTTAGAAAGGCGTCCATTCTTATAGGAAGGCCTTCATGGTGAAATAGTGAGAGTCTTTCTTTATATTATGTCAATCTTAATTTTTAAATTATGAATGTTTAATGTATTATTCAATTTTTGGTGCTTTTTATATTTTTTAAAAACAATATTAACACAAGGACACTATTAAAGCTGGTTGATATACTGAAATAGATTCTATTTTTTGTAAAAGGTAAAAAATAAAGCAATGGATTGTATGCCAACCATCTTCTGTAATGTGGTTGTCTTAGACTCAACTTTCTAAGAGATTCCAGTATTTAAAAAAGTGGGCTTTGTTCAATGCAAAATGCAGGAGAAGTGTAGCTAAGTGATCAAAGTGAAGTAGTATGAATTTCAATAAAAAAAACATTCTAAATAATTCGTAGTACACGAAAATATAGTAAGTCTATTATAGACGGATAATAAACCTCAAACTAAAGTGATTCTATATTGATTAACATTATTTATTTTTATAAATGATCATTATTTTAGTTTTGTTTTTAACAAATCTTTTAATAATTTAATGTATAACAATGTTTTAATAATTTAATATATATATATTTTCAAAATGAAATAAAAATGATTTGAATACTATAATAAAATTAAATATGAAATTTCAGATGTTTGCAAATATATTCATAACACTTTCCCTTAATGCCTCACATTTCGACGATCTATTTTTACAAAATCCAGAACACAATTTATGAAAGATACCCCATAAATAATCTTTCGAATTCTTAATTTTTTTCACTCTGATTAAGGTAAGGTTTGTAGCTATATAGACGATCTGTTATTTTGCGTTATCTTTTACGGCTTCTTGTACTTTCTAGACAGAAGGAGCTTCTCGCGTCGATCTCACCGAAGTGGTCTTCTGGAATCCAGTTGCCGATGGCTGGATCTCTCATCCAGAAAGCCTTTTCTTCCCTTTGCACATGTTCTGCCGCTTTTGAATGCTGCTGCGACCCCACCGGCTATCCTCCCACTGATGTTGCATAACTTCTCAATTCCCCGCATCAAACCAAGCCAGAGGACAAAAGAATTATATGTTGATGTTTCTTTATAGTTTCCTTCTGAAATGAACACAAAACCATCGAGCACTACCGGAAACATAACAAAACACACAATACGACTGTTTCATAAAAAACGATAGAGAAATTGAAAGTGCATACTGAGTTAGAGTCTTGGCAATGTTGGTTAAAACAGATATGCTAGAAGATAACCTATTATCAGGCACGAATTTTACCATCCTGACACTGAAAAGAAAACAGGAAATAAATGTAGCGTGTATCGCAATAAAAAACATAATAGAAAGCCAATATCTGTCTTTCGAGTTCAGAGGGAGAGTGTGTTGTTGGATCGTTTTGAGGTAGACTTTGCCTCGGATGCGCTTAGAAGTTCGTTTCATTACCGTACCATTCATGAGTAGTTACTTATTTTGGTTTAATTTGTTTTAACGTCAAGATTTTGTTTGATACTTTTGGAAAAATGTAATTACTGGCAGATCAATACCTAACTCTCAGCTGAATCTGTAGAGTCTATACAATTAAAATCTTGTCGATCAGTCTCACAAGAGGGAACAGTCATGGTGAGTCACTAGACCCATGTAGAAGCAATCTTGAGGTTGCATATAAATAGAAGAAGCAAATTGTAAATCAGCACAATAGACAGATAGAGGAACTCAGGGTGAGAAAGAGAAGTCCAAGGTCAATCTTTTGTGTATGTGATTTAGTCGAAGAGCCGAAGCTCTGTAAAAGGACAAGTCTAGACTGAGAGGTTTTGACTGACAAGTCTCGACAGACAAGTTTAGACCGACAAGTATGGACGGACAAGTTTGTAATACTTTGTTATTTCCGCATAGTTAAATATATGAAATAGTTTATGGTTGAATGCATGATTATTTGGCCGCACATATTTCCAGATTTACTTGGGTAAATGTCTTTTACAATTACTGTTAAGTGAAAGATCAAAGAACCCATAAATTTCTCACCGTGTGAAAGTTCCACGGTTTATGGCACATTGGTCCACTCAAGTCTTCCTACATATTTGGGCATATGTTTTTATAAGTTATTTGGATTTGTTAATGTGTCCATTTTTACTCTATCTTACTCACAGGTGCAAAGCATTTGTATTTTCTTAAGTCTTTAGACTAAGAAACTTACTCTGCAGATTTTGACCAAAGTGAACCGACTTGAGAGGTCAAAAGAGGTCGGTTGAGTGGTCAGCCGAATTGAGTGGTCGAAGAGGTGAACCGACTTGAGAAGTGAAAGAAGTCAACCGACTTAGAACCGACAAGTAAGTCGAAGTAAATGTAGAAATTCCAACCAAAGTTGACAGACTTGTCTAGTCCGGAGATGGACAAGTTTCACTCGACAAGTGAAAAAGAAAAAGAGGTCGACATGAAAAATGAAAATTAAATTTTAATATCGAGTGAGCCCTAAACTCAAGTTTAGTCGGCTTGGTTTTGGCTAATTGGTATTAGAGAAAGGTTCATATCAGAGCAAGGTTTATATCAGCCCATGATTTAGGAAAGAAATCTTGTCTTAAAAGGTGGAAATTAATTTTCTAAGGAAAGTTAATTAAAAATTAAAAATGGCTTCCACTTGTTCATTGCAAAATCCAATTTTTACACGAAAGAATTATGAATATTGGTCTTTAACAATGAAGGATATATTCATAGGTCAAGATGTCCGGGAGATAGTCCAACATGGTTATGCAGAACCAGTAGACATGAGAGCATATAACAATCTCACACAGGCTGAGAAAGATGTCTTGAGAGAACATAGGAAGAAAGATGAAAAAGCTCTATTTTACATACGTCAAGCTATGCATGAGAGCATACTCCCAAGAATAATAGCAAAAACTAATTCTAAGCAAGCATGGGATACATTGGAGACTACCTATCAAGGTTTGGATAAGTTAAAGACATCCAAGCTGCAGATTCTAAGAAGAGATTTTGAATCTCCGTCCTTGAAAGATTCAGAGAATGTAGACACATTCTTCACCAAAGTTGTTGGGTTGATAAACCAACTGAAATCTCATGGAGAAGCCATAGAAGACTGAAGGGTTGTTGAAAAAATTCTTAGAAGTCTTCCCCCAAGATTTGAAAACTTGGTTGTGACCTTAGAGGAACACACAGACATGACGACATTTACCATTGATGAGTTGCAAGCTTCACTCATCAATCATGAACACAGACTAAGCATAACAGAAACATCATTGGAAGGTGCATTTGCAGCACAGTCATCCATAAGCCGTGGTAGAGGCAGGGGAGAAACAACTTCAGAGGCAGAGGAAGAAATCCTTCAGGAGGAGGACGAGGCAGAAGTCTTGCAAATGTCGGTGGCAGAGGAGATAACTAGAACCCAAGTCATCCAAGTGGCCAGAGGTATGATAAATAAAAAATTCAATGTCATTACTGTAAGAAATTTGGTCATTATGCATATGAATGCATGAAGAAGCAATATGACCAAGGAAGGCAAAGCCCAAGTCAGTCGACCAACATCATCACTTTGACAAGTGCAATGTTAATGGAATCGACATCTCTGATCGAATGCAATGTTGTTCAAGAAAGTGCACATGACATATGGTACTTAGATTCAGGCTGCAACAACCATGTGAGTGGTAACTTGAATTTTTTTTCCAGTCTAGACAATTCAGTTGAAACTGATGTTACACTTGGAAACAATGTCCAAGTCACTGTCTTAGGAAACCAGACTATTGATATTCTAACCAAAAAGGGGGAGAGTAAGTATATCCCTGATGTCTATCATGTCGAAGGCCTAAAACCTAATTTTTTAAGAATTGGATAGTTGTTACAATAAGGCTACAAAGTCTACATGGAAGATGATCACTTTGTGATTAAAGACAAGTGTCCAAGCGACCAACTAATAGAAAAAGTGCCAATGACAAGAAATCGCTTGTTTCCATTGAGGATAATTCTTGACATGAAATGGAAGACAAACTCAAGAGCTGCATTCAAGGCAGAAAGTGAAGAAACAGTCGAGCTCCTCTACAAGACAAAAAATTGCAGCGCTAATTTGCAAGCTGCATTTCAAACAAAAGTTCAGGATGAATCCTGTTTGTGGCATTTTAGATTTGGACATTGAAATTTTGGTGGGCTGAAGCTGCTACACACAAAGAATATGGTGAAAGGATTTCCATTGATCGACAGAACAGAGAGGGTTTGTGAAGGTTGCATTTTTGGCAAGCAGCACAGAGAGACTTTTCCAGTCGGAAAGTCCTATAGAGCATGCACACCACTTGAAATTGTGCACTCTGACATTTGTGGTCCAATGCATACGTCATTCGTTGGTGGCTGCAAATATTTTCTAACTTTTATTGATGACTACTCAAGAAAGAGATGGGTATATTTCCTGAAACATAAATCTGATGCATTTGGTTATTTTCAGCAGTTCAAGGCACTCGTGGAGAACCATAGTGGACATCGCATCAAGATATTAAGGACCGAAAAAGGAGGTGAATTTGTTTCAAATGAATTTGTGAATTTTTGCAAGACCCATGACATACAGAAACAATTCACTACACGGTATAAACCTCAGCAGAACGGTATTGCAGAAAGAAAGAAGAGAACCATCATGGAGATCGCACGCAACATGTTGGCAGCTAAGCATTTTCTAAATGAGTATGGGGGTGAAGCAATCGCAACTGCCGTATACATTGTGAACCATTGTCTGACAAAGAGTGTGAAGAACAAAGTTCCCCAAGAAGCATGGACATGTATGAATCATAGTGTTTCCCATTTAAAAGTTTTTGGTTGTGTTGCATATGCTCATATTCCAGATGAGCTGAGAAGGAAGCTAGACAAGAAGGGATAGAAATGTATTTTTGTTGGCTATTCAGAAGAGACAAAAGCATCCAAGATGTATGATCTTGTCGCAAGAAAAGTGATAATCAATCGAGATGTTCAATTTGTCGAGAATGAATCATGGGATGGAACTGTCGACATAGATGTCAATATTGTGTCGAATGTCGATAGTGATGATGAAGAAGACGAAGTGGTTCAAACACCACATGTAAATCAACCAGTCATAGCACCGTCGACTCCCATGACACCAAGACATGGTTCAACACAAGGACCATCGACACAAGTAGCAGCTCAAGCTACAACGACAACTACACCAAGAGGAAAAGACACTCCATCAAGCATTTCATGAAGGTCAACATCGACAGAACCAATGAAGACAAGAAGTCTGCGAGAGATATATGAAGCTGCCACACCGAATTCATTCTCTCTGTTTGGATTATTTTCTCCTGTATATGATCCACTAACATTTGAAGAAGCTGTTGAAGAAGAATTATGGGCACAAGTCATGGATGAAGAAATAGAATGCATTGAGAAAAAACAGACATGGGAACTAGTTGATGTACCAACAGATGAAGATGTAATCAGTCTCAAATGGATTTATAAGACAAAGCAAGATGCTGATGGGAGTGTGGAAAAGCAGAAAGCAAGAATGGTAGCAAGAGGGTTCACACAGCAACTCGACATCATTTCAATGAAACGTTTGCACCTGTTGCAGCCATGGATACAGTTAGAACAGTTTTGGCCATTGCTGCATAAAACAAATGACATGTTCATCAAATGGATGTCAAGTTGACATTCTTAAATGGCTATCTAGAATAGGAAGTATATGTGGAACAACCACAAGGGTATGAAGTTCCATGTCAAGAGCATTAAGTGTATAGGCTGACAATGGCATTATATGGTTTCAAGCAAGCTCCTAGAGCTTGGTACAGTCGGATTGATTCCTATCTCACTAAAAATGGATTTCATAGAAGTGAAAGTGAACCGAATTTGTACACCAAATTCGATGAGCAAGGTAAGATGTTAATTGTCTCCTTGTATGTAGACGATTTAATATTTATTGGTGATTATTGCATAACAGATTTTAAAGCAGTCATGGAAAGTGAATTTGAAATGAATGACTTGGGGCTTATGAAGTTTTTTCTGGGCATTGAAGTTCAGTAATCTAAAAGTGGTATTTTTATATCACAGTATAAATATATAAGTGAAGTTTTAAAAAGGTTTAACATGTCTAACTGCAAGACAACCCCAACACTAGTGATAACAGGTTTAAAATTGAGCAAAGATGATGAAGGATCAACTGTAGATCCTACGCTGTTCAAAAGGCTTGTTGGAAGCCTTATGTATTTGACAGCGACAAGACCATACATTATGTATGGTGTAAGTCTGATCTCAAGGTTCATGAAGTCACCAAAAGACTCACATTGGCAAGCAAGTAAAAGAATTCTAAGGTATGTAAGTGGCACAAAAAGACCTTGGTATTATGTATTCAACCTCAGAAAATTTTAAACTCATTGCTTACACTGGCAGTGACAATGGAGGCAGCATAGATGATAGGAAAATCACATCTGGGTACACATTTTATTTTGGTACAGGTGTTGTTTCATGTGCTTCAAAGAAACAACCCATAGTAACTTTGTCTTCAGCTGAAGCAGAGTATGTTGCAGTGACAAGCGCTGCATGTCAAGCTGTCTGGATGAGAAGAGTCTTAAAAGACTTGTCTCAGAACCATCAAGAACCAACAACCATCTTTTATGCACACATTTGAGCCATAGCATTATCAAAGAATCATGTGTTTCAAAAGAAAACCAAGCACATCGACACAAGGTTTCACTTTATAAGAGAGTTGGTGAATGACAAGGAAATTTGTTTGGAATTTTGCAGGTCTAAAGATAAACTTGTTGACATCTTCACAAAGCCATTGGCAAAGGACACATTCCAGTATCTGCGTAGTTATCTTGGAATGACAAGTTATCCACAATGAACTCTATCATCAACAGAGCATGTCTAAGCTCTAAAACATTTTGTAAATTTTGTTTTAAAAAAACCCCATCTGCTCATAATTAAGGGGGAGTGTTGGAAAAATGTAATTACTCACAGATCCATACCTAACTTTCAACCAAATCTGTTAGAGTCTATACAAGTCAAGATCTTGTCTATCAGTCTGAGAAAAGGGAAAATTCCACGTTTCGACAATTTAAACCAGTAAAATTTATTTCTGAAGCTAAGTTGTTAGGTAGATAGTTATTACAATCTTTAATGGTGAGATAGTCGACCCATGTAGAAGTAATCTTCAGGTTGCCTATAAATAGAAGAAGCAAATTGTAAATCAGGTTAGAGATTACAGACACTAGAGACACAATAGAGAGACAAAGGAACTCAGGGTGAGAAAGAGAAGACGAAGCTCAAGCTTCTGTGTATGTGATTTAGTCGAAGAGCCGAAGCTCTGTAAAAGGACAAGTCTAGACCGACAAGTTTGTAATACTTTGTTATTTCTGCATAGTTAAATATATGAAATAGTTTATGGTTGAGTGCAGGATTATTTGGTCACACATATTTCCAGATTTACTTGGGTAAATGTCTTTTACAATTACTGTTACGTGAAAGATCAAAGAACCCATAAATTTCTCACCGTGTGAAAGTTCCAGCGGTTTATGGCACATTGGTCGACTCAAGTCTTCCTACATATTTGAGCATATGTTTTTATAAGTTATTTGGATTTGTTAATGTGTCCATTTTTACTCTATCTTACTCACAGGTGAAAAACATTTGTAATTTCTTAAGTCTTTAGACTAAGAAACTTACTCTGTAGATTTCGACCAAAGTGAACTTTCTTAAGAGGGTGGTTGAGTAAGCCAACTGAGGTCAGCTGACTTGAGTGGTCGAAGAGGTGAGCCGACTTGAGAAGTCAAAGAAGTCAACTGACTTAGAACCGACAAGTAAGTCGAAGTAAATCAGTTGGGTAGAAAGTCCAACCAAAGTTGATAGACTTGTTTAGTTAGGAGATAGACAAGTTTCAACCGACAGGTGAAAAAGAAAAAGAGGTCGGCATGAAAAGTGAAAATTAAATTTTAATATCGACTGAGCCCTAAAATCAAGTTTAGTCGGCTTGATTTTGGCTAACAGATACCATGGATAATGTTGGCCTCTTCATAATGCCCACTGTATAGGTATGGGAGTGTTTCTTATATGAGCATTATATTGATATAGGGCAAGGCATTTTAACCCATGCTAAGAATTATGATAAAAGTCACACTTCCAATATATGGTTGAGAGATTTTTTTTTACTGGTTTTGGCCTATCTTAAGACTACCTAAATTGATGTATTTTCAAAAATCATTCAAGTATGATTTACTATGAAATTCACTTGTAAAGGTGATAAGATCATTAAAGTGCCAAAATATCAGTGGGCAATGGTAGAGGGCATTCAATTCACTCACTTCCATTGTTTTCAAGTGCATAGGTGTATTTGGGAAAAACATAACTTTCTCACCGAATATCATTGTGGAGATACTTGAATAGTTGGAAGGGTCTTTATGTGTAGTATATCGAATTTTTCTCTTCGGTGCCATCTAGATAAAAAGTGTCCAACTCAAGCTCTAGAAACACATCTAGAATGTTTCCCAGTGTCTTTTATTCCAATCCTAGAAAAAAGGACATGCCCCAAAAAATGGGAGATACATGCCAATTCATCGGGTCATCCATCCAAGAAATCACTGAAAGAGGTCACAAATTATATATTGAATCAATTCTTGGGACATTGTTTCTTAAATTGTATATATAGAGCAACTAGTGACACTCAATTTAACTATGGATTTGGATTATGTTGCAATGTGTGAGGTGTGAATATTATTTTGTTCCGTATGCTTTTATTCAATTTCAATAGTGGCCGAGACATTATATTGCTTGAACAAAATAGGTTCCCACCATATAGTTTTACTACACTCTAGGTGTGGCGGTTATACCATATGGAGGTTGTACGGATACACCAACATTTGGTTCGCTATGGGTTGAGTTTAAAACATTCCAATCAAGTTTTTTTCCCTCTTTCCAAGAGCCTAACAATAGTCTTTTAGGGAAGATGCATATGTCTAGAATTATAGGAGACGACATACTATCAACCACAACTAAATTCATGTTGAAGAAAAATTATGTCTCTATTTTTTAACGCAGTTACATAGAAAAATAAACTCCCACGAGTTCTAATAATATTTATGTATTTAATGTTAGATTGAAATAATTTGTAAAGAAATTAGTTTGTACATGTCTATTGGTTATCTTGGTTCATGCATTGTTATGAAAAAATAATATGTTGTGGTTGCAACCAACAAAAAAAATGGACATGTTTTTCATTGTTTAGATAGAATTAAATCAAAATCTTCGCATATAAAATCAAAACTTAAAGCTCAATAAACATATGAAAAGGATTTGTATCAACCTTAATATACAGTACTATGAAATGTTTTTAATATCTTGAGCTTGAGCTCAAGAGGTATAGTTTCTTATTTAGTAGCTTAAATCCCTTTAAGACATCGTATTTCTTTACTACATTTCATTTTTTTCAAAACAGAGAGACATTTCAGCTATGTATTTCTTGTATTTAACCTGTGAACATTAAAAAAACCAAACGTCCTTAATCACGGCTATATATACTATCAATCATATATATACTTATAATTCTCTTTTGAATGTGTGAACATTAACATGTTTTCAAAACTTTAATTGGGAAGGTCTCTCCATAGTTTAATTATACCCATGTGATAGAGAGCTTTGTGAAAGAAATGTCTAGGAGAATAAATGTATTTAGATGAATAAAATAATGAAATAAGATGAATGCTTTGTGAATTGTAGGACTACAAGAATAAATGTTTGGTGGAGCGAATGTATTCCACAATGAGTTTAGAACAAAGGCACAAATCAAAATGGTGCCTTGATTTGTATAGTAATTTAGATGTAATTTTGTAGTACTATACTCCCATGTTCTTGGGTGAATATTTTATTCGAATGGATAAGTCTCAAAAATGTCTCTATCACTTTATCTTAGATTGGCTTGATTTATGTAAATGTATGATGTAATACTACTATGCTATACCGACATGTACTTTGGAGAATATTTTATTAGAATGCACAAGTCTCGAAAATGGTTCTATCATTTCATTTTAGAGTGGCTTGCTTTATGTAAATGTATGCTCGATTGTTTTCGAAACCTTAATTGTGGCATGCTGGTAGATATGAATTTCAATGATCATAACAAATTTTTATTTAGTGATTATAACTATTTGACCATTACTGTATATGAAATGATGTCAAAGGAAATAGGAAATTACGAAATCAAATGTGTATCACCAAGGAGGAATATTTATAGTAGACCAACAACAAACAAAATAAATCTATTAAATCTTTCTTTATTGGTGAAGTATATGTTTAGCATCAAATGCTCCTTGAACATTTGTTTTTATTTTTCAAGTTTCAAAACAATAATTCAGTGGATATTTATGGAATTATAGGTGAAGGAGTTCACTTAATCACCACTACATTTAAGTTTGAGGGGATTTGTGTCTCTAGTTCAGAAGGCCAATAGATATATAAAGATATTTACACTTATGTCATAGAGTTATCATTTATACTAAGATTTATGGGTTTAATCTTAGATTTAAAATAATTTGTTGAGAAATTCATTTGTAGATATCTATTGCTACCTTTTTCAATGGATGGTTATAAAAACGTATATGTTGTAGTTATAACATCGAAAACAAAGGAGATGTCTTCTTGAATGTTTAAATAGAATAAAATAAATTTCATCTCATAAGAAATCAAACGTAAAGGTTCAGTAAACACATGCTAGATATTTTTTATGGTCTTAAATACAACACTATTATGAAAACAATTTCATGCCTTGAGCTCAAACTATAGTGCCTCATTCACTAGCTTAGATCGCTTTAAGAGAATATCTTTCTTTAAAAGATTTCATGTTTTTTGAAACAAAGGAACACTTCCACCTTGTGTCCTTTGTTTTGAATTTGTGAGGGTTTAAAATAATTCAAACCTTGATCACATTTATCTATGCTATCAACCATTGTAAGTGTTCAAATTGTAATCACCTCTTCTGAATGTGTGAACAATAACAAGTTGTTAAAAATTTAATCTAGGTAATCTTGTGTGTGTTAGTTACTTATAATAGCCTCAAAAGAATTTGATGGATCGAATGGCTACAAGGATGTATGCATTTGGATCAATAAAATAATGAGATAAGACAAGATAAAAATTATGCCATGATTTGTATCAAAAAGTGTAAGGCGTGATTTGTATAGTTGATTATGCTATTTCACTAATGGTACTTTTAGTTGAAATTTTCCAGCATTGTCACCTCTTCTTCTATCATTTCAATTTAGATTTGAATTTCCTCATGTAAATGTTTGTGTATGCTCATTGTTTTAGAAACTCCTTCATGGTGTTAGGAAGGCCTTCATGGTGAAATACCAATAGAGTCTTTCTTTATATTATGTCAATCTTAATTTTTAAATTATGAATGTTTAATGCATTATTCAATTTTTGATGTTTTTAAATTTTTTTAAAAACAATATTAACACAATCACACTATTAAAGATTCTAGTATTTTTAAAAGGTTAAAAAAAACCAATAGATTGTATGTCAACCATCTTTTGTAATGTGGTTGTCCTAGAATCAACATTCTGGGGGAATAGGCACCCTCTGGAAAAAATAAGCCTTTCATCTCATCCATTCCGATTCGAACACTCATTGGATCCTGACCATTCTCCTTCATCAAGAATTGGGTATCCAGGTGAGCATTTTCAATATCTATGTTCTGATTTTGTTAATGGAAAAAAGAGACTGCTGGAAAAGTATTCAAGACAAACTTCCTTCCCAAATCGTGGAAAACATCATTCTTGCTGGGGATCTGAACATCATTCTCAACGCTAAAGAAAAAAAAGGGGGCTCATTAGTCAAAGGTCCCCTTAGACAAAATGTAGAAGACGTCATGAGTAGCTGGGATCTTGAGGATATTAAGCCATCCCAGGGCAATTTCATTTGGGCCAGGTCATATTGCTGCCAGGATTGATCGGTTCCTTATTCATCAATCCTTCGCCACCCTTGGTTTCATATCAGATTCCAAGATCCTTCCTTTCAGCATGTCGGACCATAAGCCGATCTTGTTGGACTTGACCGAACAAAAAAAAATAGGTCCCTTTCCCTTCAGATTCAGCCCCTGCTGGATTAATAAAGATGGTTTTTTGGATCTTGTTGATTTAGTTTGGGTCGATCCAGTTTCTGGATCTCCTTTCTATGTCTCTGAAGAAAAATTGAGAAGGATCAAAAGAGCTCTTAAGGGTTGGTCCAAGACACTTGCGTCCCCCTCTACCGTTAGGCTGGAATCCCAATGCAATCTAAAAACCACCAATTCTCTCAGGAAGAGCAACCTTCAGACCTCGCCAATCTGGAAAAAAAAACCAATCTCCATTGCATCCTCCAAGCGGCTTGCGGGACAGAGGAAAAAAATATTAGACATAAATCTAGGTTCCTATGGCTAAAAGCTGGAGACCAAAACTCTATCTTTTTTCATAAGCAAGCGGAGTGTCAGAAAAACTTCAAAGCTGTAAAGGAAATCCAGATCCAGGGTCAGACTATGAAGGAGTTTGAAGAAATTGAAAAGGCAACTCACGACCACTTCCAAAGAGTTTACTCTGACGAATACCATCCTCCTCTCCTTGACTCCCCTATTCTTGATTCGGTTCCTCTTCTACTTCATCGCTCCTCAAACAGAAAGCTAATTTCCCTGATTTCCAATAACAAAGTTAAAATGGCCCTTGCGTCCATGGAAGCTAACAAAGCGCTGGGTCTGGATGGGTTCACTGCAAGATTTCTCAAAGCTTGCTGGAAAATCATCAAACATGATTTGGTCAAAATGGTCCGCAAATCTCAAAATTGTGCTAAGATAGGAGGTAGCACCAATTCGTCTTTTATCGCCCTCATCCCTAAAGAGAAAGGGGCTACATCCTTCAACATATTCAGGCCCATTTCCCTCTGTAATATTGGTTACAAAGTCATTTCCATGGTTATTGCTAACATGACTAAAGCTGTGTTACCCTCCATCATTCCTGAGAACCAAGGAGGCTTCGTCCAAGGGAGGCAGATCGCCTACACCATAATTCTGGTTCATGAAGCGATCCACTCAAGCATCAGTCACTGGGAAAAAGGTATGGTTGTTAAAATGGACTTATCAAATGCCTTTGATAGATTTAGAAATGATTTTTTGTTTCAGGTCATGCACCGTTTTGGCTTCGACCCCGTGTTTGTCAGATGGATCCAAGCCTATAT
The DNA here is from genome assembly GCA_001517045.1 of Pseudotsuga menziesii. Lineage (NCBI taxonomy): Eukaryota > Viridiplantae > Streptophyta > Pinopsida > Pinales > Pinaceae > Pseudotsuga > Pseudotsuga menziesii. Next base: position 448,565 of record LPNX010331689.1, read on the forward strand.
CAAATCCCCTTGGATAGCCCCGTTGGTAAATGGGTGTGCAGCTAATTTCTTCCAAGCCTCACATGGTCTATGTTATCCAAGCCTCTATGCTTAGTTTCCATCTTGACCTCTTCCAGTGAAATAACGAGCTCCTTGGGCTCCACATAGCTCGTGGTGTTAAGGATGTGAACCATTCCGAGTTCACTGATGACACGATCCTGCTGGGGGGAGCTAGTGTGGTTTCAACAAGGCTGTTCAAAAGGGAACTTGAGAAGTACCAAGATGCTTCGGGTAGGCTCATTAATTATAATAAGAGCCATATTCTTACCTGGAACTGCAATCCTAGAGACCTGGTAGACATCAGCAGAAACCTTGGCAATAATAGGAACACCCAGTGGGACGACTTCTAATATCTTTTGGCCCCCATATTAAGAGTTTCCCCGAAATTGTCCCCCTGGCTTCCTCTTGTTGAGAAAATTAAGAGCAAGATTAGCACTTGGGGTGCTAGTTGGTTGAACCCAGCTAGGAAAGTCATTCTTATTAAGGCTATCTTATCTTGTATCCCGATCTACCAATGCTCCATCCTGCTGGCTCCCAAAGGCATTCTGGCTCGCCTTGAGTCCCTTCTCAAAAATTTCCTTTGGAAAGGAGGAAAGCATAACAAAAATAAGCTATCCTTGGTCAACTGGGAAAAAGTGACCAAGCCTTGGTCTCATGCTGGTCTATAAATTAGACAGCTGGCTCTGTAAAACTTAGCACTAGGAGCCAAACTACTTTGGAAGATTATCTTCAGTAAGATTTCGTGGTGTAAATCTTCCATCTTGAAAAAATACTTCACCAATAGCCGTCTTAGATGCTTAGACTGCCGCCATTGTGCTAGAAAGGGCTTTGCCATCTTCCCTATTCTTCTCAAATCCTTCCCTTTATTTTTAGCTATTTTAACATGGATCCCTGGGAATTGTAAACAAATAAATATTTGGGAGGACTCAATCATGGGAGACCCTCCCCTGGACCAGTCCCTAGACTTAAGAGATCTAATAAATCACATGCATAACAGGAACATGACTACCATTTGGGATATCTCAGAATGGATTCTAGATGGCTCTTGGAAGGGATAGGGTATCATGTGCCCACCTCAGTTGGTTGCTTCTAAGAGACATATCCTCAAGACCTTAAAGGGAAATCCCCTGAATCCATCACTGCCAAAGAGTCTAGAGGGTGGGGGAATAGATCCGGTAAGTACTCTACTTCAGTCAGTTATAACCTCCTCTTGTGCACTGCAAACTATGAGAATCCATCTCTTTGGAAGAGCATCTAGGCTGTCAAAAGTCTCCCAAAAATTGACTTCTTCACATGCACTATTCTTCACAATAAAATTGTTACTAGGGACAACCTTAAGAAAAAAGGGCGGGAAGGCCCAACGAGATGCCCCTTCTGTCTCATCCAAAAATAAAATGTTGAGCATATTCTTATTTCTTGTGATTTCTCTAAAAAAATTTGGAAAGCGTCCCTCCCTTTGCAGGCTGAGATCCCATCTGGGAGTCCCTCAAATCTCTTTCTCCATTGGGCCTCTAAAGCTCCCTTCAGTCTCAAGTCAAAAAGTTCTAAAGCTAGTTGGATGGCACTGCCAAATATTATTATGTAGAAGATTTGGTTGGAAATAAACTCTCTAATATTTAGAGATCCTCACGAGAAATTTGATTAGGTAGATACTAAAGTTATTGGTTTGTTGGGAGAATGCCTATCCAAGATTGGATCGAGCCTTGCAAAAATCCTCCTGTCACAGATGGTTGGCTTATCATGATAGCTCCTAAGTCTCTCTCGATACCCCCTTCTCATAAAAGGAAACCATGGGAGATTAGGATGGAGGAAACCGAGCTCAAATCCTGGCTCCGCTCCCTGAACAGGATGGCCCTCTTCACAGATGAAGATTTTAAGGGTAATTCCAGGGCGGCATGGGGGGGGCGGAGTTTTTTTCACTCCCGATGGATCTCTTGATACTAGATTTGCTTGGGGTCTTGGAGATGACAGTAATAACATGGATGAAGCCTTGGCTTTATGGCAAGGGATGAGGATCGGCCAGACATTGGGAATCTCCGAGTTAAATTTCGTTGGAGACTCTAGAATTGTTATCCAGGATCTAGTCGAAAACCTAATGCCTAGTCAAATGTTCCTGCGGCAGATTATCCACAAGATCATGGCCTAAGCCCAATCCTTCAAAAAAATTGAGCTCTTCCATGTGTTGCGGAAAAACAACATAGAGGCAGATATTAAAGCAAATTTGGGCTCCACTCTTATCCCCGAGGAGCTTATTCTTAATGGTTTGGGTTCCTTTTGCTTGCCCTCATAGGACAAGGGCTATGTTCCCGTGGGATTCCCTTCTGTGGGCCCCAGTGATCTCATATGTTTCATGCCGTTCCAGATATTAGGATAGGTGGTGTAAGGGAGTCACGTGGTTCGGCGTTGGCAGGTGTGGCGACTGACCTTTAGCAACTCCTATAACCACTTTCAATCGCACTGTCCACACGACTGACCTCTCATTGCCTCCTGAAATAATATATAGTCAATAATTAGTGCAATTACCAGATGTCAAAAAAGAAAATTAAAGACTGAGCCATACAATAATGACACTGATTCTTAAAATGTACAACTACTTAATATTTGTGCATGCTTACATGATTTTTAAATGCAAAACTATTGAATACATACAATGAAGATTCTTTTCAAGGTTTCCTCTGAACACAAAATTATATATAGTCAATAATTAGTGCTATAGCCAGAGCTCAAAAAGGAAAATGAAAGACCCTTCCATACAATAATGACACCGATTCTTAAAATTTACAGCTACTTGATATTTCTGCATGCTTTTATGATATTTAAATGCAAAACTATTGACTACATACAATGAATATTCTTGTCAAGGTTTCCTCTGGACACAAAATTATACACCAGAAAGTATAATGTAATGATGTGGTTGTGCTTCAATAGAGTAAGAATCTCCACATCAGAAACAAGCTCTTGCTCTGTTTTGGGTGAAGATCTAAAGATTTTTATTCACATCCATTTCCCATCAAGAAGAAATCCTCCGTTCAATTGAGGCCACCCGTATTAAAAAAGAAATTTTCCATTCAAACAAGAAGCATAAAAATGAAAAACTCCAGGAAGGAAACAAGAAATGCAACCTATTGAAAATCCAGAAGTGAAAATTGCAACTCCTGATATGTAAAATGCTTGCAGGTTTTACTCAACAAAGATACACCAATCTCCTTGCGAAAAAACTTTCTTCTCGACTAGAGTCATTCTGTTGACTGCAAGGAAACACAACTTATTAAAAGAATGGATGAATTTTTTCTACCTCATGTGAAGACCAAGCCTCATGTTCATAGCTACAAAACTACTCTGTTTAATCTGTCTTTCAATCAAAAGTTCTCCATTTGTTTGGGCATGCCTATTTGGGAGCATTCTAAAGCAGGTTGCATTTGATGTTCCCTTTATTCCTTTATTCCTGAGAAGAAGGAACCTACTTGGGAATAAAGGGAGGGATGCACAAATCGAGGAGGACTGTAGAAGTTTTGAGAGACTTACAGGTGTTTACCACCATCAAAAAATTCTTAAATTTAAGGGGAATTAATAATGATTCATAAGTGCTGGATGACTTTGCTCTGCAACCTCAAAAACTATCTATGGATGAACAACGACAACCTGCACACCAAAAATAGATGATTATAAAATAGAGACAAGAAAATATTATGAGAAATAATAAATGCACAAAATATTGTGAAAAATATGGACCATAGATCAAAATATATTCCAGGAAAATCATACATAGATTTTGGACCAAAGGAGAACTCACATCTACCATTTGACTCAGACTTTGCCTAACTTTGACTCTGCACTGTACTATATTTCACTTTCTCACTCAGTGCTCCTCAAACTTCCTTTACTTGCATTGCATTACACTCAATAAATAAATAAAATCACAAATAACCTAAGATCCATATAATTAAACAGACATGCATGGAAGTATTCACACATCCTCCTCCTCAGCCTTTTCCTTCACCAAATTTACTTGTGAAATTTGCACCAGCCTTTGGTCCTAACTTTATTTCCCAACCTTCTAATCCCAAAAAAAATGAAACCAAAACATATTATATAATAACCATGAAAGTATTCTGAGAAACAACAAAAATCTCATGAGAAATATTAAACAGAAATTGGAAGATATTATAAGAAACCTTCATCAAAGTCGAAAAACTTATTTCGAAATATGGCAATCCACAATCATTAGACAAATTTGGTCATTTGTGACTTGGGTCATGAATTGCATGTCCTCAGTTTCTTTCTCAACCTTTATAGCATGGCATCATTATTCCCAGGGGCTGTCCACTTTTACCCTACCTCTTCCTTTTGGCGGCAGAGGGAATAAGTAGAGCATTAAAGGAGGCAATCATAGCTAGTGGTCTACAAAGGTATAAAATTTGCTTCACATGTAACTTATCTCATTTAATTTATGGGCAATATTTTTATATTTGGTGAAGGATCCAAAAGGGGAAGCTACAAAATTAAACGAATTCTTAGAGACTTATTGTATCACCTCAGGCATGAAGGTAAACTTGGAGAAATCTACCATATCTATATCGGTAATCCCTGATACAAACCAATATTACTACATTAACCTCTTTCCTTTTCATATTCTAGAGTGGGATGGGTTTAAAATATCTTGGTTTTATTCTTAAACCAAATGATTATCAAAAGCAGGATTGGTCTAGGTTGTTCCAAAAAGTTAAGAAGAGGCTGAATGTATGGTATAAATGTTGGCTCTCGCATGGAAAAAGATTGGTCTCCTTAAATCTCTAGTTGGGGCGATACTTGCGTACTAGTATTCACTTTCCTAGATCCCTAAATATGTTTTGGAGTCGATCAAAAGACTCAATTTCAGAATTTTGTGGTCTCACACTAACGAGAAGAAAGGCTTTGCTTGGGTAAAAAAATGCAAAAAGATAGAAGTCCCAAAGTGTTTTGGGGGGCTAGGGACTTAAGAACATATTTCCCTTCTCTAAAGAATTAGCTACATTGGCTGCTGAGAATTGCTCGGAGGTTGGTTCAAAGTAAAGGTTATTGGTGCACTGTGCTCGGATTTGTGGATCAATGGCATGTATCCAGTGTTGAAGAATCAACTGAAACAAGAAGGGAGATATCCGAACCTTTCTTTCATCATAATTGTGACATGATGCAACATACTCCACCCTGTTGTAACAGCATAGAAACACATTTAGAGTAGCATATAAACAGGTTTAGAATGTTCCATTAATAAGTCTACTTGTCCCAGCCACTTATTTGGAAAGCCCCTCATGTCATTACAGCAGTGTTTTTAGATCTAAGTTAATGTTTACAACAGTTTTTTTGAGGCAATTTTGGGAGGTCATTTTGACAGGCCTTTTGGGTAGCGTTCAGATTGTGGAGGGATACAACAAAAATACCAAACCAAAAATCAGCATGGGCATGGCCATTCTCACAAATGCAAAAAAATAAGATCAACAACAGTATTTGTGGATCAATGGCACCTATCTAGTGTTGAAGAATCAGCTGAAACAAGAAGGAAGATATCCAGACCTTTCTTTCATCATAATTGTGACATGATGCAACATAGTCCACCCTATTCTAGCAGCATAGAAACAAGTTTAGAGTAGCATATCAACAAGTTTAGAATGTGCCATTACGAGGTCTACCTGTCGCAGCCACTTAATTGGCAGCCCCCTCATCACATTATAGTAGTGTTTCTAGATCTAAGTTAATGGTTATAACATGCTTTTTGACGCACTTTTGGGAGGTCATTTTGAGAGGCCTTTTGCGTAGCGTCCAGCTTGTGGAGGGATACAACAAAAATATCAAATCACAAATCAGCATGGGTGTGGACATGCTCACAAATGCAAAAAAAATAACAATCACAAATCGACCTATACTTCCGCTTCCATCATTCAAGGGATCATTTAATTAATAATATTTTCCTTTCCCATATCCTATATCTTTAAGGTGGCATGTGGCTGGGAAACAATCTCCAAACTTGTGAAATGACATGGGCATGACTCGGTCAGTACTGTAGAAGGCGTCCTCCACACCATCCCCATGATGAATATCAATATCAATATAAAGCACTCGCTGACATATTGGAAAGGCAAATGAGCATTATTGTCTTTTAAACAATTAGGAAATTGTGTGTAGTTTAATCACTTACAAGTTACATCCACAAGAATTCAACACATACAAATCAAAAGAGAGCCTTGCACAAAACTTTAGAAGCCAGGATAAGAGCAATAAAAAAAAAGTAGAATTAACCCAGGCTTTTAGATGATAACTTTTCAGAAATAAATTAAATGACACTGTGCAAGCCCATTTTCATAAACCTGTGAGACTTAGATATTTGTATTAGAACCAGATTAAGTTGTGCTCAAAACAAAAGGGTTGCATGCAGTAATAGCCCAACAATTAGTATTAATTTATGGAATTTTTGTCAGTTGACCTATTTCACTTCACAACACAATGATTGACAATACGCAATACATTAAAGATGGGTTATTTGGCAGAGTTATTCTTACCTGAAGGTCTTGGCATGAATTTCTGGGATTGACCAACTGAGATTGTTGTAGGACAAATTGGTGAGATTGGATACATGACCTTAAAAAACATTTCTTCGTAGTAATCTACAATTATATTATGGCAGCATGCAAGCAGTTGGAAAAAAGGTGTACTCAACCTGAGTGGGTGAAGATAAAAACTAGGACAATCATCAGTCCAAGATAATTTCACAAAGAAAATATGAAGTGAGCATGTACTAAATATTATGAGCATATCTACATATAATGAAAAAGATGGTGTATCCCATATGTAATTCTAATAAGAAAGAGTGGTTTAAAAGTAATGTCTACCAAAATCAATGAGTGTATCTTACCATGAAAGAGTTGAGGTGGAAGGCATTGCGGCATCTACCCACGTAAATAAAAAAAGGCAATGGTAACCTAAAGATAGAAAATAAATTTTTAAAGATTGAGATATATTGTAGAGAAGAAACTAATTTTCAAAGTAAAGGAAGCGAAAAAGGAAGTATAATCTTGTAACAAGAGAGAAAACCCGCGTACCCATATGTAGACCATCATAAATGGCTGGAAAGGGATGCATAGATGTTAAGCATGTTTTTTGTATTCTTTTGTGATGTTGAATTTGAGCTGCAATACATGTAATGTAAGAGGGAAAAATAAAGTAATTTTTTTGTTTCTTCTTGTATAAAATGGACAAATATCATGGAAAAAAAATTAGATAGGAAAATACCTTTTAGTTTGGAGTTGGATGCTTTGCATGCCAGAAAGGAAGCTTGCATTGGCGAGAACAGGAGAGGACAAGTACAAATGAAGCAGTTGTACTAGTAAATTAAAAAATCAACTAACAAACTATTGCAACAGTTATTTACTTATAGACCATATACCCTCTTATGGAGAGTATTTTGAAACGATTTGAGTATCGCGAATATTTGAAACCAACTAAATGTACAAATAGTATACTTGTAGTAGAAGTTAAAAAATGGGCATCAAATTTACTTTCAAACCAAGTATAGGGACACCATGGAAAAAAAAATAGACATAGGTATGAAGTCAAGAAGTACAAGCTAAATATACACATGGGATAAATGTACAACATAACTTAAGAATTTAGTATATAGTGTGAACTATTTCTATGTACATACAGTATAGTGTGAACTGTTTCTCTAATCATAAGAGAGTATTTGAAACGAAATGAGGATTGCGAATATTTGAAACCAATTTAATGTACAAACAGACTAAATTGAGTAGAAGTAACAAATGGACAACATATTTACTTTGAAACCAAGTATAGGGACTCCATGGGAAAAAGAATATACATATGTGTAATGACAAGAAGTAGAAGCTAAATATATGCATGGATTAAATGTACAACAGAAGTTAAGAACTTAGTATAATGTGAACTGTTTCTATTTACATAGAGTTTGTCGCATTGTATTTGTAAAAGAACCGTTTGTTTGATAGAGTATATACTTTAGAGAGGTGCATTACATGCAAGTAGAAGGGAAATATAATAAATGTACATGTACAGTGGTACTAGTGGAAGCATGTAATATGTACAATGTTTGTGCATTTCATGTGTGAAAAAGGGTAATACATTTATTCAATTAAATCATAGGTTATGGAAAAGGTAGTACATATAAGTGAAGGGTAGTAATGGCAACTGAAGAACGTGTGGGAATCAAAGAAGAATGGTTGTTGGGTTGTAAGGAGAGGGAAAAGGGAACTGCAAGCAAGGAAGAGGCTTTAGTCATAAATGCAAGAGGGATTATGGCAACCACAACACCATGTAATGTTTATGTATTGATCAAGACAAGGGTGGCGGGACACTAAGTCTTTGCGGATCTTGCACATGGTGTCCCTTTCATGCATATGGATAATGTATTAAAGGAAGGCTCTTATTTCTGAGAGAACCTTAATAGTAGGGTGAATTGGATTCAATGGGATGTTTGAAGTTGATTGGTAGTGTGCTTTGATTTGTTGTAGAGATGCTTGTTGTTCCTTGATTTGCTTGCAGAAGTCTGCAAGGGTGTTTAGGTATTGCATGTCCATGTTTGTTGTCGAAGAGCTAGGAAGAGAGAAAATAAAGCCATTAAAAGCTTAACATGTTCAAATAATGTAGAGTAAAGGAAGGAACATTTTTTTTGTAATTGAATTGCTATACTGAAAGAATTTTTTTTCATAGTAGTGAATAACAAAAGCAATAACATATTCACATCATAGATGAAAGGAAAAAAAGTTGAAAACTTGTGTAATGGACATTTTATTGTTCTTTTTTTTGTTTGTTCTATGCAAAGAGAAAAGAATGTTGTAAGTGTAATGTTATGGTAGATTCAAGTAGATGAAACAAAATGAAGTTAAGATGTTGAAAGCAAATGAACAGAAATATATGCATGAGTGCAAGAGTGTTTTTTTTGGGGGTGGACGGGGGGAGGGAAGAAGGCGAGGTTGTTTTGTTTTGGTATTTAGCAAGCGAAAAGTGATAGTATTTTTTTTTATGGTGTTGTTTGTTTATTATTTTCTGTGTAAATGAGAAGAGGTGTGGGGAGCAATGCATGGGTGTAAGCATATGTGAGCAACTATGGTAAGAAACATGTGGTGGAATTGATCTGGAGGCAATTAAAGTTTCTTATTGTTTTCTTTGTTGGATAGAAGGGCTATCCTTCATACGTGCATAGCGAGCAAAAGAAAAAGATGGAATTATGCGTAGGTTAGTGAGTTGTCTAACTCTTGAAACTACAGTAAATGTTAGCCCTTGTCGATCGATGTTTACTATGTCGATTGTTGCCTTTTGTAAGGTCATTCCTTGTGATTTGTGGATTGTTAAACCCCAGGCCATGAGAAGGGAGATTTGTCTACGAGAACCTCTTGTTAAAAAGAGGATCGAGATGTAGGTAGGGTTAGAAGCATCCCATCGTGGTCCTTTGTAGTTGACAAAGTCAACAACAATAAACAAAGGAAGCATAGGTGGAGTAGTGGTGGTGTTGTACAAGATTGAAACAACTTGACCAAGAGCACCATTAACAAGACCTGCCTCAACCCAAAGGTTTGCTGTAAGCATAAATTGTTGACCAACGGCAAGGAGTATGACCATATCTAATTGTTCATCTTTTGGTGCAAGCAGTAGTGTTTGTTTCCTAACTTCTCCGGAACATAATGCAATCGAGACATTTAGTTGTTTAAGCATTTGTTTGTTGTGTAAGGCAACCGAATTGTTATTTGAGAACAAATGGGTGGATTGATCAAATACATGGTTCTCGGTTTGAGAGAGGGAAGAGGATGTCCTTGACATAAGAAGGGTCCAATTGGTAATAGTTGGTGTTGCATTCCTAAGATTGAGGAGAAGTTGGCGGAACTGAATCTGAGAAGGGTCATATCCTTGTTGACGAAAAACCATTGAGAGGGTTATGAATGTGTCAAAGGTACGCCAAAGTGTGTTTCCACATGATGCTCCTACATACATAGGGATATCTTTGACAGGTGTAAGTTGACCAAGGTCACCTACGAGGATGATAGAGCGGCCTCCAAAAGGGCTAGTTCGATGGGAAGGGAATGCTTCCCGAAGACAAGAGTCAATGTTGGATAACAACTTTGGTCAAATGAAACTCACCTCATCAATTAGCACATAGCGTATATGGAGGAGTCATTCTTGGAGGTTTGCAAGGGATTGGACCTCAAGAGGAAGCATAGTATTTATTGGTATCCGAGGGGAAGAATGTATTGTAAGGGCATTTATGTTAAATGTCGCGATGCTAGTTGGAGCAAGCAGGAGAAGAGGGGATGAGTTATTTATAGATGATGAAGAGAAGGCAGCTTGCAAGCATGTAATTAAGTAAGATTTTCCTATGCGTGTAGTTCCTTGGATGATCATATGTAATGGTTTTGTGGTAGTGTGTTGTGTGTAGTGGGACATAATAATTTCAAAGGCTGTGCGTTGTGTTCGAGAAAAAAAATTAGGAGAAGCAGGAGTTGAAAAAGGTTGTAGTTCTGCTTGGTTCGATGAGCGGTTCAAGTCAAGAAATTAGATGGCCAAGTTTTGCAAGTGTAAAGGTATATGCATGCGGCCTCAATTGTGATTGGTGTTAAAGTCACGATGACCAAGCATGTCAACATCATCAAGCTCTAGGTTGTTTCCAAGGTGGAGTTGAGAGAGGAGTTCCCATTATGACATGTCGATAGAGGAGGGAGGATGAACTTCATGAGGGGGAGGTGTATCAATAGAGATAGTTGGAGGGGGTGAAGGGTGTCGGTCAACATGATAGGCATTGTAGCTCCCACGAAAGGATTCCCATATAGACACAACTTCCAAGTTTGAGGAGCCAATATCTTTTGGCACATCGTGAAAAGGTTTGTACAAGAGGAGTTCACTCCAACAGAAATTGACATAAAGAGGAGAGGTGGACGGAGGGATGTCAAGGACATGAAATTGAAATTGACATGCATGATATTGGTCCATTTGTGGGGCTTCCATTGACATTTTTTTCTATGTGCAGAGAAGGACCAAGAGCGGGAAGCTTCGAGAAGGGGTAGGTGTTCAAGCGAAGGGGGTCTTTGCATGCATGTAGAAATGAAGTTGGTTGGTGGGGGGGTGTTAGGGAAGTCTTGTGAGACACATTTGAAAAGAGTTTGGGAAGTGTTCAGGGAAACAAATGTACGAATGCAAAGAGTCAAGGGAATTTTTTGTAGCATATGGCAGGTTTCTTGTGCTCCAATGTCTTGATCAACCACAATTTTGGACAATCGTTTCTGGATAGGTAATAAGATTCCCTCTTTTGCAGGGGTGGCATGTGCAATGCGTGTTAGAATGTCATGGTAGCTCTCAAATTTGTTCTTTTATTTCGAAGCATACTTTGAAATGTATGAGAGGACAACATGACGCGAGAGCACAGGATAGAAATCAACATTAGCTCTCCATACTGAGAGCATAAGAGGGTTGTGTATGTTTCAAAGCTTATCATTTCTAGCAGATATATTTTTTTTGGCAAAAGTTGTCAATGAACATAGAAGATGTTTCCTACAGTTAAAAGGGGAAACCATAGCGGCAAACAAGGGTTGTTCCCTTTTTGCGAAGACAAGAGTATTCATTGCATTTTGTGTGGTGTTGCACAGAATTGACAAGGGTTTCATAGTCGTCATTTTGGTTTCCTTCACGTATGGAGGATGTTGGAAGTGTGCAAGGGTATTGATGAGATGCTCGATGGAAGGCGGAGACACGAAGGTGCGTAAAACGAGGGCTCCATGCTGTTAAGAAGCTTTCAAAGTATGTTTTTGCAGTATCAAGAGTGAGGGGATCACTCCAATCAAGGCTTTCCATATTGGGTGGGTCCTCCAACCAAAGGAATCCATGTATATGAGCAAAACCTTGGTTTTTCCATTCATACCTATATTAAGAAGGGAAGGAAAAACAAAACACAAAGTTAGAAAAAATTTGAAATGTCAAGCAATAAAAGGAAATAAAATGCAAAGAGTGAGAGGAACAAACCTGCATGAGTAATATTTTGTTTGGAATGTGTGTAGCAGGACCTCTTCAAGGAAGATGGTGAATCTATGGTGCATATATAGAGATGTAGTATGTGGATTGGTTATAATGTTTTGAATTCTCCGTTGTAATTGTGAAGGAAATGAAGTGGGAGGATGGGAAGGCATGAGCATGTGAAGGTCATGCCATTTGGTGTCAGCTGCACTGAGGGTAAAGAAAAAGGTTGGGATACCAATTTGGGTGATCATATCACACAGATCACCTCGTATTTTGTTCCAGAAAGAGCGGGTGGCATGTAGAATAGATCCAAAACGCATAGCATGATCAACAACATGAGAATCTAGCATCTGGCTGAGTTGTGTGTGCAAATCCAAGACAGTTGCGGGGAGCATGTCTGCTAGGTTGCGTTTAAAAAAAATAGCTGTGGTGGCTTGGCTACAATGGTGCATCATAAGGTTGTACAAGTAGTAGCGGAATCGAGGGTGTTGGGAAAACCTACTATCATGGAATCGGATAAGGTACAAAGCATATTCCTCCATGGTGACTTCATAAAGATGAGGTTGTTTTAGCATGGGAACCCCTATAGGAAATAGCATTGGGAATGCCATTGAGATGAGCCCTTCCATATTGTATTCATTTATTGGACAAATACCAATGGGGGGCAAATCAATTGATGTTGAACGGGTGGTAGGGGTTGTAGATGCAAACCGCCTAATTTCTTCAGTCTCAGTGTGAGAATCTTGGAGTGAAAAAACAAAGGACGAGGTTTCAATGCTTGTTGGAATTGGCATTGAAGGTGTTGCATCATTAGTAGTGGGTGAGGGTAGTTGGAGGTCAAGCCCAGGGGTTGTGTCATGGCGAAGAAAGGAGGACACATCTGTGGGTTCAAGTGGAAAATCATATAATGCTTGGAGGTCAAGGTGGACATCCTTGTAATATGGGTCATTGGAAATTTTGAATTCCAATGCAGCTAGAACATCTGAATGGCTAACAATGAATTCATAAGGCTTGTTTGCAGCATTGAATTTACGAACAACAAGGATGTCAAATATGCTAAGAGATGTGGAAGAGAGGTGGCTATTGTGGAGATGTCTTATGGGAAGCTAATAGTATGGCTGGAGTATTTGTATTGGCCACCACGTGCATGCGTAACATGCGTAACTTGAAGTATTGGATTAACTCGGGCAATTAGCATTTATTCTATTTGAGTCATGCGTGCAAGTTCAATTGGTTGGTTTCCAGGATCCATGTTGTTATCTGTGGAGAAGCGATGGCCATGTCGCTCATTATGACATCGAGAGCATGTACAGATTCCATTTGAAAATTTTCTTTTCATATTTGGATATGATTCCTTGCATATGGAGCAAACATGAAGTTGGTGGAGGCGAGAAAGTCGGTTAAGAAAGCAAGTGTGACCATCTGGCAAAGTGTTGGTTGGATGTGGGGGTGTGGTGGATGTGTGTATTGGGGTAGAGTTAATTGAAGCATTGATTTTTCCACACCTAGATTGATAAATAAGATGTCTCTGTGCATTTTGGCGGTCCTTTGTTTGGCTATAAACAAGCCTTCTACGTGTATTTATTTGGTCACATGCACTATTGGGCAACATAGGTTGTTGAAGATGAGTTTTCCTTGAACCTGGAGGAGACATTGATGGGAATTTCAAATGTTATAAATGTGCTATTGTAAGAAAAAGTTGAGGCATGTACATTAAAAGCAAGATATGCAAAGTAGAAATAAGAAGGTATGTCTACATATAGAAAATAACACATTGTGAAAGTTTTTGCAAGAAAGAAGGTATAAAGCATTTTTTGTGATGTATGTGGAGTATGTATGTATGTGAAAAGCAGCCAAGGAGCAGCATAGTAGAAAAAATAAATCCACATATATGACATAATGAACATTGTATACATGTAAGAAAACATGAAATGTTGCATGGACACATATGTCATGTGAGCACAAAATTTATAGTAGCTAATTACATTGCAGATCTTTGTAAAAAGACAAGAAAGTAAGGGAAAAGTTTATATACAAGCAATGAAGGAAGGAAAGTGGGGAGGGGGAGGGGGAGGGGGGGGAGGGAATTAGTGATCATGATGAAGTGGAAGAAACATAATTGGGTCGAGATGAGGTGGAATGCATTTGGAGAGATGGGATGGTGTATTGTTGGGTACGATGTGTCAAAAATATGGAGGTAGAAGAAAGGAGTGAGGGAAGAGTAAGATGTGGGAGGGTGAGTAAAAGTGGTGGTTGGAATAGCCAAGGGTGGAGTGTATGAAGAGGAGGTTAGAGACGGCATGCAACATGATCGCTTTGAGTAGGGAGTGTAGATATTTCTTCAAGGAGCTTGGTTGATGCAGCAGCATAACGAAGCTCTTTAGAATTGACAATGGTTTTCTTCAAGCATGTACTGGAGTTGAAAGTCTCTGTCTTAATGGACAAGGTGAACAAGTATTGGCGTGAAGTTATGTGCAGAGAGATATCCTTTATGGATGAGGGTGCAGTGGCAAGTAGGCATAAATCATTTGCAGAGACACCAAGTAGTTTGTTGGCTGCATCATCAAAAGTTGTGGCCCCGTTGATCTGGCCAGTGTGATCTTGCAAGGAAAGCTTTAAAATGTATCTGTAGTCGCATTCTATGAATTCACCATCACATTTTTTGCAATGCCAAGTATTGAAAGCTCTATGTGCAACTTTCTTCATGCATTGAACACCATGAACAATGAGAGGGCATTCAAGGAAGTGGAAGTCATCCATGTTAATGTCAACAATGGAAGCGTGCACAGAGAGCCCCAAGTTCTTATCAGAGGGTTGCATGCTTTGCAAGTCGAAGATTGTTTTAGATGGGTGTGTTCGAGACATAGAGCGTATGTATTTGTGGCTCAAGGATGGCAATGCAATGCGAAATCCATGATCAATGTACCATTTTTGAAGGTGATGGGTTTCCTCAATATCTGGATTGATAAGGATGGTACTACTGGGAACACTTCCAATTGTTTAAGCATTGTAATCCGTAGGACGGCCACCCTTTATTGCAAGAACAGGTGGTGGGTCGGAGGAGTATAGTGAAGCAAGATGTGAACTATCAGTGTGGTAATGATGACCCCAAAGTGTGACATCGATGCTAAAACAGGATGTGTCTCTGAGGCAGGCCATTCACCTACTTGTTTCAGAACCATTTTTTTTGGAATTGTATATGCAAGCGAGACAGAGATAACCAGGCTAGCCAGGTCAACCATGGAATTTGAAGGTAAACTTTTGAGGTCATTGATTGTTTTAAAGTGGAAGGAATGTAAAGGAATGGGGGGAAATGCATCGAGGCAAAGATGGATAGTCGACGTAGATGAAAGGACAATCTCAAGATGGTTGTTCAAATGGTTATATGAAGGGTTGCTTGTTTTGATTGTGCCATTCGAGATAGTGTACACTGTCCCTATTTCAACAAGGGAATAGAAGGTGTCAACAAAGTTAGTAAAGGTAGAGACATGGATCTCTTCTCTAGAACAATCAAGAAGGTCAAAACCAAATAGTTTCCCTTGGCCGCGTTGGTTGGTGTATTCATGGATGGGTGTCTTGGAAAGCATGCGACCTTGGATGGACAATGTTTTATAGTTGGGATTGAGTGATTTGAATGGAATTACAGTAGTTGGCATGGATATTGGTGTATCTGATGCTTGGGATGAGTGAACATCGCTTTCTTCTGTGAGGTGGTTGGATTAGCTAATTGATGAACCAATTGGAATGCCAAAGCTAGTCGGTAGTAAAAGAGGAACAGGGCTCCCAACAAGGGCAAGCTTGCAGTGGACCATTTCAAGATCGATTATTGTAATAGTCCTGTGGGAGAAGAAAAGGCAAGAATTAGTAAAGGTGTTATAAAATTGATGATGTTGGTGGTAGGTAAAAATGTATAGGCTAAGCTACATAAGAGAGGTCTTAAAATAATGGGCAGAAGATAGTACGCGTTATTATGGATGACGATGCAGGTGCACTTGGAGAGCTTGATGACAAAGCCTTCTTGGAGTTCTCCATTTGATACGAGGGAGTTGAAGGTAGTTGGGAGAAAATTATGATGCATGTGGTTACCATCAGAGACAGTAATTCGAAAACACGGGGTAGTTGCATTTGTTGGTCTGAATGGCTGGAGCAAAAAAACCTTCAAAAGTGGCTGAAGATGTACATAACTAGTCAACAAAGGCGGTATCGCATTTTTTGTCAAGGGTTCCTCCATTATGTGGGGGAGACACTGAGAGTAAGAGGAAACAAATGTGTAAGTATATGACATTTTTTTTGTGTATATATACATATATGTATATATATATACTATTGAAGGAGTTACATACAACCATGCCATATGTATAATGAAACTGTAGCAGGAAGAAGAGTAGAATGTAAAAAAGTGACAAAAATACGGTAGTTTTTTTCTTTTTTTTAATATAATGTGAGAAGAAAAGAACACAATGGAAGCGTGAAAATTTAGGTAGTAAATGCTTAAAGTGTATTAGAGGTACGATCCATTAAGGAATTTATTGGCTACTTCGGCCCTTCTCGACATATCCCTTCTGCTCAACCCACTGCCTCATTACGACCCTCATTATGTGTTTTATTGAGTCTCATTCTCCTCACTTCAATACACCCCTCCTTCTACTTTTATCCTAAAACACACTCTATTCGTCTGCTAATCTTCCATAGCTAGCTTTGCATTTTTTTCCATCACTGTATAGGGAGGAGATTCAAACTAACGATGTGATGCACAGGTTAACAAAGGGCTTGACTATATTCTCTCTCTCAATGTAGGTATTTTTTTTCTTGTGTGTCATCACTATATAAGAATAAAATCCAAACTGAAGATGTCATATGCGCGTGCCTGTAGAAGCAAAAAACTATTTCCAAGATGTATAAACTTATGCATTAATGTATACTTATGTTTTCATATTTTACAACAAGTTATCAAAAGAAAATAGCTGAGTAAATAAGAGATAGGACTAAGGAGCACCACGTAGGAAGGAGCTCTATTAATCACTTACTAATTATTTCAGTAATGGCAATGGAAGCTATGCAATTGCTTCCAAGTAACATGCCAGATTCACTTTAGTTACCTATCTCATTATCTAATAAGGCAAGGCACAAACGATGAAATTGTAATAACCTTCTTGGTTAGTTGAAGTTCATAAAGTCTATGCTTAATATTATAACCTCCCTAGAGTGGAGACTAGTTGTGTATTCCTTTTAGGGTTGGGGGTCGGGTCATGGCATGACGAAGCTTAACAAGTACGAGCATCAAGTTTGAACAGGGCAGGAAGGGAAGCTAACTTTGTATGGGTAGGTAAAGGAGGTGAAGACCTCATCCCATGGACAACAAAAGAAGGTCATAGTAAGCATGACCCAGGTCTTGGAGGGCTAGAAAAGGGTAGGGCCCAGCACTAAAGGGAAAGCACAGGCACGTGCTAGCCACAAAGAAGATGGGAATGAAGGTTAAAGGAAAAACAAAGTCACGTGCTAGTCATGAAAAGGATGGAAAGAAATTCTAGAAGGAACATGAAAACAATGTATATGCAAGCTAGAAAAAGGAGTCAAAAGCCAAAGGGTATGTTGTTTTTTCCCTGAGATAAAAAGGAGGTGTTTACTTGATTCCCGGAGAAAAGAAAGTGCAAACTAAATAAGAATACAGAGCTCCCACAGGGTATTCATTATTCAAGAGTGTAAAGTGAAATCTATGGATCAATCCATATATAAACACGTGGGTAGATTGTGGCCAATATATTGTTCTAAATTTACAGTTGGTTAAAATTTGATAGGATTTAGTTCTAAAAGAACACATAAAAACATGTATTTTTTGGTACATGAATAATCTGTAGTTTGGTGAGTGTTTCATACACGAAGACTAAGGAGTTTATTTTTTTACCATTAGGTGAAAACTTTTAAAGATAAATTTAGTATAAAATAAAAAAAATATTGGAAAATTTATAAATGACAAAATAAACAAATATAAAGGAGAAAGTAAGGAAATTTTGATTATAATAAAATGTGTCAAAGCAAATTTGCAATTTGTAATGGATTTTGAACTTGTTTTTTTGTCCACAATGAAAAAGCTATGATGTGTTATTCAAAATATTGAATCAAAATTATATACTTATTTCAAATATATCAAACTACTCTTGATATTCTTGTTGATCTACTACTTGTAATATAAGACAATAATCATAATACTAAATCGGCATAATACTAAATATGTTCATTGATCTACTACATGTAAATCACTTTTAAGACTTTAAGTGGATTCTAGAATTAATTGCTGGTCATTGTGGTAGGATGATGAGAATATTACATTCGGTAAAGATACAGAGATTTCTCTCTTCCCAACCCTAAACTAAGATAAAATGAAGAAAAAAGTTAATATCACATTGTCAATAAAAAAGTTGAAGGAAAAATTTAATATCACATTGTCTTCCTAACCTTAGAGTATCTAAAACAGAAGTAATATTCTTGATCCTATGTTCACTTGAGGTTTTGAGATTTTTTTTAGTCGAAAAAAATAGTTCCTTGATATTCTAATGAAACAAAGGTAACCTTGTGCATCATCAAACAACTATCCATACCCCAATGGGTAAATTAGAACAGTAAATATTACATTACAATGCAGTTCAAAATAGAAATATAACTATACCAAAGATTTGAAAAAAATACTATCAGCACCTCGGTATCAATACATGAAAAGGTCCTCTAATAAGTGAGCAGTATATACATCAGTCAGAGAAATTTCCATAAAGAACATAACAAAATCCTAGACACCTTATCCAAAGCAGGCAAGCGGCTCTCAAAATTCTTGTAACTACTGCTCAGCATAACCAAAAATAACTAAAAAAAATCCATGAGATAAATATCTAAAATAGAATGAGAAAATTCTAAAAAAGCTAGATTGAGACTTCGCCAATAAACTCATCATCATAATATTCAATAAGTAAGAGATGAACATGAGCCATACACAAACCCTCCATGGATAAGATGTATTCCCTCTTGTTATGTTCCCTATAGACATGACTGAAATCCACCCAGGTGAATGAGGATATGAGTAAGCTGGTGTTGTAGCACCAAGCCTCAAGGTTCACCATGTCAAGGGTGGATTTCCCCTTTTCCCAATTTATAATTACCAAGGAGTCGCCAAATAAATGTAGGTAAGGAAACCCAATATCTTTGGTGACCCGTAATGATGCCCAGAGTGCTAAAAGTTCTACTCTCGTATTAGTACTGCTCCCACATCCAAGTTTTTTGCTACATGAATAACCTGCAGTCTGGTGGGCATTTCATACACTAACACCAAGGAGTGTATTTTTTTACCATTAGGTGAAAACTTCTAAAGCTAAAGTTCGTATAAAATAAAAAAAATATTGGGAAATTTATAAATGACAAAATAAACAAATATAAAGGAGAAAGTAAGGAAAGTTTGATTATAATAAAATGTATCAAAGCAAATTTGCAATTTGTAATGGATTTTGAACTTGTATTTTTTTACCACAATGAAAAATCTATGATGCATTATTCAAAAGATTGAATCAAAATTATATAATTAGTTCAAATATATCAAACTACTCTTCATATCCTTGTTGATATACTACTTGTAATATAAGACAATAATCAAAATACTAAATCGGCATAATACTAAAATATGTTCATTGATCTACTACTTGTAAATCACTTTTAATACTTTAAGTGGATTCTAGACTAATTTCCTTGTCATTGTGGTAGAATGATGAGAATATTACATTCGGTAAAGATACAAATATTTCTCTCTTCCCAACCCTAAACTAAGATAAAATGAAGGAAAAATGTAATATCACATTATCAATGAAAACGTTAAAGGAAAAAGTTAATATCACATTGTCTTCCTAACCTTACAGTATCTAAAACAGAAGTTAATATTCTTGGTCCTAAGTTCACTTGAGGTTTGAAACTTTTTTTCAGTCGAAAAAAACAGTTCCTTGATATTCTAATGAAACAAAGGTAACCTTGTACATCATTAAAAAAATGTCCATACCCCAATGGGTCAAACAGGACAATAAATATTACATTACAATGCATTTCAAAACAAAAATATAACTATACCCAAGATGCGAAAAAATACTATCAGCACCCGGGTATCAATACATGAAAAGGTCCTCTCATAACGGAGCAGTATATACATTAGTCAGAGAAATGTCAATAAAGAACATAACAAGATCCCAGACACCTTATCCAAAGCAGGAAAGTGACTCTAAAAATTCCTCTAACTACTGCTTAGGATAACCAAAAATAACTCAAAAAAATCCATGAGATAAATATTTGAAATAGAATGAGCAAATTCTAAAAAAGTTGGATTGAGACTTCCCCAATAAAATCATCATCATAAGATTCAGTCAGTAAGATATGACCAGCAGCCATACACAAACCCTCCATGGATAAGATGTATGCCCTCTTGTTATGTTCCCTATAGACATGACTGAAGTCCACCGAGGTGAATGAGGATATGAGTAATCTGGTGTTGTAGCACCAAGCCTCAAGGTTCACCATGTGAAGGGTGGATTGCCCCTTTGCACAATTTATAATCACCAAGGAGTCACCAAAGATATGTAGGTAAGGCAACCCAATATC
This sequence comes from Pseudotsuga menziesii, assembly GCA_001517045.1. Classification (NCBI taxonomy): domain Eukaryota; kingdom Viridiplantae; phylum Streptophyta; class Pinopsida; order Pinales; family Pinaceae; genus Pseudotsuga; species Pseudotsuga menziesii. Next base: position 469,241 of record LPNX010331689.1, read on the forward strand.
TTTGGCAACCCATAATGATGCCCACAGTGCTAAAAATTCTGCTCTACTATTAGTACTGCTCCCACATCCAATCTTAAAAACTTCAAGGTCTTGACATGGCCCTTTAATTAAGATAACTTTGTACACTTAAACATTTTAGGTTTTCATATATTCATTCCTTCATGGGAATAATTTTTTAATTCCGTGCACAAGCAAAGTTATTTTCTTTGTGAAATGTGCAAAAACAATTCTCAATAACTACTTCAGATTTGCATCATAACTTCATACCAAATCTACCTTCAACAAACTTTGAAATATGTCTACTGAAGACAAGGCTCTTCTTCGCAAAAAAGTGCCACATCTTTTCCTTACATTCCTCTCTAAGAGCGCCTTGAGAATTCATAGGAAAGTGTTTTATGTCAGATATGTAAGTTTTTTACATAAATTTTGAGCACTTGTGTGCAAGGAGACTGTTCACCAAATTACTCTTATCTCATCCTACTTAGACAAGAGCTACCTCCTTCCAAATAGATAGCTCAAAATAAAAGGCCATGAACAAGTGATCTAAAATATCTAAATCATGCTTGTAAAGTATGCATCTCTTAGCATGTCTAGTTTTTTTTTATGTCTATTATCCTAGGTTAACAGCTTCTTGGCTATTTATAACCATAAAATAATATTTATTTTTAAAGGAAATGATGATTTCTAGACCGCTCTCCCCATATAGACTCTATATGAAAGAAGGCATTCTTCAATGCTTGCATCATAATCCAACTTGATAGTGTATACCCTTGTTCCACTATTCTTGGACCACTTGAGTTGATAATATTCTTCTAAAAGTTTAATAGCATTGTGGTTAACAATATATACAAAATGTTTCAATTATTTAGCCAAATGACCTTGTAAGTTTACATCAAATTCCTATCACAATATATGTACATTATATACAACCTTTATGTGCTGAAAAGAGTGGGAGAGGATAACGGAATTCTTATTCATTATAGTGGATAGGTAATGAGGGAGAAGCAATGATGCAATGGATGAAGAATAAATAAGAGTTGATAGAAATGGGATAAGGTTAGGAATATGGAATAGCGGTTAAGAGGAGTTGGTAGGGTCACTTAGTAATGTTTACTGTGTATGTAGGAATAACCAAAACCAACTATAAATAAAAGGATACAACATACTAGGTAACAAATATTAAATGAATTGTTCAACATATTCCATTTAGCACCGTCCATAGAATTCAAAGGATCTAACATTGTTAAAAAGAAACTTTGAATATATTATATTTTAAGAATAATAACAGACATAACAATTTTTCATGAAAACCAACATTATTAATTGTTATATAAAGCTCCAAGCTCCAAATAGTTTACATGAAAGTAGTGCCAACAAGAAGTGGAAGTGGTCAAAATGTCAGAACAAGTTATGCATGCATTCATTTTAAGTAAATTCTTCCTTTTGTAAAAATTTGTTAGAGAAAACTATGCCTTTAATTCCTAGCCTCTACTACTTCAAAAGCTAAAATAAATTGAAATCTACAACAAAGCCATAATAAATAGGAAAGCCTTGACAATATTATCGCAAACGAGGAAATGGGTACACGTTGCAAAAATGAATATCATTCCTAAGTTGAACTATGGAAAAGTGAACAAATTTGAATGCTTTGAATAAAGAATAAAGTATTAATAGTAAAAAACTCACAAATTGATACAATTTTTTTTTCCAAGAGTCTTAGTGCAAGTTAAGCAACGACTAATAACACGATATAACATCCACCGGAAAAAATTATCCAAGAGACATGGGAGATGCATAATTATTAAAGAACTTAGTGAAAACATAAAAATTGAAAATACAAACAGGGCAGCAAACAGAGGTGTTGAAGCATATGGACAACTGAGTGGTGTTACTAAAGAAGGGGAACCCAAATCTGTCAAATATTTCCCTTTTAAAGCCATGCCAATAGATGTTTATGTGTAGAAGGCAAATGCAAAAATCTGCAATGTTCAACGACAGAAATATTTTTCGGTACTCAAGCCCATGTAGCATAATCATGAATGGAAAGAACCTGTCAATGCCTTTTAATGACAAGTCCCTTTAGATGGTCATAAACATTGACATGATTAGGACTGTCTAACTTGCACCATTTTTCACCTAAGCTTAAAATCAGAATGATGTAATTATTCATTGAACAAAGCTACAAACTTTTCAGATTGCACTCAGAGGTATGCTTCTACCCTTGAGGCATCTGGACCTAATGTAAGATTGTCAACACAAGGCAGAAATTCTATAAAGAAAAAAAAAAGTCAGGAATGTTGATAACTTAAATTCCTTTCATTGAGAACACTCTTTAGATGCCATCAACATTGGCCTGCTCAACACTATCCAGCTCGGGCTGTTATTTGCACTGAAGGTTGGAAGTCAGAACAATATAATTATTCAATGAACAGAGTCATCAAATTTATGGATTGCACTTTGAGGTCTATTGGTGCGACTGATGCAGCTGGCCCTAATGTGAGTCTACTGTGAGTTTGTCATGGCTAGGCAAGAATTATATGGAGAAAGAGCAAATTCAAGAAGCTTCATAAAGAAATCAAAGGTTGAGCATATCTCTCCACATAATATATGGAAGAGAAATGAAACCAACAGAAATATGCCAGTTTCTAATACCAAGCAAGTGGCATCCCAGATCCAACACCTGCCTAGAAAATAAAATGAGTGAAGCAATAGTTTGATGACGCATGAGACAAATCCAATTTGTTATGATTAAAATTGGATGGTGCTATCATTTTCAAAGTATAATTTACCTTATATTTATTTTGTTTACATTAATTTCCATTTCACAATGACTGCAAATTTCGTTGGACTGGTACACGTATTACATAGTTTCAACCAACAAACTTTAAAATTATCATAAATTTTTTTTGGTAAGAATTCTCTTTTCATGGATGTCTGAACTCCATATTTTTTTATATAACTGTAAGTTTGTGCCATACTTCAATCTCACAATTTATACACAGGGCAATGATATAAACTCTAACACTTCCTATTCTTTTTAGCCATTAATGCTACCAAAATTTTGGTACATGATTGTGTTGAGGCATAGTGTCCATTTGAACAAAATTAACTTGTAAACTACTTATATTCAAAGGGCCATTGTTACCCTACTTTGAGTCTCGCTTGATATTTCGTATTCTTATCTTAGTAGCCCATTTTCTCACAAAAGCAAGCCACCCCTCTTGTTTGGTTATTAATGATTTTAAAATCCAACTTTAACTTTAATGTAAAGGCCTAGTTTTTCAGCATCTATTATACCTTAAGCTCACCAAGCAACTATAGCAGCTTAGAACATAGGAGTGACCTTCACAAGAACCAAAGCAAGTTGCTCTTATGTAAAGTACTTTTTAGTTCATTCTGGTCTTATGTAAAGTACTTTCTAATTCATACTAGTATTTGGATTGGAAATGTTGAAAAAAAAAATTTCTTCATGGCTTGAAGTGAACTATAGAGTGCATATTGAATCTGACCAACCCTAGAGTCACTTCACATTTCCTTAAAGCTCAACGAGGATTGTAAACTGAAGGAAAAAAAGAATATTTTAAGCAGAAACCATTATGAGTGAGAAATCCTAAATGTTTTCATAATGTGGTCTGTTCTCTGGTACTAATGTGCTGCAACACATGAATAAGCTGTTCAGAACCCTAAAGGAGTTAGGGTTACCTTCTGATTTCAGTTATCTCCCAACATCGACTATTAAACCAGAACCAAGGCTCTTTCTACAGCTGTTGCTCTGACCTCTCCAGAAATTGTCGTGTGGGATCTTTCTATAGGCTGAGCTCTTTCACAGGACGGGCTCTCTAGAAATCACCTCACGACACTCCAGAATTGTCAAAAAACTGTGATTCTGACCAACTCAAGAGTCACGGATCTCCAAAAATTGTTGGACTGTAGAAGAAAGAAAAACGTGAAGCTGCATAAACCAGTGGACAATATTGAAAACCTATGAACAATGCGCAGCCCACGATAAGACATGCGTAAAAACCTATGAACAATGCTCAGCCCAGGAGAATACACGCGTAAAAGTACCACTGGCAAGACGAATGATGACACCTACAGTGGTTTAGAATAAAACTTCAGAGAAAAACGCTTAACGACGTTCCATTGAAGTCTATGATTTGATTTGATTGAAGATGCAAGTGCAAATTCTAAAATATGTTCAATTCTAAGTTTTAGTACAGTTGTCTATATTTCAGCTTATTCTTTACTTTGCATGTGGAATCACCATCTCTCTTGTTACATTTCATTACTTATGACTTAATGCTTTATCGAAAACAGTTTAGAAAATTTCATTTTTATTGGAGTTTGGTGAAGCGAAAAATCCAAAGGGGACACAGTTTTAGTTTTTGATCTTTTAGATTGTTTTAGAATTTTCAAATTTTTAGAGACCCTCAAAACCTCTAGGACATGAAAAACTATCTTTGAAACTTTAACTTATAAAACTATGCCAAACATCAAATTTTTGCAGAATTTCTACTTAAAACTTATTTTTGCACCCTCTTGGATAGGCAACCTGCCTTACTCATTTATCATTTATCCTCAACATGCCATAACTATATGGACATTGATTTGATTCATATGAAAGTGATAACATAACTTTAAGGTCTCTGGACTGCAATGAATTTAGAATCCATTAATTAAAAAGGGAAAATGAATTTCAAAGTGCAATTTGCACTCAATGCATTCCAAAGTCCCAAAATAAAAAAAAGGCTTCCTCCTCATGTTTAAAATTTCGGTTCCCTCAGGAAATCTATGAAGACTTATTAGAACCTGAGTTACAAGTATTTCCAGATAAAAAGTTTTCGTCGTGTGTCAAAATGTTGGTTGACTTAAGGAATCTACAAAGACTCCATGAAATACTTTCACCTTTTCATTTTATTTCTGTAGCTTATTATTTTATTTTATTCCTATTAAGAAAATATTCAAAAGCTTATTACATATCCAATTTCCCTTGCACCTTTAAATAACTATGCACCCAGAGAATACAGTGACAATCCATTGGTATGGTGTCTACGTGCATATATTTATGTGCATTATAGAAGGTTCACTAAATCTAAAAGATGTATTCCATGTATTGAACATAGACATTCATCTGCTTACAGATTTGATGGCCAAGGCAATTTCTTTAACACGGATTGGGATCTGAGCGAAGGGGAGGGCGGGGAATTCTGTTGGTACCATGTTGAGCTGCCAAGATCTAATCAAATACTACCAGTGGCTGCACAATACTTGATTGATGTTCTTTTCCCACCTCTGAAGCTTCAAGATATTCTGTCTCTCATGAGCAGTGGGCCCTTCTGTGGGAATGTAGATGCTACTCTTATGTTTAGGGTAAATTCCCTAGGCCCCACTGTCAGCAAATTCACCCAAAGGCTTGCTGCCAGGATCAGTGAGAATACTCTCATTAAAGTGTCTCTAGGTAAGGTGCCAAGGATGGGATTTTCTTCGATGGGCCAGTCTTTGCTTTTTGAGATTCCCAGTGTGGAGATTCCTTCATCCTATGCCCACTATGGGGGAAAGGAGGAGAACGACTCAAAACATACCACGGATCCCAATGGAATTGTCATAAGAGAGAATGTGCTAGAGTTTCTGTTGACTATGATCTATTCCAAGGAAGCTGATAACCCTGTTCCCACTAGGGTCTCCAATCTCCTTGTGCACATTGTGGACACCCATGTTGATCATCTATAGGATATAGTAACCAAGCTTGAGATGCAGTTGGATACAATAGAGCTTGAATTGGATAAACGTAAGTAGCTCTAACATCTTTGCTCTCTTTGTTCTACTTTTTATTCCACCAGTGATTTTTAAGTTTAGTTTTTCATAATGAAAAATTCTCAATTTTAATGCCTGGTAACCAAAGTGACATTGATATAGTTTCTTCTCGTAGAAAAATTTGGGATTCATTTCAGAAAGTTGCTTCTCACCCATTTCTTTCAAACAATTTTTAATCCTTTATCCATTTTGGTTTTCTTAAATACAATTGTTTCTTGATTGCAGAATGCTATATTTTCCATTTCTTAGCTGCCTATAATCTCTAGAATATTCTGGATTTTTACTGTTAAATTGTAAATTCCACCTTAAGAACCAAGTATATTCTGGATTTTAATTCTTTCTTTTATCAAGCCCTTCTAGCTATAATGGATTAGGTAAACAGCTGAGGTAATTGCTGCAAAAGTTGTTTTTTGAGAAACAACTACATTGAGAATTTTGAAAGAGTGGTTCTATGTAAAATCCTCCCTTGGGTAAATAGCTGGGGGTAATTGTTGCAAAAGTTGTTTTCTGAGAATCAACAATATTGGGAATTATGAAAGTAGTTCCATGTAAAAACAAATCCATCTTGTAGTTTTGAGACACTGCCCTATTATTTGATTTGTAAGAGATGCCAGTACTTGTAGATTAGAATTTAGTTGAAGTCATCTAACAGTTGCCTTGGTATCAGCTAATTTTGATAGAAATTCTGGAAAACAAACAATTAAAAAAAATTTGATTATGTCAGGTTCATTTATCACATACTCCAATTGTATTACGATTTTGAAGATATTATAACTCGATACAGTTGAATATTTGAGTAGAATTCTTAGTGTTGTTCAACAATAAGTAGAAGAAATCTAAACAAATGATAAAAATTAAATCCTGAATAGTATTCAGCATTCAATATCAGCACAACTAATAAATTACCATGCAAGCATCACCGGGAATTCAAAATCATAACATCATTTATAATTTACCAAACCACAGAACACTGCAAGAGAATGGAAAAATGAAATTGCACAACAAATTTGCAATAGAAATGAAATTGCACAGAATGAAATCCAAGAGCAGTGGAAAAACAAAGTACCTGTGCTTTTTTCCTCTTCTTTGGCTCTTTGAATCAGAATTCCTGCAAAGGTATTCCTAGAAACAATGCAACTTCTCTGTGCAAACCCAAATAGTGAAAATCCTTTAAAACTGCAAACTAAATGTGACCAGTAAACACCATTTATGTAGGAGGGAGGGGTGGTCGCCATGACTAGATGTTCAACCACCTCCTACATGAATAGCAAGCTATCTATGGGGTTTAATAAATTCAGAATAAATGCCAAACTGGGAAAACTGAGAAAAAAATAGATGCCATCCTTTGATCATCTAACCAACCCTAGAGTCACTTCACATTTCGAACGGGCTCTCAAGAAATCACCTCACAGCACTCCAGAATCATTGGACAACTGCAGTTCTAACTAACTCAAGAGTCACAGATCTCCAAAAATCGTCAGACTGTAGAAGAAAGAAAAATGTGAAGCTGCATAAACCGGTGTACAATACATAAAACCTATGAAGAATGCTCAGCCTAGGAGAAGACACGCAAAACCTATGAACAATGCTCAGCCCAGGAGAAGACATGACGCAAAGAGGTGGAAAACATGCAAAAAGGGACAGTAAAAACCAGTGGATCACGAAGAAGACATGCAGAGAACTAGCAAAACCAGCTGATCACGAAGACGAAACACGGAGGTCGAGGGAAACCAGCGGATCATGAAGAAGACACGCAGAGTAATATGGTTTGATGAATAGACAACGATATGAACAGTGGTTTCAAAAAGAAATTTAGAGAAAAATGCCTTACGGTGTAATTATAAGAGGAAGGGTTCACAGGATGAACACAGGGCGTGGGGGAAGAAAAGAGCTGAGCGTTTATGAAAGAGAGATCTCCACAGGAGATTGACCTTGGCATTTGAGCAGAATCATCTCTGCACCTTGGAGGAGCGTGATCTAGGCGATACACTCTGTATTATTAAAAAATGAAGATGCGATCAATTGCCACACTACCAGAAAACGAAAAATGGTGATCGGCTCGGTCTTAGTCTATAGCCATGAATTCATGCCTAAAATCTCGTATGCTCTTTCTGAATCGATTTTTGGTGATTTCAAGTGTTCCATTGAATTGTGGCTTTGGATCAATAGGTCCACAAGGTCATATCAGATCTATTCTCGTCCTTCTCTGTATTCGATCGTTCTCTACTGTAACAATGGTGTCGGAGAAAATCAAGGTTCAAAATCCCATTGTCGATATGGATGGGGATGAAATGACTAGGGTCATCTCGACAATGATCAAGGACAAGATTATTTTCTCATTTGTCAAGCTGGATATTAAGTATTTTGATCTAGGGCTTCCCCACCATGATGCTATAGATGACAAGGTTACCATTGAGAGTGTAGAACCCACATTGAAGTAAGTCCATATTTCTCATTTCTTTCCCCAATTAGTGAGCAAATATAATTTAGTTTTCTGCAATGAAAATCAACCACTAAGTTCGCAGATTTGGGGTTTAGATATGACAAGGACACCAAATTTTTAACTATATTTTCTACCATATAAAAGTGTAAATTCAATACAAAGAGTTGGCCTCGATTTGGTGTGGCTCATACCGAAACATTGCCCCTAGAAATATTTTTGCCCCGTCTTAGGTCTTTTCCTGACTTATCGGTACAACGCACCCAATTTTTCCTATTACTGCTTGCATGATACTGTGACCCTAAAATGATTACACTGTAACTAATAGGTTGTGTATCAGTGCCATTGCTATTGGTTATTACTTTATACATGTGTTATAGACAGTGTTTTTCATATGTGCATACATAGATTATAAATTAGGCCATACTCATCTTCTAAACCCACATCTAATGAGCTTCACGAGGTTAAGTTAAGGAGGAATATTTGGAGTTCCGGGAGCACACAAAAATGACCCATTTTGATAAATATTAAAACTCATTATGTACCCTTTCAGATAAACCTAGAAGTGTAAATCAGACCTAGATAGGTTTATGTATGTCAAGCTCTCCATCGTCGTTTCGTAAGGGAAAATCTAAACGGGCAATGAATGGTTCGAAATATGGTAGCTCCTGACCTGATGTTTGTAGCAAGAAAATTCTTGAAAGTAGTCAATGCAAGTCAAAATATAATTATAATAATAATCTTAAATTGTATAATATCCCATTTTAAGATGATAATATCAATCCCTATGAAGACTTGAATGGATCTAAAATGTTTGATTAGGTATTGTTGTTAACTTGTTTAAAGGTCATACTTTACAATCAATTTGAAAACTATGTTACAAGGGCTTATCTTGGGTTCATTGTCAGTATTATTGACCATTTTGTTATGACATTATGACCCATCTTTTGGAGTAAATGAGGGTTGGACTGCTTAATTTATGTTAGGGAAAACCATACAAAGCCTATTAGAATTAATAAAGTTCAGGTCTAAGTTCGATCTCAGTAGTGGTTAGTCCAGAGATACTCTGGGTAAGAGAGTTTATGAGGTGACCCGAAATAAGGTATGGAAACAAGGATATTGCAGCATGGAAATATTTTTATAAAATAAATAATACATGATACGACGGCTTGGTGGACGTAGCCCATGCATTGGATGAACCACTTACATTTGTGTCTGTCTCAATTTCATGTGTCTCATTGTGTTTACTTTCCTCATATTATTCTGTGCATATGACGTCATTCTGCAAATGGATTATAGTGCTGTAAAAGATAATCAAAGAATGTTAGTGTTATCCCAATATTTTTCTTGTAACTTAGTAGGTCATGTGATGATGTAATGCTTGTAATTATGAATAATATTTTCAGGAATTTACAATCAAGAAAATAGTCATCAATGGGACTATAATGTTGTATAATTTAAGGTCATAATATATGCTATTGTTGTAAATGGAAATGCATTTTATATGATTCATTATTTTGAAATAAACAATGAATAGTCCGTCGAATCAAGCATCTTTGTTAAAAAGGAGGATAGCCCAAAAACTAGGTATCTTGATGGTGGATACATGGTGGCTAAAGATTTACCAGTAATTCAATAATAAAACCCTTAAGGGAGATCCATACTATTAGTCAAAGGATTAAAAGAACATTGTAGTATGTATCAAATGACAAGTATTCCACCAGTGAGAGGATTACTTAATGATGTGAATACTAGAAGGCATAATAAGCATGTTTAATTTGTTTATGTTATCAATAGAAATATTAGTAAATTGGATACAAATTGCATGTTTGAATTGTGTAGAAGAGGATGGATGTAAATTGTCAGATGATTGATATTAACAAATTCGATTGGACACGTTCCATTGAAATGCCATGTAAAATATCCCACTAACATGATTGACTCATGTGTAGTAGCAGTGAAACTTAAAGAGAAATATTCCCCTTGTACCCATAATGGCATTGAGGTATAAGAGGTACTTTAGAGGTGGTATCAGGGCGAGAGTTAAAACACTTGGGCCTATTTGGGCTCAAAACACTCCTACATGTTTTGTTCAGAACTAATGATTGAGTTTTTCCTTTTGATAACAGGAATCAACAAGTTTACACTGTTCTGCAATGCAGGTACCATAAGATAAAGAAAACGTAGATATTTTGACCTTGTAGTTGTGCAGGAGAAGATGGAAATTTTCTCTCAAAATCACAACAAGGATGGCCCATTACTTTTTCAAGTTCAAGGTCAGGCCCGATGATGTAAGTACACAGGTATCTGGTTAAAATCCTTGATTACTTTCGAATAGGTGTAGGAATGGCTAAGACGATTGCTTAGTCTCTATTTGTGTCACACCAATCAATTTTAATGAAGTATAGAAGTATCCTTAGACAAACTTGTGGTAGATGAAGGTACTATAGCAATATCTGTCTTGAATAGTAATTTTGAATTGCTGAAAAGTGACCTTTGAAACTTACATGCATAGTTGAACCTGCTACAAATGACTTTGGTATATAAAGGATTCTTAGAACTGCAAGGTTGACAAATTGTAATAGGAAGCCTTGGAAACCATCAAACAATTGTTGTTAAGGACTAGTGGGAAAGGGTTACATCACTAACAATAAAAGATAGGACTGCTAAGGATCTAATGGGAATTTAATTTGATTTAAGCTCCTCTAGACCTAATTTCAGGTTCATTATTGTAATAAATAAATGTAAGTGGATCATGAGAGTATACTCCAAAGTCTTAGAGGCATCTGATTATATATATGTATGCATATATAACTTACCTAAAAGATAGCCATTAAAGGGAACTTGATAGTTGATCATTTAGCAGTGAATGTATTACCCTTGAAAACTCTCTAAAAGATTTGCTGCAAAACTATCACGTATAGTAAAATGGTTTAAGCAAAAGGTAAGTAATGCTAAAGTAGTAGTCATGCTAAAACACATGTTGCAGTTTCAAGATTATACAAAACACAAATTGTATCAAATAAATGTTACCAATACTAACACTATGTAAAATAGGAAACAACCTCTTTACATTTGGAATTTCATGTAAAACCAGGAACGAAACGATTGCATTAAATCGTATGGATACATGTTAGTCGAATGGAGACAATTGAGTATAGATGTTGGTAATAAATAATTGGTTAAGGTGCATGATTAATTATAGCCAAATTAAATTTATTGATTGAGCATTCAGATCAAAGGCAGGGAATAATGTTTCTCCAAGATTTGGGTCCATTAGTTTTTGACAAAAAACTTTTACCTATATGTATGCACGTAACTGTCATACAACTTTGGGTCCTAAATGCATATAAAGAAGATTTGTGTTTGTGAACTAATAAAAATGGTTAGTCATTACACCTAATAAGTGAATGATGAAAGAAGTGAGTGTTATTTGTCTTCTGAACCTGTGTGTAACAAAAATTCTCAGGAAGTAAATGTTAACTTCCTTATCAGAAGTTGTTGACTTAACATGTGAATGTTGAATGCCATTAGCGTACAAAAATATATGCTAAGTAAAGGTAGGACTTGAATTTCAGAATTGTTAAGAAGAGAATTCAAGTTAGTACAATATAGCACTGTTATAATGTACCCTTTACATATAATCGTTAGTGTGCAAGAAATTGGGTTATGCACATAAAGACTATTGAGCTATCTATACATTTTCATTGGCATGGTTGATCTCCTTATACATTTTCATGAAAAACGACAACATTCCTGACGTATTTCTTCAAGAAAAGGAAAAAGAAAAACTAGACTGCTTATGAACTTGGACCACAATACAACTAAGGTAAATAGCATGATGTGTTGTGCCTAATATTCTAGTCGTGCAGAAGGAGTACACCTATATGAAGGCTCCCATTTTGATGAACCAGAATAGTTGTAAGACATGACATAAGTAGTTGAGGTATGAAATTATGATAACAATTTACTTTGTCTACTTTGGATTACTAGTGTTATTGAAATTTCCATGTCCCTAACATCACCGCTGATGAATGTGGTATAGAAGTTGGAATATCCCTAGTAATTATCCAAATAATAGATGAGTCACGATGTCTAAAGATATTGATATTGAAAATAAGTGAGTTGATGAATGTTGTGTAATGTTATATGATACACTGCAGGATATGCTAGGAACACTATCAGTCAGAGTTGACTGGTAGGAAAAATATTTGTTGCTATAAATAATGAGTTTAAGTACGGGTGATGTTTTACTTATTATAATTGTCGAATATCGAGGTTTTAAAACCAAGGATTAATTGTGGATGATGTTGTTTACATACTGACATTGCAAGCTTCACCAAGATTATGATCATTGCTACAATTGATTTACATTATGGTATATAAATCCGCCTGCGTATGTTAGTTGCACTCAATTACTTAGAAATGAGTAAGGGGTAATGTTTCTAGATGATTTACAAGGTTATATAACTCATGAATGATGATTAAATGAGTTATTGATAGATGCTTTGACTAACCATGTAGTCGATTCATCAATCAAGACAATGATGGCAAAGTCATAAGCACCTAGGAGTGTGCGTTATAAATAGTCAAAGTTAAAATTTATACTAGATACAAAGAAGGAAAAATTTGAATGCTGCGGGAGCACCATGGTGTTAGGAAAATGATTTCCATGTGAGCACATTGGTGTTAGGCATATATGTTGCAGGAGCACAATGGTGTTAGGCAAGCAATTTTCACGTGAGCACATTGGTGTTAGGCATACAGTGTGGCAAGAATAAGACCTGGGAAAAAAACTAGACATGTGGAAGACAGGACGTTGTTTGATGTCACTGAGGAGAAAACTTTTAACTAGTGGTTAAAAGGGAGAGTAACCTCAGAAATTGTTGTAAGATCACAACAGAATGGAAAAAGAAATTGGAGGGAGTTTGGAAAACATAAGAAACGTAAAACATGTTAACGGATTTTCCAAGTAATTAGACTGTTACATGCTTAATGTGTGATGTGAAGGAAGGATTTCCTGAGGTCGAGGACGACATAACTATCCAAAGGTTGGAGATAAAACCAACCCCAAAAGGGTAGTAATTATGTTTTATTGATGGATAAATCACATCATGAAAATGATTGGGTATTATGACATAAATGAAAAACTAGAAAATTGTAGATTGTTACAATGGAAAATGATCTATGGATTTTGTTTAAATTACAATTTTGGACATGAATTACTGAATAAAAATTGGGCTAGATCCAAACCTTGTGTAGGAAATTGCAGGTTATGAATGATATCGAACTACGTAAAAAATCAATAAATATCGAAGGGGATCAGAACAGAACAGACAAAGCAAGAAAAAATGAATCAGGAGTAGAATGAAATAGTTGAAGGACAAGAACACTGAGGATGGTGTTAATTTTAGGGGGAAAGGATGTAATGTTCCTCTTGTATACCCATAAACAATTTGTAATTTTGAATATTATTGTATTATATTTTCTGGTGAGGAGCTCAAGGGAAAGGTCCCATGAGGAGAAACCTTGAAAGTTAGTCGATTAACCTCGTAAGTCATAAAACATCGACCCAACTTGTTGGTGGGAAAATAGAAAACAAATAAGGATAAAAGCGAAGGGTCTGGGTAATATCATTTTGGTACCATATTATTACATATATCCCTTACCCTAGAAGCATTAGGAATAACGCTTGCCCTATAGGGATTCCTCCTTCGACAATAATTAGCCAAGCTAAGATACTAAAGCCTAGTTGTTTAACTCACGATTGATCCAGGATGGAGGAGAACTAAAATCATTTTTTTTAACTTCGACATAAGAGGGTCGAGTAGTCATATTTTTAAGTGGAAAGAACCGAGAGAAAACAACCGAAGACATTTATTGTTAAGGGAATACAGGTGGTAGTCACCTTAAAATAGAAAAAAAAGAAAAGGAAATTGTCATTTCACTTATATAAGTTATACATGAATACTAAATGGCATAACAATGAACTATATATTCCTTATTATGGGTTGATATAATTATAT
>LPNX010331689.1:483886-502936 GCA_001517045.1 Pseudotsuga menziesii
GTAGGAATTATTAATGGGAGTTTTAGGGTTGTTTATAAGAAAGAAATCGAACTACCCAAAGGAGGGCGACTACGCCCCCCCCAAAAAATGGGGAAACTTTACTCCTTTCCTTAGAAGACACGATACATCGGGAATTTGCTGGTGCGTTTCCATCCACACGATGGAGCATTAAATTTACACTATATATTTGGATAATGGGTTAAGGGGGATCTTACATTGAAGTTTCCACCATAATTTTTGCCCTTGTTGGAAGTACTCCACGTGAAGAAGTATTTAAGTACAACGTTTATATAAATGTCTATTTTCGGACTGTTATCACTCTAGGAAACTCCTCTAGGCTGTAGCTCGAGGATGCCTGGTAACTTAAACTATTTTTTGGGTTTTTTCTGAATTGGATCAAGCCGGACAACCTATATAACCTCTCACTCTAAAGACATGCATGAAGCTCACTCAATCACAAGGATTTTAGTTACAACTTGTTCAGTAGTCTGACAAAATGGTGCAGGGATGGAGAACTCACCAGGATGGCCAAGTTACACACATAACACATGCATATAAATGGATAAATCCTGTTGAGCATGGTGTTTATAAATCAAATATCACTAAATAACCAATAGGATGACAGCTATCGGCCCTTTAATAAATCTGAAAAATAACTAAATGCACATTCAGGAAATAAACACAGTAAAGAAAGAGATGGTTGAACAAATCACAACAAAAGAGCTTATACTTAGGATGAACCAGATGAGATGCTTGATAATGGAACAGGCTCATAAATCCCCAGAGTCGAACCTTTATTAACGAAATAATCATGGGCTTTATAGCCTTTTAAAAAATTTACAGATTCTGAAAATTCGATCTGTCTACATCAAAAATAAATGAAAGTCATAGTTTTTTCCTGATTAGGGCTTCAAACCCTTGCTATCAATTTGTTTATCTACTACGGAGATCTAGTTCACTGACTGAATTTTAAATGACTGAAGTGGTTGCTGATAATCACCACTGAGTGTTTACTGTGAAGTTCCCGCCAACCACCTGTGTTTCTGCATTTACTGAAGTGATTTTCCTCATTTAATCCACTAGATTTTCTCCATCTCATCACCTTAGTTTCGGCGCTAAAAGTCTCTATTCTCCCGCAGTTTACTGCAGCGGTTGCTGATCGAAAGATTTCTTCTATCACATTGACAACACCAATCTGAATATTTCCGTAGTTTCGGTGCTCTAAGTCCCAATGTTTCCGCAGTTTCCCGACTTACCACCACTGTGGTCGATCGTGGATTTTTCTTTTAGCTCATCGACACTCTAAGTATCTCTTCTTCCACCCTCCACCTTTAGCTCGTGACAGTTTCTACATCGGTGATCAGAATCTTTTTCCTCTAGCCCATCGGCACTCCAAGCCTGAATGCTTGTTGCAGTTGCGGCTCCTCATTTAACTATCTTGTCGACGACTAGTGATTCCAAGTTTCGACACATAAATTTTTGTCTGTTCACGGAACCCGTAGTCGTTCTTCCTTCCACCATTGCGGCTCCACAGAGAAGTAGCTTGCTGCTCTGTTGTTCTTAGTTTTTTCGATTGTCGACGAATTTCTTCTATCTCACGGAAGACGTAGTCTATTTTTCTTCCGTCGTTGCAGCTCCGCAGTGAACTAATACTCTACAATGTCGGCGATTGGAACTAAAAAATTCTTACCATTGGAGCTTTTAATCCCTTTATTCTCCCCAATGGCAGACCTTTTAGCCACTATCTTCTCCGCAGTGGCGAAACTTTTAGTCATTATTTTCTGTGCAATTGCAGCTCCTCGGAGGACTAAATCACCGACGGTTAGTCTTTAGAACCTACGATCGGTGGTGATTTTCTATTGATTTATCGGATGTCTTGTTTGTTGCCTCGCCGACACTATGAAGCTACTTAGCTTTACTTCGTCGATAGTTAGTCCTTTCAAGTTCCAACGCCAATGAGTCTGTACTATTTTAGACCTTGCAGTAAGTCTTTCTTCCATCATTGCGGCTCCTCAGAGGACTAGCTCACAGATGGTTAGTGTTCTCAAGTTTTGATTTCTGCTACTTGACCTCGACATTATTTAGTTCTTCGTATCACTGACATTTCAAGACCCTTCAGCCTTATCCCACCGCTACTTAGTCTTTAGTTCTTCTGATCTGATTTCATCGCTGTTGGACGTCATTCAAAGTTTGAATCGAAACGCTTAGTCACTATATTCTCTGCAGTGGTGAAACTTTTAGTCACTATATTCTCCATCGTTTCGGCGCCTTTGGGAACTATCTCTTCGATCATCAGTCCTTTCAAGTTCCGATGCCGACACTGTGGAAATATTTAGCTCTATCTCGTCGATCTTGAAGCCTTTAAAACCTCTGATTGCTATTAAGAAATGCTCCGATGGTGTAAAAACGTTACAACAATACGCCTATCTCCTGAAGGGGTCTTCCACCTACTATTTATCTTCCATCTTTCGGTGGCTAATGAGATGTTCTGATCCTCACCCAAGCCACCAAAACCACAACTTTGTGAATTTTGCATCAAAATATAGAGGTCTTCAAAAATGTTAGTGATATTCATATCCTTCATTGCATCATTTAAATTCTTCATACTAAATAAAATAAATTTATTTTATTTGGGAGATAACATCTGGCTCCTACTCATGGATGGGAACCTCCCTATGAGGTCCCAAGAACCCCAAACCAAATGCCTTTCCCTAAAAGCAACTAAGTATCTTAACACTATTCTCTATTGTTCCATTGGGCATGGAGTCTTATTCTGAAAGAAAAAACAACCTACAATCTACTAATTTACAATTATAAGGCCTCAGATCCTCAAATAAAATAGAGTTTTAGGAACAACCCATTTACTGTGCCATCGAATACCTCTTCACCTTCTAGATTCTGCAATTTGAAGGTGTTATTCTTATATACCTGGTCTATAACAAAAGGGACAATCCATAAAGATTCAAATTTTCTATGTTTCCCTTTGTCCTATCTGACAGCATCCCACTTGAGGACCCAGTCCCCAACCTGGAATTTGTCTGCCTTTGCTCATTTTTCAAACATGCCCTTTATCCTCTATTGATGAGCCTCTGAATTTCCTACAACTTGCTCCCCACTCTGCTGTAACTCCACCAAATCCATCATCCTTCTCATCATATCATTTGGTTCATCTTCCTCTTCTTGAAATAACTTTGCCACTGGAATGGTGAGCTGGATAGGAAAGATGGCCTCAGTGCCATAAACTAGTTTGAATGGAGAAGTACCTATGGATATTTTATCTATCACCCTATCATCCCATAAGGCAAACTTAAGCTTTGAATTCCAGCTTTTCTGATTTGTCTTTAGCAATTTCCTAATGATCCGGACTAAGCTTTTGTTGGATGACTCATCCAGGACATTGCCTTGTGGGTAATAGGATGTGGAGTGTACCAGTTGAATACCCATTCATTCACACAATTTAACCAATGCCCCAGCTTTAAAGGCTTCTACATTATCAGTTACTAACCTTACAGAGAAACCAAACCTGCTGAAGATGTTCTCATATAAGAATGTCATGATGACCTGCTGAGTGACATTTCTGGTGGGTATTGCTTCTAACCATTTGGTAAAGTAGTCAGTGGCTACTAAGATCCATTTATGTTGTCCATTGGAAGATGGATTTATTTCACTTATTAAATCTAGACCCCATTGATGGAAAGGCCCATTCACTATAACAGGCCTAAGGGGCAAGGATTTGAGCTGCTGCCTCCCTTCAAATATTTAACATTGGTCATAGGCCCTTACAAAAGTGCATACATCAGCAAAAAGGACTGCCCAATAGTACCATGCTTTTAATATCTTGTGAGCTGTGGTTTTCTAGTAGTGGTGGCCTCCACATGTACTGGAATTAAAGTGATGCGTGACCTATTCTGATTCCTCTTTATCTAGACACCTTAACAAAATCCCAGACTGATCCCTCCAGTACAGCAGTTTGTCAATTATGCAAAAATTAATAGATTTCAATTTAAGAGCTCATGCCTGGTTAGGAGTAGGATCATGAGAAACTTCTAATTTTATCAAAAAAAGAATGATACCTGAGTACCACTCACATGAATATATGTTCTCAGCTACTGATGGACTGTTATTCTGATCTTGATTTTCCTCTGTTTCAGCTGCCACCAAAGCCTGCACCTTTGTTTACTTGACGTATGTGAAATTCATTCCCAGCAGTTCACAGTTTTCTTTGGCCATGAGTTTGGCCAGACCTAATCCTTTTACCAACTTGGTGGGTTTCACCTCCACATCGAACTCAATGAGTTTGGCGATCCACTTAGCTCTTTTCCCATCAATGTCAGGCTGAGTTAAAACATCCTTCACAGCAGCTAAAGGGACATACGTAATGACCTTTGCATGGAGAATGTAGATTTTGAAGTTCTTCAAAGATTTTATGAGAGCATAAGCCTACTTCTCAATTGGGTCATACTTCAGCTCAACATCTCTCAGGGTTCTGCTGAAGAAAGCAATTGGATGATCAAGACCTTCATCATTCTTTTGTAATAGTACAGCTGCCACTGTGTCATAAGATGCAAAAGAGAAAATGTAAAAACCCTTGGTGTAGTCGGGACTAATCAGGGTTGGGGCCTCCATGATGGATTTCTTAATGTCTTCAAAAGAATTTCTTGCCTGGTCGGTCCACTTGATTTCTGCATCCCTTTTTAGCATGACTGTTATATGCTTTACCAGCTCAGAGAAATTTGGAATGAATCTCCAGACAAAGTTTATCTTGCCTAAAAGGGACTAAATGTCTCTTTTTGACCTTGGTATTTATAGTTTCTGAATTTCCTTCACTCTTACTGGATCGATCTTTACACCTTCAGCTGAGACTATGTGGCCTAGGAGCTTTCCTTCATTGAGTGCAAACTGGGACTTCTTGGGGATCAGTGATATTCCAGACCTTCTGCATTTCAGAAATACCTTTCTCAAATGCTGCAAGTGGTCATGATGAGTGTGAGAGTAAACTGTTAAATCATCCAAATATATCAGAACATGTTTATCTTTTAGCCCCACAAAATCTAGGTCCATAGCTCTCTGAAAAGTAGCCCCAGCATTCATTAGCCCAAATGTCATTTTAGGATACATGAAGGTGCCCTGGGGGGTGGTAAAGGAAATTTTCTCTTGGTCATCTGGGTGCACAACCACTTGGTTGTATCCAGAGAAGCCATCAAGGAAGGACATGAACCTGGCCCCCGGGACTCTCTGCAACAAATGTTCCATCTTGGGCAGCGGATAGTTTTGTTTTTTGGAACATTTGTTTAGGTTTCTAAAATCAACACACAACCTGATTTATCAATTTTTCTTTCTTACCACTACTAGATTTGCAATCCATTGGGAATACCTGATGGGGATTATGATCTTGGATTTGAGGATTTTGTGGATCTCTTTCTCAATCACTGGTAATAAAAGAGGGCTAATGGGTCTCAGCTTCTGTTTGAAAGGAATGGTGTCCTTCTCCAAAGGAATCCTGTGTTGGATGATGTTGGTGTCATATGTTTTTAGGTCACTATACGCCCATGCCAAGACATCAGCAAACTCTTTTATCAAGATGGAATATTCAAACTTCTATTTAGCAGTCATCCCAATGGATAGATTTATCAAATTTGGATGGATTTGGCTGCCTATGTTGTGCTCTTGGATAGCACGATCTAGCTCCCTTTTGGCAGGATTGAAAGGGAAATCATTGTGATCAAACAGTTCTTCTAGTGGTACTAGACCTCGGGGTATGTGGTTGATGGGAAATTGGACAATATCATGCTCAGTCACTTTATATTTTAGCTTGAGCTGCTTGGATTCCTCCAGGTCAAGGTTTTCCTTGTGGATGTGTATGTCAAAGAATTCATCCACTAACTGAAGGAATTTACTCAGCTCCCCATCATTCTCAAACACCCTCCAAAATTTTACATTGTCTGACAGAGAGGGTCTGTACTTGACTTGAACATCATAGCTGAGCTTAGGGGGTAAAGGAGGAACAAATAGACTTGTAGAGACAGGAAGGGAATCAGCCAGGAGATTCAAATCTCTAGGAATATATGATAGTTCAAAAAACATAAATGAGTCTCTGAGTTTCAATACCTCATCTCTGTAGGCCTTCAGTCTAATATTTTTCGTCTGAAAAGTGTTATTGACCTGCTGTATGATGAGGTCTGCGTCCCCAAAAATATTCATGCACATGATCCCCATCTCCTTGGCCACTTTAACTCTCAGAAGCAAGGCTTCATATTATGCTACATTGTTTGTGGTTTTGAAATTGAGCTTATACAATAGGTGAATGTTCTCCTTAGATGGGGAGATCAACACGACCCCTGCACCTGCTGAGTTTTGAGTGCTTGCCCCATCAAAATACATGGTCCTTATCACTATTGTGACTTCTTCGGGTAGCAGACGGGTGTGCTCAGTGAGCTAAACTGATGTCTGCTGATTATCATCTATTTTCAAGATGCAAGATCCAAAATCGGTGTCCACAGCGTAAATGGGGTGATTTACTGAATGACTCTCCTTGCTTATAATGAATGCTAGCTGATTTTCGTTGTACAGTCTCTTAGTTTATCCCCCAAACATGGGAATGGTGGCGTATGTGAGATCCATCTGAATGGTGCCACCCAATCTTTTGCTCCATGAATAGGACAGCAAAAGGACGAATTTTGGAGAAATATCAGCCACTACGATGTCCATCATTACGCTTTTCGAAGGCAGCCGAGTTAAGTTTACAGCAAGGTATTTGATGAGGCCCAAGCACTTGACCTTCCAGGATTCAAAGGAGAATAAATCATGGTAGTGCATGGTAATGCTGAGGTCGATCTCATCCATCATAGCCTTTGGCATTAATTTATGAGAGGCTCCTGAATCTAGCAAATAGTTATGGAGGATTTTATCATGGATGTTCAAGGATATATAGAATGGTGGTAAAGATTCCTTTAGGTCTTCAATCATGGGGCCTAGGGTTACAATAGGCTTGTCATCTTGTAGGTTCACAAAGTCAGTGTCAATGTGCACCTTGGGCTAAAGGGAATTCGCAATGGAGGTTTTAAATGCATCATTCTTCATCAACTCAATTAAAGGAAAAGGGATTTTCAATTTTTGAATTTTAGACTCAAGGTTGAAGGAATAATGCATCCTGTCTAGAAACCTTATCTCATGAGCTGTAGGTTTGAGTTGGACTTGATCAGGTGTGGCTGAAGGTGCTGGTTTATGCAATGCGTTGGATGGAACAACTACTTTCTTTGGTAAAACAACAACCTTTATAGCAGGTACAGTAGGCTGCTTAACGGGTACAACATTCTTTTTGAGTGAAGCAACCAACCTAGACCTCAGTTGGTAACCTCCCTAATAATTATCCTTATAGACAACCTCTTTAGTGATCTGCTCATCAATCAAGGCTTCTTCGTACTCTACCTGTGTCAAAAAAGAATAGTCCACCTCATCCTCCATGCAGTGGATATTGTATTCAGCTTCTCCTTCTTCTTCAATGAATTTTGGCTCTTCTTCTAATACAACATTTTTAAATGGAGCTCTTATCCTCTGGTCTTCCCCTGATTTCTCTCCTTTCTGAGAATCTGAATAGGAGGTTTTCCTCTTCTATAAGGAACAAAATTTGGGTTTCGAGGAGAAAGTCACTTGGCCCCTTACCCCTCACCGATATATGTCCTTGGTCCTTCAATTTTGACATTTCAGTAGTTAGGTTTTCTAAGAGTTTGGCCATCTTTTCAATCTTTTTCTTTGATGCCGAAGCTCCACTATAGTCTGCTGGCTGCTTTCTCTTGTCTACCTTCCCTTTGACCTTCTAAGATGCCAGAATGTTTGACTCTACCTCTAGGGAAACATCCTGCATAAATGATAAGGAGGCAAACCTCCTTTCTCTGAGAAGTAGGCAGAAGTCAGAGTCAAAAGCATTCGTGTAAGTTATCATAACTGAGGTACCGGCGGGCTTAATCTCAGTAGGGATCTTGTTGTACATGTTGTTGAATCTTTTGGTAAAGTTATAAAGAGACTCACCATTTTCTCTTCTTAGGTTGCTGAAATCTGTGATGTAGTAGAGGTGGTCTCTCCTCTCTCCCCAATGCTTTAGGAAAACGTCATATAGGGCCTCTATTCCTTCCATTGACCTAGTAGGCAGTTCCTTAAACCACTTTCTAGCATGGCCATCTGGGCTTTGCACAAAGACTCTGGTCCATACGTCTTCTTGTTCTATATTTATTTTTTCAGTATAGCTATAAAAATCCTATTGATGTTCTTCAGCAGTGAAATCCCCTTCCCCTGTAAACTTACGCATATACTTGAGGTAATCCTTGGTAGGCATGGCTACAAGAGGATTTGGCAAAAACAGGGGTGCATACCTAGCTACTAGGATACTTTCCATCTTGGACAATTGATGGGTAGCCATATTGGAAATGGGTATGGACAGGGATGTGGAAGGTGGCACTGATGAGAATATTTACTGAGAAGGTGGTGGTATAATTATCCCAATGAAGCCATCAGGGATTGGATGTTCATAAGCAACAGTGTTTGAAGATGCCCAAGGCCTAGATTTTTTTGACGTATCTAAAAATTTCTGGGAATTAAAATTTTCAGCAGAAGAAATAACAACAAAAAGATTGCTTGAAATACCTGATGTAGTGTTTTGTGCAGCATTGCTAGTCTATCTTAGTAAAGCCCTAGCTTTCCTCAAGATTTCATCTGGATTTGAACCAGGTGTTGCTGGTGGCCCCTTTGGGTTTTCTCTACTACTTGGTCTTCTTGAAGCAACCTTATATCAATGGAGTCACTATATAGATGATTACAACCCTAATAATGTCCAAGCCTTGTCTATCATCAAAGCATGGATCTATGTCGTATCCTAGGGAAGCTAAGCTTCAATATCCTCTCCCTGGCAATGCCGCCCCTTTTGTTATCACTCCAGGAAACTCCTCTAGGTTGTAGCTTGAGGATGGCTGGTAACTTAAACTATTTTTTAGGTTTTTCTGAATTGGATGAAGCCGAATAACCTATATAACCTCTCACTCTCAAGACATTCATGTAGGTCACTCAATCACAAGGCTTTTAGTTACAACTTGTTCAGTAGTTTGACAAAAAGGTGCAGGGATGGAGAACTCACCAGGATGGAAAACTTACACACATAACACATGCATATAAATGGCTAAATCCTGCTGAGGATGGTGTCTATAAATAAAATATCACTAAATAAACAATAGGATGACAACCATCATCCCTTTAATGAATATGAAAATTACCTAAATGCACATTCAGGAAATAAACACACCAAAGAAAGAGGTGGCTGAACAAATCACAACAAAAGAGATTATACTTAGAATGAACCAGATGAAATGCTTGATAATGGAATAGGCTCATAAATATCAAGATTCAAACCTTTATTAATGAAATAATCATGGGATTTATAGCCTTTTACAAAATTTACAGATCCTGAAAATCCAATTTGTCTACATCAAAAATAAATGAAAGTCATAGTCTTTTCCCGATTAGGGCTTCAAACCCTTGCTAACAATTTGTTTATCTACTACCAAGATCTAGTTCACTGAGCGAATTTTAAATGACTGAAGTTCTCACTGATAATCACCACTAAGGGTTTACTGTGAAGTTCTCTCCAACCAACTATGTTTCTGCGTTTACTGAAGTGATTTTCCTCATTTAATCTGCTGGATTTTCTCCATCTCATCGCCGCAATTTCAGCGCTACAAGTCTCTATTTTCTTGTAGTTTACCATAGCGGTTGCTAATCGGAAGCTTTCTTCTATCACATCGGCAACCCCAATATGAATATTTCCACAGTTTCGACGCTCTAAGTCCCAGCGTTTCCGCAGTTTCCCGACTTACCGCCACTGTGGCCGATCGGGGCTTTTTCTTTTAGCTCGTCGGCACTCTAAGTATCTATGCTTCCACTCTCCACCTTTAGCTTGTGACAGTTTCTACATCGGTGATCGGAATCTGTTTCCTCTAGCCCATCAACACTCCAAGCCTGAATTTTTTCCGTAGTTGTGGCTCCTCATTTAACTATCTTACCGACGACTAGTGATTCCAAGTTCCGACGCCAAAATTTTCATCTATTCATGGAACCTGTAGTCTTTATTCCTTCCATCATTACGGCTCCGTAGAGAACTAGCTTGCCACTCCGTTGTTCTTAGTTCTTCTGACTGCCAACGAATTTATTCTATCTCACAGAAGTCGTAGTCTATTTTTCTTCTGTAGTTGCGGCTTCGTAGTGAACTAAGAATCCGCAAAATTGGTGATTGAAACTCAAAACTTCCTACCATTGGAGCTTTTAATCCCTCTATTCTCCGCAATGGCGGAACTTTTAGCCACTATCTTCTTTGCAGTGGCGAAACTTTTAGTCATTATTTTCTCTGCAGTTGTGGCTCCTCAGAGGACTAAATCACCAAGGGCTAGTCTTTAGAACCTTTGATCGGTAGTGATTTTATGTTTATTTATTGGATGTCTTGTTTGTTGCCTCGCCGACACTGCAGAGCTACTTAGATTTACGTTGCCGATAGTTAGTCCTTTCAAGCTCCGACGCCGATGAGTCTGTGCTGTTTCGGACCTTGCAGTAAGGCTTTCTTCCACCATTGCGGCTCCTTGGAGGACTAGCTCACTGATGGTTAGTGTTCTCAAGTTCTGATCTGCTACTTGACCTCAGCGGTATTTAGTTCTTCATATCATCGACATTTCAGAACCCTTCAGCCTTGTCCCTCCGCTACTTAGTCTTTAGTTCTTTGGATCTGATTTCATCGCTATCGGACGTCATTCAAAGTTTGAATCAGAATGCTTAGTCACTATATTCTCCGTAGTGGCATAAATTTTAGTCACTATATTCTCCGTTGTTGCGGCATCGTTGGGAACTAGCTCATCGATGATCAGTACTTTCAAGTTCTGATCCTGACACTGCAGAAATCTTTAGCTCTATCTCGCCGATCTTGAAGCCTTTAAAACCTCCGATTGCTGTTAAGAAATGCTCGGATGGTGTAAAAAAGTTACAACAATATGCCTATCTACCGAAGGGGTCTTCCACCTGCTATTTATCTTCCATCTTTCGGTGGCTAATGAGATGTTCTGATCTTCACCCAAGCCACCGAAACCACAAATTTCTGAATTTTGCATCAAAAAATAGAGGAATTCAAAACTGTTAGTGATCTTCATATCCTTCATTGCATCATTTAAATTCTTCATACTAAATAAAATAAATTTATTTTATTTGGGAGATAACATGGACCATGTTAGAAAGGAAAAAATAGGCCTGCCTCGGTAATTCTGGGCAGCATGCCGTGGTTTATGCTGATAGGATCTATAACCTTGACTGCGAGACTCTCGACTAGAGGATCAAGTAGATGAAAAAATAAATTATAAGAGGAAGGGTTCACAGGATGAACAGGGGGCGCAAGGGAAGAAAAGAGGTCAGCGTTTGTGAAAGAGAGATCTCCACAGGAGATTGAGCTCGGTGTTTGAGCAAAATGATCTATGCACCTTCGAGGAGAGTGATCTAGGCAATACACTCCATATTATTCAAAATTGAAGATGTGATCAACTGCCAGGCTGCTAGGAAGCAGAAGATGGCGATTGGATGGGTCTTAGCGTATAGCAACGAATTCATGCCTAAAATCCCGTATGCTCTTTCTGAATCTTTTTTGGCGATTTGGAGTGTTCCATTGAATCACAGCTTTCGATCAGTAGGTCCATGAGGTTGTATCAAATATGTTCCCGTCCTTCTCTGTCTTCGATCGTTCTCTGTTGTAATAATGGCGTCAGAGAAGATCAAGGTTCAAAATCCCATCGTCGACATGGACGGGGATCAAATGACTAGGGTCATCTAGACAATGATCAAGGACAAGTTTATTTTCCCATTTGTCAAGCTGGGGCTTGTAATGTCCCTTCACAACCCCAATCCAAAAATGCAAAGATTAGTAAAAGGCACCCCACTTTAAAATAAAATGAAAGAGAAACATGCATTGGTAACGAAATGAGAAACATGGTCAGAAGGTTTGGAGTATAAGAAACATCACCATTCTGCCTCCATAGTTTAGCGCATCCATTTCAACGCTTAAAAGATACAATGCATCAAAGTTTAAGTCAAATTATGTCCACCTCATAATTTGGCTCAAAACCTCAATGTGAGTAAAACAATTTGCATACATATCAAACAGATTTTAGAACAAGGGGTTTATTCTAATTTGTTGTGTGCATTTTTTTGTGGATTGCATCCAAAATTTGATAGAAGTCTAATTTACAAATACAAAGTGATAAGCTAAAACCAAGGGACTTG
This sequence comes from Pseudotsuga menziesii, assembly GCA_001517045.1. NCBI lineage: Eukaryota > Viridiplantae > Streptophyta > Pinopsida > Pinales > Pinaceae > Pseudotsuga > Pseudotsuga menziesii. The sequence goes on from LPNX010331689.1 coordinate 496,187, forward strand.
TAATTTAATTCAGAGTAAAGGATGGGTAAGAATGATCCTTTTTATTAAGGATTTATATATATCTCTTTTTGTAAGAAATGAATTAGATTCCCCTCCTAAGTATTCCAACCGACAATTTTCAACTATCATTGCTACATGTTCATATATTAGGCTTGTATGTTCATAGAACTAGTTCAAATTCTAGTTCATTTGGGAGTTTTGCGTGGTTTCACCACGTACCTCTTTTGCATTCTACTTATGTTACTAAAATAGAAATACATGCAAAGGGGGGGATTCGCTTTATAAAAAATTAACCAAGGAAACAACTTGGAGTCGGGAGGTAAACCACATCTCTTATAATAGTAACTTGGTTAGCAAAAACAATTGTGTGGAACGGTTACGGTTGGAAGAATCCGAGGAGGATTTTATTCCACCCTAAAGGGAAAACCTGTCAGTAAATCCTGCCACTTGTCCCCTATGCTTTCCCTATAAAAAGAGTAGGGCGAGATGCCGAGGGGCATGCATTCAGGAATTGCTTTCCACTCCATCAAGTTGAAGGGACTCCTCCGCTATCGCTCTGCCCATGCATGGCGATTTGAATTAAGACTGATGGATATACGATCTAGTTTAAATTTGATATGGCGATCCGGTACGACGATATGGTGATAGTTTGGTAAACTCAGCTTCATTATTATTCTTTATTTTAGTCTCTGTCTATGCCATGATTTCATAGACAATTTCGATCTAGGTTTAGTTTTGTTTGGAAGCTTGTTTTTATTCTCATAAACTTTGTGTCTTTTGGTGCCATGATTTCCAGAATGGAAATCAATCTGGAGGCTTGTTTTATTCTTTTTGAACTCTGTGTCTTTTGGTACCATGATTTCCAGAATGGAAATCGATCTGGAGGTTTGTTTTATTCTTTTTAAATTCTATGTCTTTTGGTACCCCGATTTCCAGAATGGAAATCGATCTGGAGGCTTGTTTTATTCTCTTTAAACTTTGTGTCTTTTGGTGCCGCGATTTCCAAAATGGAAATCGATCTGGAGGCTTGTTTTATTCTTTTTGAACTCTGTTTCTTTTGGTACCATGATTTCCAGAATGGAAATTGATCTGGAGTCCTGTTTTATTCTTTTGAACTTTGCGTCTTTTGGTGCCATGATTTCCAGAATGGAAATCGATCTAGAGGCTTGTTTTATTCTTTCTGAACTCTGTGTGTTTTGGTACCATGATTTCCAGAATGGAAATCAATCTAGGGGCTTGTTTTTATCCTTTATTAAAATCTCTGTGCCACGATTTCAGAAAGGAACCTGTAGTTTTTAATATCATCCTTTATTAAAATCTCTGCACCATGATCCTCATCGCCCTGAAGCTTTCTTTATAGCTAGTGTTTATGCATGTCTGAACACTGTTTATGTTGGCCACGATTTCATCGATCTGGGGGTTTACTTTTGAAGACTGAGCTTTATTAAAACCTGTGTTATATGCCATGATTTTATTCAATCTAGGGACTGCATGCTAGCTGATTCTATGCTCTGTCAAAACGTTGGTTATTATTTCGATTTGGTGATGGTGATTTCATGATCTATGCTTTGAATGCCTTGTTTTTCCTTATAAGATCTCTGCAAAATATATTTGGTGTTTGATAGCTAATTTTATGCTTGGTAGCTCTGTTTTTATTTTATGCCCATGATTTAGTGAATAGAATGATTTATAGTTGAGTGATAGTTTGATTTGTTAGTTATATATATATATATATATATATATCTGTGTGTGTGTGTGTGTGTGTGTGTGTGTGTGTGTGTGATTTTGAGTATTCATGTCACTCTCTTTGTCTGGCATCGATCTAGAAAATACTTTCTGGATGGAGTACTTAAGATCTAGAAGGAATCAAGGACAAAGCTGCATGTCGTTATAGGGCTTAAGTTGTCCTTCTATACCAAATGCTAACTCAAGGTGTTTTGGCCGTGAGCTCATGGAACCGGTATCGGTTGTAAGCTAACTCAATGTGCAGAGTTGAGGCTGAATCGAATTGTAACAGATAAACCACATCATTGTACCCCCTTTATGGAAGAATTAATAAAATGACTAACAAAAGATTGGTGGACGTAACCTCACGGAGGACGTGAACCACATATCTGGTTGTCTCGTCTTTTGTATTTTTTATGTTCTGCATGCTCTTTTTACATAACGGTGTTAGTATAAATGCAGTATAAATGTTTATTAGTGAAAAATGTTACAAAACATATTTTGTAGACATTCAATTCAAAGGCAAACTATTGGATGGCTTAAACTTAAACAAAAGGATGAATGAGAATATTTACCCATTTTATCTAATTCCGCAACAACGGTATTTCAGGGATTTCACATATGGTATCAGAGCCAGCTACAACACTGGACCCTTAAGGATGGGCTAACATTATAATTTTGCAGGAAAGTTGAAACACTTTTGGAAGATATGTGACATGGTAGCTCATGCTTTCTAGATATCAATTGTCGAATTTAAACCAGATGAGTACCATGTTAGACACTCTATTAAGTTTCTTTGCATGATGAATGTTATATCTATAGTGTAAAATGTAAAACATAGTCATCATGCGGCATATTCTGCTACTATTACTATTTTATAGAAGTAAATTGGTTGATGTTTTAATTTTCATTGTGTTGATCTGTAGATTTTGGAGTTGTACATTGGTAATATATTCTTCTTGAACAAATTCTCACAACATGCATGGCTTTACATGCCCATACGTTTTTCTTAAAATTAATAATTTGGATATTGCATTGAGTACTGCCAAAGAATCTGTGGCCAGTCCTCCCAAGCTATGGCAAGATCATGGGTGCCAAAATGCATGGAGTTAAATTTTTAGGCCCCAAGCTTTGCAGGCTAAAAAAAAAACAATTTACAGTTCCTATTTATGGACAACTTTGCTTCACTGAATCAGGTAGTATATGGTCCTATGCACACTTTATCCTTTTGTTTAGGGTTATAACATGGCCGAAGATGAATTAGAGTCACACTTCTATGTGCATTACATAAATTTTACTCCAGATACATGCATACCACTGCATTGCATAAGATGCATACTTTAAAATTCAATTCTTCTTCTTTGGAAATTCAACTGGTTCCACAAATATACAGAATTACCTTCACCAGTACATTAAATGCCATAAGGTACCATACACACATAATGGCAGTAAAATTGAAGCAATTCCAACCAGGTTCTTAGTTAATCATAGTAAGAATCTTGTAGCAATACATAACAAAATAATATAAGAATAAAATGTATATGCTTTGATTAGTTTTGAAAAATTTAAAACAAATTATTGCTCTCTAACAAATTGAGAGATTTTACTGGGCCCTCGAAAAAGAACTATCCTAAGTTCTAGTCGATCTAGACCCTTGGAAGTTAGAAGTTGATGTTACCAAGAGGTAATTTCCATATCCATTTTTTTTGCAAAGATTAACTGCTCTTTCAGCCTCAAAGGAAGTACCTAATGGTAAATTGCACTGGTAAGTACAACTTTGCATGACTATTTGAGATGAACTGATGAATCTTAATATACTACATTGTGTTTCAAATCGGGGGAAGTTGATAGCATTCATCAACCAATGTTTATATTTTCACACCACCTGACAACATTTCTTCATAATATGTATCATGTGTAATGATTGTATATAGACTACAGAAACTAGATCTTTTGTTAATTGAAGAAGGTTTGATTAGATTAATTCTGTTTTATTCAAGGAATGGAGTTTCTTGTTAGGATTCTTGGGTGGCCTCGAATAGGAAATTTTAGGTCAAATCCTTTTTTCTTAAATTTCAAGTTTGCTGCTACACATGTTGTGTTGTTGTTGAAATTTTCAAGGCTGCTTCATCTATTTGTCGGTAGTTCAACTTCTTTAGGATTTATGATACTGTTGTCTATTAAGAAGTAGATGATTTTCTTATTTCAACAAGAATAAGTAAATTCGTTTGGCAAAATGTTGAAGGCTGCATGAGATGATTAAGCTATACAAGTGATGTACAATTACAGGGATCTAGCAGCAATACATTTTAGCATTTGTGAGATCATATGCTATTCTCCAAAAAGATCTCCAAAAAGAGAACAAGAGTTGTCTCCTAATTGGGGCCACAAATGGCCTGAAGATGGAGGTTTCCAAAAACTTCCGAATTCTATTAATTGATATAATATTTGACAAGAATAAATTATATTTAGATATGTAGAAACCTAATTGAGTGTCTGTACATAGCAAATATGAGATGGAAATTGCAAGATGCATAGGTACATACTATCTTACATCACTTTAGGATGCTGCAGTAAACACCTTATAGTAGATCCTGTAATACATTTTGGGAGTCTAAATGCATTATGTTCATTATGGGCATTGTTCTTAAGCAACATTGACTGAGGCCTAGAAAAGAGTAATAGGTGTTGTTTTAAGTTCAAGGTCTAGCACCCAAACTGTAAAGTAAAATGTGTGACAGGAGTACAAAGAAACGTCACTTTAGATTCTCAGAATTGTAGAATTGTATTGATTTCACATGGTGTATTAACATTAATTCTCCTACAGGAAAAGGGATTCATTTAAATCCCCACTAGTTGCATATTATGGGAATGATTTAATGGTTGTTAAAAGCTATTATGTGCGGCACTTCTTTAAAGATGTTGTTTGGTATTAGCTTAACTTGTCTTCTCCACCACATCTGAATGAAAAAATGTACACTATGTTGAATGGATGTTAGGAGTGTTAAAATGCATAAACACTAACATTTTATTAATAAACTGCTGGTCACTTGAGACAATTATGATGGCTATGCCTACTTGACAGGTCGAACAAATTATCGGTTCTCAAAGGTGGTTCCATGAGGAAAATAAGAGGAATTGGCTGAACCAGACCCTTCATGTTCCTCCTACATGTGTGCACATCAATAGCATATGTCTTGAGTCCTAAATGGATGTAAACCTAAGGTAGAGTTATGTGTTGTCAGGGAATTGCTATCGTCTTGTCATAAAATAAAAACTCTTGAAATAGTGGTGAATGATGATATAAGTGTATACTAATTGGTTTCTAAAGATGCTATCTTGTGAACTATTATAAAGTAGAATGTGATTTGCTTACAAGAAGTTCCAATTATATTTCATTAGCTACTAAATGAATGTAAAGTGAATGTAGAACCTGAATGAAAAGCAGTGGTGAAGAGATTCGGTTTAGATGCAATATTTCAACTATTTTAATAATTGGCGTGCAAGTAAATCCTAGGAATCAGGTTGTGCACATAGAGACTATTGATATTCTTACGTACTCACAAGGTACGACAACAAATCTTTAAATTCATGAAATTGGATTTACTTACGTACCTGGGGCTACAATGCAGCCGAGGTAAGTAATAAAATGCATTGTGCTTAAAATCAATAAATGCCTTAGTGGTAAAAAGAGTACACTAGTATAAAGGCTCTTATCTGATGAATGAGAAATGAAGTAAGACAGGACTTATGATAAAAAGTTTGATTTTCCTTAATATGATAAACTGTCCACCTATGGAGTGATTGTAGGCATGGGAAAACTGTGGCGAGGAGGAGTGCTAAATCTCTAGGACTGTAATGAGTTAAAAAGATACGAGAAAAATCTCATGCACATAAAGTTGTTACCATGAGGAAAAGTGGTGATGGAGGTAGTGGTTGAAAGCTACATGTTTTTCCTTCGGCCAGCTAGGGACCATTATGAATTCTAAGGACGCCTAGATGTAAGACATTTTGGTTAAGAATCGTTCCGCACACATTAAGAGGACTGTCACAAGAGTGGGGGTTCTATGAAGAGAATAACCTCCAGGTGTTATTGGTGTGCTCAAACGGAAGTGCCCCAGCTTGGAAAAGCGCCCTTAATAGCACAATAAGGAGATATGAGGGTATCGTCCTTGTGTTGGGTAGCTTGGATCGGTACTTGGAGTACTATTAGCACCTGGAGTGCAGGGATGGAGGACATCCAAAGAAAAGAATAATGCGGGGAGAAGTATTTTCATTATAGATAAACTTGTACCTATGAGGTAATATGTTTAATTATTGGCAAATAGAACTAACATGTATATTGGAATCCATGGTAAATTGTATAGTGTTGGATTTATGAGGTTTACATTATTTCAATGTCAATGCTAGTATACATGCATATGTATGATTTTAAATGCAGAATGAGGACCCGATCCCATTAATCAGAGGGATTAAGAAATAAAAACAAAATCAATAAATATACAGGTAACACCGAGGATGGTGTTAACTCTAAGGGGGGAAGGATGTAATGTCCCTTCACGACCCCAATCCGAAAATGTAAAGCTTAGTAAAAGGCAGCCCACATTAAATGAAAATGAAAGAGAAACATGCATTGGTAATGAAATGAGAAACATGGTCAGAAGGTTTGGAGTATAAGAAACATCACCATTCTGCCTCCATAATTTAGCAGATCCATTTCAACGCTTAAAAGATACAATGCATCAATGTTTAAGTCAAATTATGTCAACCTCGTAATTTGGCTCAAAACCTCAATGTGAGTAAAACAATTTGCATACATATCAAACACATTTTAGAACAAGGGGTTTATTATAATTTGTTGTGTGCATTATTTTGTGGATTGCATCCAAAATTTAATAGAAGTCTAATTTAAAAATACAAAGTGATAAGCTAAAACCAAGGGACTTGTAATTGAATTCAGAGTAAAGGATGGGTAAGAATGCTCCTTTTTACTAAGGATTTATATATATATATATATATATATAT
>LPNX010331689.1:502966-563870 GCA_001517045.1 Pseudotsuga menziesii
CTAGTTCAATTGGGAGTTTTGTGTGGTTTCGCTGCGTACCTCTTTTGCATTCTACTTATGTTAGTAAAATACAAATACATGCAAAGGGGGGGGGGAGGGGGAGATTCGCTTTATAAAAATTTAACCAAGGAAACAACTTGGAGTCGTGAGGTAAAACACATCTCTTATAATAGTAGCTTGGTTAGCAAGGATAATTGTGTGGAACGGTTATGGTAGGAAGAATCCGAGGAGGATTTTATTCCACCCTAAATGGAAAACCTGTCGGTAAATCCTGTCACTTGTCCCCTATGTTTTCCCTATAAAAATAGGAGGGAGAGATGCCGAGGGGCATGCATTCAGGAATTGCGTTCCACTCCATCAAGCTAAAGGGAATCCTCTGCTATCACTCTGCCCATGCATAGAGATTTGAGTTAAGACTGATGGATATGCGATCTGGTTTAAATTTGATATGGCGATCTCATATGGCGATCTGGTAATAGTTTGGTAAACTTGGGTTGATTATTATTCTTTATTTTAATCTTTGTTTATGTCACGATTTCATAGACGGTTTCGATCTAGGTTTAGTTTTGTTTGGAGGCTTGTTTTTATTCTCATAAACTCTGTCTCTTTTAGTGCAACGATTTACAGAATGGAAATCGATCTCAAGGCTTGTTTTATTCCTTTTGTACTCTGTGTCTTTTGGTACCACGATTTCCATAATGGAAATCGATATGGAGGCTTGTTTTATTCTTTTTAAACTCTGTGTCTTTTGGTACCATGATTTCTAGAATGGAAATTGATATGGAGGATTGTTTTATTCTTTTTAAACTCTGTGTCTTTTGGTGCCACGATTTCCAGAATGGAAATCAATCTGGAGGCTTGTTTTATTCTTTTTGAACTCTGTGTCTTTTGGTACCACGATTTCCAGAATTGAAATCGATCTGGAGGCTTGTTTTATCCTTTTGAACCCTGTGTCTTTTGGTGCCACGATTTCCAGAATGGAAATCAATCTGGAGGCTTGTTTTATTCTTTGTGAACTCTGTGTCTTTTGGTACCATGATTTCTAGAATAGAAATCGATCTGGAGGCTTGTTTTTATCCTTTCTTAAAAAGAAGATCGATCTGTAGTATGGATATTATCCTTTATTAAAATCTCCGTGCCCCGATTTCATAAAGGAATCTATAGTTTTGAATATCGTCCTTTATTAAAATACCTGCGCCATGATCCTCATCGCCCTGATGTTTGCTTTATAGCTCGCGTTTATGCATGTCTAAACACTATTTATGTTGGCCACGATTTCATCGATCTAGGGCTTTATCTTTGAAGACTGAGATTTATTAAAACTTGTGTTATATGCAACGATTTTATTCAATCTAGGGACCGCATGCTGGATGATTCTATGCTCTGTTGAAACGCTAGTTATTATTTCGATTTGGTGATGGTGATTTCATGATCTCTGCTTTGAATGCCTTGTTTTTCCTTATAATATCTCTGCAAAATCGATCTGGTGTTTGATATCTAATTTTATTCTTGGTAGCTCTATTTTTATTTTATGCCCACGATTTAGTGAATAGAACGATCTGTGGTTGAGTGATAGTTTGATTTGTTAGTTTTATATGTGTGTGTGTGTGTGTGTGATTTTCAGTATTCATGTCACTCCCTATGTCTGTCATCGATCTGGAAAATACTTTCTGGATGGAGTACTTAATATCTAGAAGGAATCAAGGACAAAGTCGCATGCCGTTATAGGGCTTAAGTTGTCTTTCTATACCAAATGCTAACTCAGGGTGTTTTGGCCTTGATCTCATGGAACCAGTATCGGTTGTAGGCTAACGGATTGTGCAGAGCAAATGTTGAATTGAATTGTAACACATAAGCCGCATCATTGTACCCGCTTTATGGAAGAATTAATAAAATGACTACCAAAATCTTGGTGGACGTAGCCTCACGAAGGAGGTGAACCACATATATGGTTGTCTCACCTTTTGTATTTTTTATGTTGTGCTTGCTCTTTTTACATAATGGTGTTAGTATAAATGCAGTATAAAGGTTTATTGGCGAAAAAGGTTACAAAACGAATTTTGCATACATTCAATTCAAAGGCACACTATTGGATGGCTTAAACTTAAATAAAAAGATGAATGAGAATATTTACCCATTTTATCTAATTCTGCATCAAAGGTATTTTGGGGATTTCATAGGGCTTCCCCACCATGATGCTAAAGATGAAAAGGTTACAGTCGAGAGTACAGAAGCCACATTGAAGTAAGTCCATATTTCTCATCCCTTTCCCTAATTAGTGAGCAAATATAATTTAGTTTTCTGCAATGAAAATCAACCACTAAGTTCGCAGATTTGGGGTTTAGATCTGACAAGGACACCAAATTTTTAACTATATTTTTTGCCATAGAAAATTGCGAAGTCAAGACAGAAAGTTGTTCTCGATTTGGTGCGGCCCGTACCGAAACATTGCCCCTAGAAATATTGTTGCTCTGTCTTAGATCTCTTCTTTACTTATCGGTACAATGCCCCCAATTTTTCCTATTACTGCTTGCACGATACTATGACCCTAAAATGATTACACTATAACTAATAGGTTGTGTATCAGTGCCATTGATGTTGGTTATTACTTTACACCTGCGTTATAGACAGTTTTTTTCATATGTGCATACATAGATAGATTTTAAATTAGGCCATACTCATCTTCTAAACCCACATCTAATGAGCTTCACGAGGTTAAGTTAAGGAGGAATATTTGGAGTTCGAGGAGCTCACAAAAATGACCCATTTTGTCAAATATTAAAACTCATTATGTACCCTTTCGGATAAACCTAGAAGTGTAAATCAGGCCTAGATAGGTTTGTGTACGTCAAGCTCTCCATCGTTGTTTCATGAGGAAAAATATGAATCGGCAGCGAATGGTTCGAAATATGGTAGCTCCTGTCCGCATGCTTGTAGCAAGAAAATTCTTGAAAGTAGTCAATGCAAGTCAAAATAGAATTATAATAATAATCTTAAATTGTATAATATCCCATTTTAAGATGATAATATCAACCCCTATGATGACTTGAATGGATCTAAAATGTTTCATTAGGTATTGTTGTTAGCTTGTTTAAAGGTCATACTTTACAATCAATTTGAAAACTATGTTACAAGGGCTTATATTGGGTTCCTTTTCGGCATTATTGACCATTTTGTTATGACCTTATAACCCATATTTTGGAGTAAGTTAGGGTTGGACTACTTAATTTATGTTAGGGAAAACCAGACAGAACCTGTTATAATTAATAAAGTTCAGGTCTAAGACTGATCTCAGTAGTTGTTAGTCCTGGGTAAGAGAGTTTATGAGGTGAACTGAAAGAAGGTATTGCAGCAAGGATATTACAACATGTAACTCTTTTTATAAAATAAATAATACATGATATGACGGTTTGGTGGACGTAGCCCATGGATTGGGTGAACCACGTACGTTTCTCTATCTCATTTTCATGTGCCTGATTGTGTTTACTTTCCTCATATTATTCTGTAGATATGACATCATTCTGCAAACGAATTATAGTGTTGTAAAAGATAATCAAATAATGTTAGTGTTATCTCAATATTTTTCTTGTAACTTAGTAGGTCATGTGATGATTTAACGCTTGTAATTATGAATAATATTTTCAGGAATTTACATTCAAGAAAATAGTCATCAACGGGACTATAATGTTGTATAATTGAAGGTCATAATATTTTCTATTGTTTTAAATGGAAATGCATTTTATACAATTCATTATTTTGAAATAAACAATGAATAGTCCGTCGAATCGAGCATCTTTGTTAAAAAGGAGGATAGTCCAAAAACTAGGTATCTTGATGGTGGATACATGGTGGATAAAGATTTATGAGTAATTCAATAATAAATTCCTTAAGGGAGATCCATACTGTTAGTCAAAGGATTAAAAGAACATTGGAGTATGTATCAAATGACAGGTATTCCGCCAATGAGAGGATTACTTAATGATGTGCATACTAGAAGGCATAATAAGCATGTTTTGTTTATTTTATCAATAGAAATCTTAGTAAATTGGATACAAGTTGCATGTTTGAATTCTGTAGAAGAGGATAGATGTAAATTGTCAAATGATTGTTTTGCAATGTGTGTAGTTTTGACATTAACGAATTCAATTGGACACGTTCCATTGAAATGCCATGTAAAATCTGCCACTAACATGACTCACTCATGTGTAGTAAGAGTGAAACTTAAAGAGAAATATTCCCCTTGTACCCATAAGGGCATTGAGGTATAAGAGGTTCTTTACACATAATTATTTGACCGTTACTCTATATGAAATGATGTCAAAGGAAATAAGAAATTACGAAGTAAAATGTGTATCACCAAGGAGGAATATTTATAGTAGATCAACAAGAAACAAAATAAATATATTAAATATTTCTTTATAGGTTAACGATGTGTTTAGCATCAAATGACCCTCGAACATTTGTTTTTATTTTTCAAGTTTCACAACAATAATAGAGTGGATATTTATGGAATTATAGGTGAAGGAGTTCACTTAATCACCGCTACATTTAAGTTTGAGGGGATTTGTCTCTAGTTGAAAAGGGCAATAAATATATAAAGAGATTTGCACTTATGTCATAGACTTATCATTTATACTAAGATTTACGGTTTTAATCTTAGATTTAAAATAATTTGTTGAGAAATTCATTTGTATATATCTATTGCTACCTTTTTCGATGCATGGTTATAAAAAAGTATATGTTGTAGTTATAAGAGCAAGAATAAAGGAGATGTCTTTTTGAATGTTTAAATAGAATAAAATAAATTTCATCTCATAAGAAATCAAACTTAAAGGTTTAGTAAACACATGCATGATATTTTTTATGGTCTTAAATACAACATTATTATGAAAAGTTTTTCATAGTTTATTATCCTCTTTGACTAATGGTACTTTTAGTTGATAATTCGGGGCATTGTCACCTCTTCTTCTATCATTTCAATTTAGATTTGGCTTTCCTGATGTAAATGTTTGTGTATGCTCATTGTTTTAGAAACGCCTTCATGGTGATAGGAAGGCCTTCATGGTGAAATACTAATAGTCTTTCTTTATATTATGTCAATCTTAATTTTTAAATTATGAATGTTTAATGTATTATTCAATTTTTGATGTTTTTTATATTTTTTAAAAACAATATTAACACAATCACACTATTAAAGCTAATTGATATATTGAAATAGATTCTATTCTTTTTAAAAGATTAAAATTAAAGCAATGGATTGTATGTCAACCATCTTCTGTAATGTGGTTATCCTAGACTCAACTTTCTAATAGATTGGAGGATAAGTGTAACTAAGTGCTCAAAATGGAGTAGTTTGAATTTAAAAAAAAAAAAACATTCAAAATAATATTTAGTACATGAATATTTTTCGAGCGTTTATAATCTCAAGTCTATTATGGATGCATAATAAACCTCAAACTAAAGTGATTCTACATTGAATAACATTATTTATTTTTATAAATTATCATTATTTTAATGTTATTCTTAACACATGTTTTAATAATTTAATATATATGTATTTCAAAATGAAAGAAAAATGATTTGAATAAGATAATAAAATTAAATGTGAAATTTAAGATGTTTGCAAATATATTCATAACACTTTCCCATAATGCCTCACATTTCTACCATCTATTTCTACATCAGAACACAATTTATGAAACATGCCCATAAATAATATTCCGAATTCTTAATTTTTTTCACTCTGATTAAGGTAAGGTTTGTAGCTATATAGACGATCTGTTATTTTGCGTTATCTTTTATGGCGTCTTGTACTTTCTAGACGGAAGGAGCTTCTCTCTTAGATCTACCGCGTCGATGTCACTGAAGTGGTCTTCTGGAATCCAGTCGCCGGTGGCTGGATCTCTCATCCAGAAAACCTTATCTTCCTTTTGCACAGGTTCTGCCGCTTTTGAATGTTGCTGCGACCCCACCGGCTGTCCTCCCACTGACGTTGCATAACTTCTCAATTCCCTGCATCAAACCAAGCCAGACGACAAAAGAATTATATGTTGATGTTTCTTTATAGTTTCCTTCTGAAATGAACAGAAAACCATCCAGCACTACCGGAAACATAACAAAACACACAATACGACCGTTTCATAAAAAAGGTTAGAGAATGTGAAAGTGCATACCGACTTAGAGTCTTGCCAATATTGGTTAAAACAGATGTGCTAGAAGATAACCTATTACCAGGCACAAACTTTACCATCCTGAAACCGAAAAGAAAACAGGAAATAGATGTAGCGTGTATCGCAAGCAAATACAGAAGTGAAAGCCAATATCTGTCTTTCGAGTTCAGAGGGAGAGTGTGTTCTTGGATCGTTTTGAGGTAGACTTTGCCTCGGATGCGCTTAGAAGTTGGTTTCATTTCCATAGAATTCATGAGAAGTTACTTATTCTGGTTTAGTTTCTTTTAAGGTCAAGATTTTGTTTGATACCATGGATAATGTCGGCCGCTTCATAATGCCCACTGTATAGGTATGGGAGTGTTTGTTATCTGAATTATATTGATATAGGGCTAGGCATTTTAACCCATGCTAAGAATTATGATAAAAGTCACACTTCCAATATATTGTCGAGAGATCTTATTTTTACAGGTTTTGGCCTATCTTAAGACTAGCTAATCTGATGTATTTTCAAAAATCATTCACGTATGCTTTACGATGAAATTCACTTGTAAAAGCGATAGTATCATTAAAGTGCCAAGATAAAGATATCATATACTTTCTTTAGTATTTAGAATGCTATAGGGCATTCAAATTGTCATGTATATAATCAGATTTCAACCTCCATTCGATTTGGAGAAATCCAATGTTAATGTCATATTCGTCCATTGGACTGCTATTGAATACCTTGGCTTTCACTACAACTCTTTATGAGGTAGAAGTCTAATTTAATGTTTAGAAGTCTTTTGCAGCCATCATGATATTTGCCTCCCAATAAAAAAATACATTCACATGAATAACACAAATGAACTAAAACCCATCCACAAGCTAGAGGACTGTGAATCTCTCTTTTATCTTATAAAATCAAATGAAAATAGAAGGAAGGTGGTACTCAATATGGAGTTACCTTTAACATTGTGGAGAGGGCGATTCCTTTCTCTTCTATTCTCTAAAATCAAAGGAAAATACATGGAACTTGGTACTCAATATTGTTTTACCTTTAACAGTGTCGCCTGAACTACTACTGTATTGCCTCCTAATTCCTTGGTTAGGCTCTAATATTAATTCTAACCACTATTCCATGGCCTCCAGCCTTGGTTGTGCTCTAATATTAACTCTCTAATTATTGCGTAGCTATGGAACACTACAATACCATAAAATACCCATTTTCCTTCTAACTATCTCATATTCAACATGGCTAGAGAACCTTACAGAATTAGCTTCACTATTTGTAGATTCATCCAATCCTTATTAGGGTTAGTATTTTAGAACCTTCAGATTGTTCTTTAAATTCAGTGCAGACTACTAGTTCCACATTTGTGGGCAATGGTAGAGGGCATTCAATCCACTCACATCAATTTTTTTCAAGTGCATAGGTGTATTTGGGAAATGCATAACTTCCTCATACCCAATGTCATCGTGGAGATACTTGCATAGTTGGAAGGGTCTTTATGTGTAGTATACAAAAAGTGTCAAACTCAAGCTCTAGAAACTCATCTACAAGGTTTCCTAGGGTTTTTTATTCCAATCCTAGAAAAGAGGACATGCCCCAAAAAATGGGAGACACATGCCAATTCATTAGGTCGTTGCTCCAAGAAATCAGTGAAAGAGGTCACAAATTATATACTGAATCAATTCTCTATATATTGAATCAATTCTCGGGTCATTGCTTCTTAAATTGTATATATAGAGCAACTCTTGACACTCAATTTAACTATAGATTTGGATTATGTTGCAATGTGTCTAGTGTGGACAATATTTTGTTCCCTAGGCTTTTGTTCAATTTCAATAGTGGCGGAGACACTATATTGCTTGAAAATTTAATCTCGGTAATCATGTGTGTGTTAGTTATTTATAATAGCCTCAAAAGAGTTTGATGGATATAACTGCTAGAAGGATGCATGCATTTGGCTCAATAAAATAATGAGATAAGACAAATGTTTAATGAGTTGGATGAATGCAATAATGGATGCTTGGTGAAGTGATGTCTTCCACAATGAATTCTAAAAATTGTGCCATGATTTCTATCAAATGTGTAAGGTCTGATTTTTAAAGTTGATTATGCTGTTTGACTAATGGTACATTTAGTTGAAATTTTGCATCATTTTCACCTCTTCTTCTATCATTTCAATTTAGATTTGACTTTCCTCATGTAAATGTTTGTGTATGCTCATTGTTTTACAAAGGCCTTCATGGTGATAGGAAGGCCTTCATGTTAAAATACTGATAGTCTTTCTTTATATTATGTCAATCTTAATTTTTAAATTATGAATGTTTAATGTATTATTCATTTTTTATATTTTTTATATTTTTTAAAAACAATATTAACACAATCACACTATTAAAGCTGATTGATATACCGAAATATATTCTATTCTTTTTAAAAGGCAAAGAGGTGGGATTTGTATGCCAACTATCTTCTGTAATGTGGTTGTCCTAGACTCAACTTTCTAATAGATTCCAGTATTTAAAGAGGTGGGCTTTGTTCTCTGCAATATGCAGGAGAAGTGTAACTAAGTGCTCAAAGTGGAGTAGTTTGAATTTCAATTACAAAAAACATTCAAAATAGTATTTAGTACAGGAAAAATTTTCAAGCATCTATAATCCTAAGTCTATTATGGACGCATAATAAACCTCAAACTAAAATGATTCTACATTGATTAACATTATTTATTTTTATAAATGATCATTATTTTAACTCTGTTTTTAACAAATGTTTTAATAATTTAATATATATATATCAAAATAAAATAAAAATAATTTGAGTACCAATATATTCATAACACTTTCCCATAATGCCTCAGATTTCTACCCTCTATTTCTACAAAATTCAGAACATAATTTATGAAAGATGGCGCATAAATAATATTCATAATTCTTAATTTTTTTCACTCTGATTAAGGTAAGGTTTGTAGCTATATAGACGATCTGTTATTTTGCGTTATCTTTTATGGGGTCTTGTACTTTCTAGACGGAAGGAGCTTCTCTCTTAGACCTACCGCGTCGATCTCACCGAAGTGGTCTTCTGGAATCCAGTCGCGGGTGGCTGGATCTCTCATCCAGAAAGCCTTTTCTTCCGTTTGCACAGGTTCTGCCGCTTTTGAATGCTGCTGCGACCCCACCGGCTGTCCTCCCACTGACGTTGCATAACTTCTCAATTCCCTGCATCAAACCAAGCCAGAGGACAAAAGAATTATATGTTGATGTTTCTTTATAGTTTCCTTCTGAAATGAACACAAAACCAACGAGCACTGCCGGAAACATAACAAAACACACAATGCGACTGTTTCATAAAAAAAGGTTAGAGAAAGTGAAAGTGCATACCGAGTTAGAGTCTTGCCAATGTTGGTTAAAACAGATCTGCTATAAGATAACCTATTACCAGGCACGAACTTTACCATCCCGAAACCGAAAAGAAAACGGGAAATAGATGTAGCGTGTATCGCAAGCAAAAACAGAAGAGAAAGCCAATATCTGTCTTTCGAGTTCAGAGGGAGAGTGTGTTGTTGGATCGTTTTGAGGGAGAGTTTGCCTCGGATGCGCTTAGAAGTTGGTTTCATTTCCATAGCATTCATGAGTAGTTACTTATTCTGGTTTAGTTTGTTTTAAGGTCAAGATTTTTTTTGATACCATGGATAATGTCGGCCTCTTCATAATGCCCACTGTATAGATATGGGAGTGTTTTTTATCTGAGCATTATATTGATATAGGGAAAGGCATTTTAACCAATGCTAAGAATTATGATAAAAGTCACACTTCCAATATATTGTAGAGAGATCTTTTTTTTACTGGTTTTGGCCTATCTTAAGACTACTTAAATTGTGTTAAATTGATGTATTTTCAAAAATCATTAAGTATGCTTTGCAATGAAATTCACTTGTAAAATCGATAAGATCATTAAAGTGCCAAGATATTATATACTTTCTTTAGTATGATCCAGGGCATCCAAATTGTCATGTATATAATCAGATTTCAACCTCCACTCTATTTGGAGAAATCGAATGTTTAAGTCACGTTAGTCCCTTTCCCCAATTAGTGAGCAAATATAATTTAGTTTTTTGCAATGAAAATCAACCACTAAGTTCGCAGATTTGGGGTTTAGATCTAACAAGGACACCAAATTTTTAACTATATTTTCTGCCATAGAAAAGTGTGAGGTCAAGACACAGTGTTGGCCTCGATTTGGTGCGGCCCCTACTGAAACATTGCCCCTAGAAATATTGTTGCCCCGTCTTAGATCTCTTCCTGACTTATCGGTACAGCGCCCCCAATTTTTCCTATTACTGCTTGTATGATACTTTGACCCTTAAATGATTAGACTATAACTAATAGGTTGTGTATCAATGCCATTTCTGTTGGTTATTACTTTATACCTGCGTTATAGACAGTGTTTTCAATATGTGCATACATAGATTATAAATTAGGCCATACTCATCTTCTAAACCCACATCTAATGAACTTCACGAGGTTAAGTTAAGGAGGAATATTTGGAGTTCCTGGAGCACACAAAAATGACCCATTTTGTCAAATATTAAAACTCATTATGTACCCTTTCTGATAAACCTAGAAGATAGGTCAAATCAAAATAGAATTATAATAATAATCTTAAATTGTATAATATCCCATTTTAAGACGATAAGTTGTTGTGGAATTAGATAAAATGGGTAAAGAAAATTTCCATTTTTATTTAAAGCTTTAAACCAACCATGTGATGTGAACTTTCTGAATTGAATGTCTGCTAATACGTTTAGTAACCTTTTCACTAGCAAACCTTTATACTAACATCATTATGTAAAGAAAAGGAGCATGCTCAACATAAAAAGAATACGAAAGACTAGACAACCATGTTCATGTCGTTCACCTCATCCACGAGGCTACGTCCACCAATTTGTTTTCTTTTATTACTAATGGGAGAGTAATTACAATGTCATGGTACGACCATATCCTCGGCCGGTTCACCTTTCCTCAAGTCTCCTCGTAGAGAGACACTTGCAACTCGAAATTGCCTTCGTTTAGGACTTTTATGACAACCCATAAAATCATTTACAGTTCCTTGGATACTTGACGAACTTTGGCCTTAAACCCACATTTCATACCAGAATTTGTTATTAATCATCACACCTTTACAAGATATGCTGTGTTGAAGTAAAATATTAACATCTAAAAGTAATAGCACATCCAACAATAAAGCACTAAACTTAAGACTACCATTACTAAACAGCAATGCTCTTTGCAATAAATTCTATTCCAATATCAATAATATCAATAAATGCATGGATGACAACTTTGGCATTGACTGCATATTTAGCATTGGGAATTATCAGTACTACTCAGAACATAATAAACATAAGGAATTAATAATGGAGCAGCGATAGTTTTTAGTGCGACTAAACTTGGCATAATGCTATTTCAAGAGGATAAGTATTAGAAGAATAATTATTTATGGCATGAGTCAAAATACTCAAGAGGATAACAGGGAGAAATAATTTAGCATCATGAGGGGGGAGAAATAATTTAGCATCATGAGGTCCCTAACAGCGTTCAAAATAGAAAATCAACCTTATACACTAGCAAATTGCCGGATCTGTATAATAATGAAGTCACAAAATAAACAACTCCAGAATACCTCAAATCAAATTGTAGAGATCTTAATAAGCACCTTAATCAACTATCAGCAAATCGGTGCCACCAACAACATTTAAACTATGAGCATTGAAATCATTCATGAAAAGGTGAATGAACAAATCCATAAGAAATAAAAATCAATACTCCGGATTGAAACCCTTTTCTGAAAATCATGGCACAATGAAAATCAAAGCATTATAAACCAAGCACATTCCGGATCTGAAAATCGTTGCACAATAAAATTAAATCATAATAACCAAGGCACATTCCAAATCCAAAATCGTTGCACACTGAAATCGTTGCACAATAAAATCAAAGCATAATAATCCAAGGCACATTCTAGATCTAAAATCATTTCACAATATAACAGAGTTTAGGCATGCGTAAACACAAGCTATCATTGATGGCCAGATCTTGAATCGTGGCGTAGACAGAGTTTTAAATGAAATCAATCTCCACACAAAATAACCCAAATCGACTTCTGGAATCGTGGCGGCTTAGACAAAGATTCAAATAAAGATAAAGCTCAAACTAAAGATCGATATTTGCAGTGATTTTAAAAAACAACATCAAGCTGTAGCTGAACCCCCGATCGATTATGGCATAAAAAAAACATAGCTTTTGTCAATGCAGAGATCAATCCATCATGAAATCCACGAGATTGACGGCGTTTTCATGAATTGTGGCAAGATAAATCATGGTTTATCAAGAAAAATTGAATACTATAGTTCGATCTTGAAATCGAAACATTGGAGATCGTGAATTAGATCTAGAATGCGAAGATTGAAAGAAATTATACATTTCGAATCCGGTTTCATTTAATTCACAGATAATAATACACATTGTTCCTTACAGATCTGGTTCACATAGAGGTTTGGGAACACATTTTTCCAAGTTCTAGTCTATCTCAAATCTAAAGCTAATAAAACCAATCCATGCCCACCAGAGATCGGTGAAGACATAAAATCATATGCATAATTTCTAGATAGCAGATAGGTCGGAAATCACGTTCCTTGTTCATATAAAGGTTGAAATATATTCAACACACCGAGAATTTACATCATAAAAACAACATTTTACCACACGGTTCTCTTCAGATCTAAAAACGTTATACCCAACAACGTTTTCCCCAAAAATATATGATAACACATTGCAGCTTTTCATTACAATCTAAGAAATATTTAGAGAGTAAATCCTAGCATTCCATTTACATCAATTCTTTCATATCTATCAAACATCATACACCAACAACGTTTCTCCCGAACTATCAAATAATACACTGCAATGATTTCTTTAATTTCTAATAAAGATTTCAAATAACAATAAAATGCTAGCAACATTTTACGAGGAGATTCTTTTTCGATGTAGGCATATTGCTATGTGATTTGTATTGTTGTTTTGTACATCTTGCACCCCCATCACCCGTGATAACCCTAGATTGATTATGGCATAGAATAAATCACGAACAAAACCCAATACCTAGATTTGAAAATCGTGGCCCAATAAAAACTTCACTCGATTTTACTTTCTGCCGAATCGTGGCGTGAAAACACAGAACCCGACAAAACACAAAAGCAAAAACCAAAATGATGAAATCGTGGCACAATAAAAACTCCAAATACAGAATTCTTGCCCCCTCGGCATCTTGCCCCCCTTTATATAATGAAAAATCGCTGGGACAAAAGGCAGGATTACCGACTCGTTTTCGTTTACGGTGGAGTAAAATCCTCATCAGATTCTAAGCAGTTTCTTGTCAAGGTGGGTAAAACGAAGCCAACTTTTCTTGATTTTAAGATCTGTTTGTATTGCTAGAAAACCACATGCTTACATCCATGCAGTAATACATGCGTTCCCCCTAAAAGGCTCACGCCCTACCCTTAATTGAATGAGAGACTTAAATAATAATTATTATCCACTAGAGGACTCATTTGACAAATGGAAAAATCATTTGTTGTTTTCCCATTTAATTTGTTTTATCCAAACAAAAAAAACAAGGACTACCCTTACTAGTTATTCTTTGAATGCTTAAGACACACACATATATACATATATATTAATATTTCCTTAACTTGGTAACCACATCATGTGAATGTATTTAGAATGGTTTTGATATATATATATATATATATATTCTTTGTGAATACTTAAATAGACCATTTCCTTGTAGCCGGAAATCATATCATGATATGATAGAATAAATATAATTATATACACATACCTTTGCATATACGTTTACCGTTGCATGTTTTAGTGGTAGTTCATATTGTAGTTTTTAATCATTTATCTAAATATCTTGCATCCATACTTTCTACAACTCGGTCAGAAAGTGATTACTTTCTCTGCACCTATGCGCAAAAATAGTCAAGTGGATGACCTTTTATAAACATGTCATTTCTAATTAAAATTAAGATGTCTAGAATGAAATCTTTTCAAGAGAGATCTTAAGTTTCTTATATTCCAAACCTTCTGACCATGTTTTCTTATTTTCGTTTTCTTTTAACGTATGTTGCATTTTGTTAGGCTTTGCCTTTTTTGGATTGGGGTCATGAGGGGACATTACAAAAAATATGTTACAAGGGCTTATCTTGGGTTGCTTGTTGGTATTATTGACCATTTTTTTATGACCTTATGACCAATCTTTTGGAGTAAATGAGGGATGGACTGCTTAATTTATGTTAGGGAAAACCAAATTGAACGTGTTAGAATTAATAAAGTTCAGGCCTAAGTCTGATCTCAGTAGTGGTTAGTCCAGAGATACTCTAGGTAAGAGAGTTTATGAGATGAACCGAAAGAAGGTATGGAAACAAGGATATTGCAGCATGTAACTCTTTATATAAAATGAATAATACATGATACGATGGTTTGGTGGACGTAGCCCATAGATTGGGTGAACCACGTACATTTCTGTCTATCTCATTTTCATGTGTCTCATTGTGTTTACTTTCCTCATATTATTCTGTACATATGACATCATTCTGCAAATGGATTATATTGTTGTAAAAGATAATCAAAGAATATTAGTGTTATCCCAATATTTTTCTTGTAACTTAGTAGGTCATGTGATGATGTAACGCTTGTAATTATGAATAATATTTTCAGGAATTTACATTCAAGAAAATTGTCATCAACATGACTATAATGTTGTATAATTGAAGGTCATAATATTTGCTATTGTTTTAAATGAAAATGCATTTTATACGATTCATTATTTTGAAATAAACGATGAATAGTCCGTCGAATCGAGCATTCAAAGAACATTGGAGTATGTATCAAATGACATTGGAGTGCGTTATAAATAGTCAAAGTTAAAATTTATACTAGATACGAACAAGGAAAAATTTGAATGCTGCGGGAGAACCATGGTGTTAGGAAAGTGATTGCCGCATGAGCACGTTGGTGTTAGGCATATATGATGCAGGAGCACAATGGTGTTAGGCAAGCAATTGCCACATGAGCACATTGGTATTAGGCATATAGAGTGGCAAGAATAAGACCTCGGCAAAAAGCTAGACATCTGGAAGACAGGATGGTGTTTGATGTCACTGAGAAGAAAACTTTTAACTAGTGGTTAAAAGGGAGAGTAACCTCAGAAATTGTTGTAAGACCACACCAGAATGGAAAATGAAACTCAAGGGAGTTTGGAAAACATAACGAATGTAAAACATGTTAACGAATTTTCCAAGTAATTAGATAGTTACATGCTTAATGTGTGATGTGAAGGAAGGATTTCCTAAGGTTGAGGACGACATAACTATCCAAAGGTTGGAGATAAAACCAACCCCAAAAGGGAATTAATTATGTTTTATTGATGGATAAATCGAATGCTGAAAATGATTGGGTATTATGACATCAATGAAAAACTAGAAAATTGCAGATGGTTACAATGCAAAAGGATCTATGGATTTTGTTTAAATTACAATTTTGGACATGAATTACTGAATAAAATTTGGGCTAGACCCAAACCTTGTGCAGGAAACTGCAGGTCCTGAATGATAGCGAACTGCGAAAAATATCAAGACATATCGAAGGGGATCAGAACAGAATAGACAAAACAAGAAAAGATGAGTCAGGAGAAGAAAGTAATAGTTGAAGGACAAGAACACCGAGGAAAGTGTTAATTTTAGGGGGAAATGATGTAATGTTCCTCTTGTATACCCCTAAACAATTTGTAATTTTGAATATTATTGTATTAGGGTTTCTAGTGAGGAGCTCACGGCCAAGGCCCCACGAGGAGAAACCTTGAAAGTTAGTCGATTAACCTCCTAAGTCATATAACATTGACCCAACTTATCAGTGGGCAAATCGAAAAAAATAAGGCTAAAAGCGAAGGGTCGGGGAACTATCATTTTGGTACCATAGTATTACATATTTCCCTTACCCTCGCAGCGTCAAGAATAAGGATTTCCCTATAGGGATTCCTCCTTTGACAATAATTAGCCAAGCTAAGATACTAAAGCCTAGTTATTTAACTCACGATTGATCCAGGATGGAGGAGAATTAAAATCATTTTTTTAACTTTGACATAAGAGGGTCGAGTAGTCATACTTTTAAGTGGAAAGAACCAAGAGAAAACAACCGAAGACATTTATTGTTGAGGGACTACCGGTGGCAGTCACCTTAAAATAGAAAAAAAAGAAAAGGAAATTGTCATTTCATTTATATAAGTTATACCCGAATAATAAATGGCATAACGATGAACTATATATTCCTTATTATGGGTTGATATATATATATATATAGTTACAATGTATGAATTATGGAGCGCAACTCTTACTTTAATTTCGTAGGAATTATTAATGGGAGTTTGGGGTTGTTTATAAGAAAGCAATCAAACTAACCAAAGGAGGGCAACTACCCCCCCCAGAAAAGGGGGAAACTTTACTCCTTTCCTTAGAAGACACGATACTTCAGGAATTTGCCGATGCATTTCCATCCACATGATGGAGCATTAAATTTACACTATATATTTGGACAGCGGGTTAAGGGGGATCTTCCATTGAAGTTTCCACCATAATTTTGGCCGTTGTTGGTAGTACTCCTTGTGAAGCAGTATTTAAGTACCATGTTTATATAAATGTCTATTTTCAGACCATGTTAGAAAGGAAAAAACAGGCGTGCCTCGGTAATTTTTGGCAGCATGCCATGGTTTATGCTGATAACCTCTATACCCTTGACTGCGAGACTCTCAAATGGAGGATCAAGTAGATGCAAAAAGAAATTATAAGAGGAAGGGTTCACAGGATGAACAGGGAGCATGGGGGAAGAAAAGAGCTCAGTGTTTGTGAAAGAGAGATCTCCACAGGAGATTGATCTCGGCATTTGAGCAGAATGATCTCTACACCTTGGAGGAGAGTGATCTAGGCGATACACTCTACATTATTCAAAATTGAGGATGCGATCAATTTCCAGGCTGCTAGAAAATGGAAGATGGTGATCAGATGGGTCTTAGTGTACATCCACGAATTCTTGCCTAAAATCCCATATGCTCTTTCTGAATCGATTTTTTGTGATTTTGAGTGTTTCGTTGAATCGTGGCTTTGGATTAGTAGGTCTGCAAGGTCGTATTGGATCTGTTCCCGTCCTTCTCTGTCTTTGATCATTCTCTACTGTAACAATGGCATCGGAGAAGATCAAGGTTCAGAATCCCATCGTCGATATGGACGGGGATGAAATGACTAGGGTCATCTAGACAATAATCAAGGACAAGCTTATTTTCCCATTTGTCGAGCTGGATATTAAGTATTTCAATCTGGGGCTTCCCCACCATGATGCTAAAGATGAAAAGGTTACAGTTGAGAGTGCAGAAGCCACATTGAAGTAAGTCCATATTTGTCATCCCTTTCCCCAATTAGTGAGCAAATATAATTTAGTTTTCTGCAATGAAAATCAACCACTAAGTTCGGAGATTTGTGGTTTAGATCTCACAAGGACACCAAATTTTTAACTATATTTTCTGCCATAGGAAATTCTGAAGTCAAGACAAATATTTGGCCTCGATTTGGTGTGCCCCTAGAAATATTGTTGCCCCATCTTAGATCTCTTCTTGACTTATCGGTACAGTGCCCCCAATTTTTCTTATTACTGCCTGCATGATACTGTGACCCTAAAATGATTACACTATAACTAAGAGGTTGTGTATCAGTGCTATTGCTGTTGGTTATTACTATACACCTTCGTTATAGACACTGTTTTTCATATGTACATACATAGATTATAATTAGACCATACTCATCTTCTAAACCCACATCTAATGAGCTTCACGAGGTTAAGTTAAGGAGGAATATTTGGAGTTTGAGGATCTCACAAAAATGACCAATTTTGTCAAATATTAAAACTCATTATGTACCCTTTCGGATAAACCTAAAAGTGTAAATCAGACCTAGATAGGTTTGTGTATGCCAAGCTCTCCATCCTCTTTTCATGAGGGAAAATATGAATGGGCACTGAATGGTTCAAAATATGGTAGCTCCTGTCATGATGGTTGCAGCAAGAAAATTCTTGAAAGCAGTCAATGCAAGTCAAAATAGACTTATAATATTAATATTAAATTGTATAATATATCCCATTTTAAGACGATAATAGCAAGCCCTATGAAGACTTGAATGCGTCTAAAATGTTTGATTAGGTATTGTTGTTAGCTTGTTTAAAGTTCATACTTTACAATCAATTTGAAAACTATGTTGCAAGGGCTTATCTTGGGTTCCTTGTCGGTATTATTGACCATTTTGGTATGACCTTATGACCCATCTTTTGGATTAAATGAGGGTTGGACTGCTTAATTTATGTTAGGGAAAACCAGACAGAACCTCTTAGAATTAATAAAGTTCAGGTCTAAGTCTGATCTCAGTAGTGGTTAGTCCTGGGTAAGAGAGTTGATGAGGTGAACCGAAAGAAGGTATGGCAACAAGGATATTGCAACATGTAACTCTTTTTATAAAATGAATAATACATGATACAATGGTTTCATGGATGTAGCCCATGGATTGGGTGAACCACGTACATTTGTGTCCTTCTCATTTTTATGTGTCTGATTGTGTTTACTTTCCTCATATTATTCTGTACATATGACGTCATTCTGCAAATGGTTTATAGTGCTGTAAAAGATAATCAAATAATGTTAGTGTTATCCCAATATTTTTCTTGTAACTTAGTAGGTCATGTGATGGTGTAACGCTTGTAATTATGAATAATATTTTCAGGAATTTACATTCAAGAAAATAGTCATCAACGGGACTATAATGTTGTATAATTGAAGATCATAATATCTACTATTGTTTCAAATGGAAATGTATTTTATATGATTCATTATTTTGAAGTAAACAATGAATAGTCCGTCCAATCGAGCATCTTTGTTAAAAAGGAGGATAGCCCCAAAAGTAGGTATCTTGATGGTGGATACATGGCGGCTAAAGATTTACAAGTAATTCAATAATAAATCCCTTAAGGGAGATCCATACTGTTAGTCAAAGGATTGTTTTCGAAACCTTAATTCTGGCATGGTGGTAGATATGAATTTCACTGATCATAACAATTTTTTATCCATTACTGTTTATGAAATAATGTCAAAGGAAATAGGAAATTACGAAGTCAAATGTGTATCACCAAGGAGGAATATTTATCGTAAATCAACAAGAAACAAAATAAATCTATTAAATCTTTCTTTATTGCTTAATTATTTGTTTAGCATCAAATGCTCCTCGAACACTTGTTTTTATTTTTCAAGTTTCACAACAATAATAGAGTGGATATTTATGGAATTATAGATGAAAGAGTTCACTTAATCACCACTACATTTAAGTTTGAGGGGATTTATGTCTCTAATTCAGAAAGCCAATAAATATAAAAAGAGATTTACACTTATGGTTTTAAACTTAGATTTAAAATAATTTGTTGAGAAATTCATTTGTATATATCTATTGCTACCTTTTTCAATGCAGGGTTATAAAAAAGTATATGTTGTAGTTATAAAAGCGAAAATAAAGGAGATGTGTGCTTGAATGTTTTTTATGGTTCTATAAACACATGCATAATATTTTTTATGGTCGTAAATACAACACTATTATGAAAAGTTTTTCATGCCTTGAGCTCAAACTATAGTGCCTCATTCGCTAGCTTGGATCGCTTTAAGAGAATATCTTTATTTAAAAGATTTCATGTTTTTTAAAACAAAGGGACACTCTTTTGTTTTGAATTTGTGAGGGTTTAAAATAATTCAAACTTTGATCACATTTATCTATGCTATCAACCATTGTAAGTGTTCAAATTGTAATCAAATGTGTGAACAATAACAAGTTGTTAAAAATTTAATGTGGGTAATTATCTGTGTGTTAGTTATTTATAATAGCGTCAAAAGAGTTTGATTGATCGAACTGCTGCAAGGATGTGTGCATTTGGCTCAATAAAATAATGAGATGAGAAAAATGTTTAATGAGTTGGATGAATGCAAGAATGGATGCTTGGTGAAGTAATTTCTTTCACAATGAATTCTAAAAATTGTGCCATGATTTGTATCAAATGTGTGAAGCGTGATTTGTATAGTTGATTATGCTCTTTGACTAATGGTATTTTTAGTTGAAATTTTGCATCATTGTCACCTCTTCTTCTATCATTTCAATTTAGATTTGACTTTCCTCATGTAAATGTTTGTGTATGCTCATTGTTTTAGAAACGCCTTCATGGTGATAGGAAGGCCTTCATGGTTAAATACTGATAGTCTTTCTTTATATTATGTCAACATTAATTTTTAAATTATGAATGTTTAATGTATTATTCAATTTTTGATGTTTTTTATATTTTTTAAAAACAATCTTAACACAATCACACTATTAAACCTGATTGGTATACTGAAATAGACTCTATTCTTTTTAAAAGGTAAAAAATAAAGCAATGGTTTGTATGTCAACCGTCTTCTGTAATGTGCTTATCCTAGACTCAACTTTCTAATAGATTCCAGTGTTTAAAGAGGTTGGCTTTGTTCAATTCAAAATGCAGGAGAAGTGTAACTAAGTGCTCAAAGAAGAGTAGTTTGAATTTAAATAAAAAAACATTAAAAATAGTATTTATTAGATGAATATTTTTCAAGCATCTATAATCTCAAGTCTATGATGGACGCATAATAAACCTCAAACTAAAGTGATTCTACATTGATTAACATCATTTATTTTTATAAATGATCATTATTTTAATGCTGTTCTTAACACATGTTTTAATATATATATATATATATATATATATATTTCAAAATGAAAGAAAAATGATTCAAGTATGATAACAAAATTAAATGTGAAATTTCATATGTTTGCAAATATATTCATAACACTCTCCCATATTGCCCCACATTTCTACCATCTACATCAGAACAAAATTTATGAAACATGGCCCATAAATAATCTTCCGAATTCTTAATTTTTTTCACTCTGATTAAGGTTTGTAGCTATATAGACGATTTGTTATTTTGCGCCATCTTTTATGGTGTCTTGTACTTTCTAGACGGAAGGAGCTTCTCTCTTATATCTACCGCGTCGAGGTCACCGAAGTGGTCTCACCGAAGTGGTCTTCTGGAATCCAATCGCCGGTGGCTGGATCTCTCATCCACAAAGCCTTTTCTTTCGTTTGCACAAGTTCTGCGGCTTTTGAATGCTACTGCGACCCCACCGGCTGTCCTCCCATTGACGTTGCATAACTTCCCATTTCCCTGCATCAAACCAAGCCAGAGGACAAAAGAATTATATGTTGATGTTTCTTTATAGTTTCCTTTCGAAATTAACACAAAACCATCGAGCGCTACCGGAAACATTACAAAACACACAATACGACTGTTTCATTAAAAAGGTTAGAGAAAGTGAAACTGCATACCGAGTTAGACTCTTGCCAATGTTGGTTAAAACAGATGTGCTAGAAGATCACCTATTACCAGGCACGAACTTTACCATCCTGAGACCGAAAAAAACCCAGGAAATAGATGTAGCGCGTATCGCAAGCAAAAACAGAAGAGAATGCCAATATCTGTCTTTCGAGTTCAGAGGGAGAGTGTGTTGTTGGATCATTTTGAGGTAGAGTTTGCCTCGGATGCGTTTAAAAGTTGGTTTCATTTCCATAGCATTGATGAGAAGTTACTTATCCTGGTTTAGTTTGTTTTAAGGTCAAGATTTTGTTTGATACCATGGAGAATGTCGACCGCTTCATAATGCCCACTCTATAAGTATGGGAGTGTTTCTTATCTGAGCATTATATTGATATAGGCCTAGGAATTTTAACCAATGCTAAGAATTATGATAAAAGACACTTCCAATATATTGTTGAGAGATCTTATTTTTACTGGTTTTGGCCTATCTTAAGACTACCTAAATTGATGTATTTTCAAAAATCATTCAAGTATGCTTTATTATGAAATTCACTTGTAAAAGTGATAATATCATTAAAGTGCCTGATAGCAAAAACCGAGCCGACTAAACTTGGGTTTAGGGCCCAGTCGATATTCAAATTTTCACTTTTACTTTTCACGCCGACCACTTTTACTTTTTCACCAGTCGGGTGAAACTTGTCTATGTCCGACTAGACAAGTTTATAAATTTTAGACGGTCCTACCCTCGACCAAAATTATTTCGACTTACTTGTCCGACTGATTTTTACCTCGACCACTTTTACTCCGACCAAGTCGGCTCTTCGACCAAGTGGGACCTTCGACCAAGTCGGACCTTCGACTAAGTCGGCTGACTCACCGACCACTCAAGTCGGCTCACTTTGGTCGAAATTTGCAGAATATGTTTCTTAGTCTAAAGACTTGAGAAATTACAAATGCTTTTCACGTGTGAGTAAAATGAAGTAAAATAGACACATTTACAAATCCAAATAACTTATGATAAACATATGCCCAAATATGTAGGAAGACTTGAGTCGACCAATGTGCTGTTAAACTTGGAACTTTCACGCAGTGAGATTTTTATGGGTTCTTGTTCTTTTACTTATCAGTAATTGTAAAAGACTTTTACAGAAGTAAATCTGGAAATATGTGTGGCCAAATAACCATGCATTCAACCACAAACTATTTCATATATTAACTATGCTGAAATAGCAAAGTACTACAAACTTTTCGGTTACAAAATGGTTGGTCCAGACTTGTTCGTCGAGACTCGTCGGTCTACAGAGCTTCAACTCGTCGATTAAATCACATGCACGGAAGCTTGAGCTTCGACTTCTCTTTCTCACCCTGAGTTCCTCTAGTGTCTATCTTCTGTAAACTGATTTACAATTTGCTTCTTCTATTTATAGGCAATTTGAAAATTGCTACTACATGGGCCGACTGTCTTGCCATTAAAGACTGTAATAACTATCTACCTAACAAATTAGCTTCTGAAATAAATTCGACTGGACTATGTTGCCTACTCATGGATTTTTCCTTCTTATCAGACTAACAGACAAGATCTCGACTTGTACAGACTCTGACAGAGTCTACTGGAAGTCAAGTACAGATCTGCGAGTAATTACATTTTTCCAACACTCCCCCTTAATTATAAGCAGATGGAGTTTTTAAAACAAAATTTACAAAATGTCTCAATGCTTAGACATGCTCTGTTTATGACAGAGTTCACTGTGCAGAACTTGTCATTCCAAGATAACTACGCAGATACTGGAATGTGTCCTTTGCCAATGGCTTTGTGAAGATGTCATCCAGTTGGTCTTCAGACCTGCAAAATTCCAAACAAATTTGTTTGTCGTTCACCAACTCTATTATAAAATGAAAACTTGTGTCGATGTGCTTGGTTCTCTTGTGAAACACATGATTCTTTGACAATGCTATGGCTGAATTGTTGTCACAAAAGATTGTTGTCGGTTCTTGATGGTTCTGTGACAAGTCTTTTAAGACTCTTCTCATCCAGACAGCTTGACATGCAGCACTTGTTGCTGCAACATACTCTGCTTCAGCTGAAGATAGAGTTACTATGGGATGTTTCTTTGAAGCCCATGAAACAACACCTGTACGAAAATGAAATGTGTATCCAGATGTGCTTTTCCTGTCATCTATGCTACCTCCATTGTCACTGTGAGTGTAACCAATGAGTTTAAAATTTTCTGAGGTTGAATACATAATACCAAGGTCTTTCGTGCCACTTACATACCTCAGAATTCTTTTACCTGCTTGCCAATGTGAGTCTTTTGGTGACTCCATGAACCTTGAGATTAGACTTACACCATACATAATGTCTGGTCTTGTTGCTGTCAAATACATAAGGCTACCAACAAGCCTTTTGAACAGCGTAGGATCTACAGTGGATCCTTCATCATCCTTGCTCAATTTTAAACCTGTTATTACTGGTGTTGGGGATGTCTTACAGTTAGACATGTTAAACCTTTTTAAAACTTCACTGGCATACTTAGACTGTGATATAAAGATAACACTTTCATAAGCCCCAGATCAGTCATTTCAAATTCACTTTCCATGACTGTTTTAAAATATGCTATGCCATAATCACCAGTAAATATTAAATCATCTACATACAGGTAGACAATTAACATCTTACCTTGCTCATCGAATTTGGTGTACAAAGTTGGTTCACTTTCACTTCTGTGAAATCCATTTTCAATGAGATAGGAATCAATCCAACTGTACCAAGCTCTAGGAGCTTGCTTCAAACCATATAATTCCTTTTTCAGCCTGTACACTTTGTGCTCTTGACCTGGAACTTCATACCCTTGTGGCTGTTCCACATATACTTCCTCTTCAAGATATCCATTTAAGATTGTCGACTTGACATCCATTGGATGAACTGGCCATTTGTTTTGTGCAGCAATGGCCAAGACTGTTCTAACTGTATCCATGCGTGCAACAGGTGCAAACGTTTCATTGAAGTCGATGTTAGGTTGCTGTGTGAACCCTCTTGCTACCATTATTTCTTTGTGTTTTTGCACATTCCCATCAGCATCTTGCTTTGTCTTATAAATCCATTTGACACTCATTACATCCTTGTCTTTTGGTACATCGACCAATTCCCATGTTTGGTTCTTCTCAATGCATTCTATTTCTTCATCCATGGCTTGTGCCCATACTTCTTCTTCGACAGATTCTTCAAATGTTAGTGGATCATATATAGGGGAAAATAATGCAAATAGAGAGAATGAATTAGGTGTACCAGCTTCATATATCTCTCGCACACGTCTTGTCTTCACCGGTTTTGTCGATGTTGACCTCGACGAAATGCTTGATGGAGTCTGTTGTCCTCTTGGTGTACTTGTCGGTGTAGCTTGAGCTGCTACTTGTGTCGATGGTCCTTGTGCTGAACCATGTCTTGGTGTCATGGGAGTCGATGGTGCTCTTACCGGTTGACTTACATGTGGTTTTTGAACCACTTCCTCTTCCATATCATCATTGTCGATGTTCGACACAATCTTGACATTTATGTCGGCGGTTCCATCCCATGATTCATTCTCGACGAATTGAACATCCCGACTGATTATTACTTTCCTTGTGATGGGGTCATACAGCTTGTATGCTTTTGTGTCTTCTGAATAGCCGACAAAAATACACTTTTGTCCCTTCTTGTCTAGCTTCCTTCTCAGCTCATCTGGAATATGAGCGTATGCAATACAACCAAAAACTTTTAAATGTGAAACACTATGATTCATACCTGTCCATGCTTCTTGGGGAACTTTGTTCTTCACACTCTTTGTCGGACATTGGTTCATAATGTATACGGCAGTTGCGACTGCTTCACCCCAATACTCATTTGGCAAATGCTTGGCTGCCAACATGCTACGTGCCATCTCCATGATGGTTCTATTCTTCCTTTCGGCAATACCATTCTGCTGAGGTGTATATCGTGCTGTGAATTGTTTCTGTATGCCATGTGTTTTGCAAAAATTCAGAAATTCATTTGAAGCATATTCACCTCCTCTGTCGGTCCTTAAGATCTTGATGCGGTGACCACTCTCATTCTCCACGAGTGCCTTGAACTGCTGAAAATAACCAAATGCATCAAATTTGTGTTTCAAGAAATATACCCATGTCTTTCTTGAGTAATCATCAATAAAGGTTAGAAAATACTTGCAGCCACCAATGGATGATGTCTGCATTGGACCATAGATGTCAGAGTGCACAATTTCAAGTGGTGTGCGTGCTCTATAGGAATTTCCAACTGGAAATCTCTCTCTGTGCTGCTTGCCAAAAATGCATCCTTCACAAACCCTCTCTGTTCTGTCGATCAATGGTAATCCCTTCACCATATTCTTTGTGTGTAGTAGCTTTATCCCACCAAAATTCAGATGTCCAAATCTGAAATGCCACAACCAGGATTCATCCTGAACTTCTGTCTGAAATGCAGCTTGCAAATTAGTACTGCAATTTTCTCTCTTGTCGAGGATCTCGACTGTTTCTTCACTTTCTTCCTTGAATGCAGCTCCTGTCTTTGTCTTCCCTTTTATGTCGGGAACTATCCTCAATGGAAACAAGCGGTTGCTTGTCATTGGCACTTTTGCTATCAGCTGGTCGCTTGGACGCTTGTCTTTGATCACACAGTGTTCATCTTCTATGTAGACTCTATAGCCTTTTTGTAACAACTGTCCAACGCTTAACAGATTATGTTTCAGACCTTCAACATGATAGATATCAGGGATATACTTACTCTCCCCCTGTTTGGTTAGAATATCAACAGTGCCTTTTCCTAAGATAGTAACTTGGACATTGTTTCCAAGTGTAACATCAGTTTTAACTGAAGTGTCTAGACTGGAAAATAGATTTAAATTACTAGTCATATGGTTGCTGCATCTTGAGTCTAGGTACCATATGTCATGTGGACTTTCTTGAACAACATTGCATTCAAGTGGAGATGTCGATGCCATTAACATTGCACCAGTCGAAGTGTTGGTGCTGTTCGACTGACTTGGGCTTTGCCTTCCTTGGTCATATTGCTTCTTCTTGCATTCATATGCATAATGACCAAAATTCTTACAGTAATGACATTGAATTTTTTATTTATCAAACCTCTGGCCACTTGGCTGACTTGGGTTTTGGTTATCTCCTCTGCCACCGACATTTGCAGGAATTCTGCCTCGTCCTCCTCTTGAGGAACTTCTTCCTCTGCCTCTGAAGTTGTTTCTTCCCCTGCCTCTACCACGGCTTATGGACGACTGTGCTGCAAATGCACCTTCCAATGATGTCTGTGATCTACTGATTCTGTGTTCATGATTGATGAGTGAAGCTTGCAGCTCATCAATGGAGAATGTCGACATGTCTGTGTGTTCCTCTAAGGTCACAACCAAATTTTCAAATCTTGGGGGAAGACTTTTGATAATTTTTTCAACAACCCTTTGGTCTGATACGGGTTGTCCATGAGATTTCAGTTGGTTTATCAACCCAACAACTCTGGTGTAGAATGTGTCTACATTCTCTGAATCTTTCATGCACAGAGATTCAAAATCTTTTCTCAGAATCTGCAGCTTGGATGTCTTTACCTTAGTCAAACCTTGATAGGCAGTCTCCAATGTATCCCATGATTCCTTGGCATTAGTTGTTGCTGCTATCCTTGGGAGTATGCTCTCATGCATAGCTTGATGTATGAAAAATAGAGCTTTTCCATATTTCTTCCTATGCTCTTTCAAGACATCTTTCTCAGCCTGTGTGAGATTGTTATATGCTCCCATGTCTGCTGGTTCTGCATAACCATGCTGGACTATCTCCCAGACATCTTGACCTATGAATAAAGCCTTCATTGTTAAAGACCAATATTCATAATTCTTTCCTGTAAAACTTGGAGGTTGCAATGAACCAGAAGTGGAAGCCATTTTTTTTTTAAAATTAATTTTCCTTAGAAAATTAAATTTCCACTTTTTAAGACAAGATTTCTTTCCTAAAATCTTGGGTTGATATAAACCTTGCTCTGATATAACCTTGCTTTGATACCAAATAGCCAAAACCGAGCCGACTAAACTTGGGTTTAGGGCTCAGTCGATATTCAAATTTTCACTTTTACTTTTCACGCTGACAACTTTTACTTTTTCACCAGTCGGGTGAAACTTGTCTATGTCCGACTAGACAAGTTTATAAATTTTAGACGGTCCTACCCTCGACCAAAATTACTCTGACTTACTTGTCCGACTAATTTTTACCTCGACCACTTTTACTCCGACCAAGTCAGCTCTTCGACCAAGTCGGCTCTCCGACCAAGTCGGACCTTCGACTAAGTTGGCTGCTTCAGTCGGCTGACTCACCGACCACTCAAGTCGGCTCACTTTGGTCGAAATTTGCAGAATATGTTTCTTAGTCTAAAGACTTAAGAAATTACAAATGCTTTTCACCTGTGAGTAAAATGAAGTAAAATAGACACATTTACAAATCCAAATAAGTTATGAGAAACATATGCCCAAATATGTAGGAACACTTGAGTCGACCAATGTGCCGTTAAACTTGGAACTTTCACGCAGTGAGATTTTTATGGGTTCTTATTCTTTTACTTATGAGTAATTGTAAAAGACTTTTACAGAAGTAAATCTGGAAATATGTGCGGCCAAATAATCATGCATTCAACCACAAACTATTTCATATGTTAAC
The DNA here is from genome assembly GCA_001517045.1 of Pseudotsuga menziesii. Classification (NCBI taxonomy): domain Eukaryota; kingdom Viridiplantae; phylum Streptophyta; class Pinopsida; order Pinales; family Pinaceae; genus Pseudotsuga; species Pseudotsuga menziesii. The sequence continues at coordinate 531,341 of LPNX010331689.1, forward strand.
TATGCTGAAATAACAAAGTACTACAAACTTGTCGGTTACAAAATGGTCGGTCCAGACTTGTCCGTCAAGACTCGTCGGTCTACAGAGCTTCAGCTCATCGATTAAATCACATGCACAGAAGCTTGAGCTTCGAATTCTCTTTCTCACCCTGAGTTCCTCTAGTGTCTATCTTCTGTAAATTGATTTACAATTTGCTTCTTCTATTTATAGGCAATTTGAAAATTGCTACTACATGGGCCGACTATCTTGCCATTAAAGACTGTAATAACTATATACCTAACAACTTAGCTTCTGAAATAAATTCGACTCGACTATGTTGCCTACTCGTGGACTTTTCCTTCTTGTCAGACTGACAAACAAGATCTCGACTTGTACAGACTCTGACAGAGTCGGCTGGAAGTCGAGTACAGATCTACGAGTAATTACATTTTTTCCAACAGTGCCAAGGCGTGATTTGTATAGTTGATTATGCTCTTTGACTAATGGTACTTTTAGTTGAAATTTTGCAGCATTTTCAGCTCTTCTTCTATCATTTAAAATTAGATTTGACTTTCCTGATGTAAATCTTTGTGTATGCTCATTGTCTTAGAAACGCCTTCATGGTGAAATACTCATAGAGTCTTTCTTTATATTATGTCAATCTTAATTTTTAAATTATTAATGTTTAATGTATTATTCAATTTTTGATGTTTTTTATATTTTTTAAAAACAATATTAACATAATCACACTATTAAAGTTGATTGGTATACTGAAATAGATTCTATTCTTTTTAAAAGGTAAAAATTAAAGCAATGGATTGTATGTCAACCATGTTCTATAATGTGGTTGTCCTAGACTCATCTTTCTAATAAATTCTAGTATTTAAAGAGGTGGGCTTTGTTCAATGCAAAATGCAGGAGAAGTGTAACTAAGTGCTCAAAGTGGAGTAGTTTGAATTTCAATAAAAAAAACATTCAAAATAATATTTAGTACACTAAAAATTTCTCGAGCATCTATACTCCTAAGTCTATTATGGATGCATAATAAACCTCAAACTAAACTGATTCTACATTTATTAACATTATTTATTTTTATAAATTATCATTATTTTAACTCTGATTTTAACAAATGTTTTAATAATTAATATATATATATATTTCAAAATGAAACAAAAATGATTTGAGTACCATAATAAAATTAAATGTGAAATTTGAGATGTTTACTAATATATTCATAACACTTTCCCATAATGCCTCACATTTCTACCATCCATTTCTAAAAAATTTAGAACACAATTTATGAAAGATGGCCCATAAATAATCTTCCGAATTTTTTCACTTTGATTAAGGTAAGGTTTGTAGCTGTATAGACGATCTGTTATTTTGCGTCATATTTTATGGGTCTTGTACTTTCTAGACCGAAGGAGCTTTTCTCTTAGATCTACCGCATCGATCTCATCGAAGTGGCCTTCTGGAATCCAGTCGCCGGTGGCTGGATCTCTCATCCAGAAAGCCTTTTCTTCCTTTTGCACAGGTTCTGCCACTTTTGAATGCTGCTGCGACCCCACCCGCTGTCCCCCCACTGACGTTGCATAACTTCTCAATTCCCTGCATCAAACCAAGCCAGAGGACAAAAGAATTATATGTTGATGTTTCTTTATAGTTTCCTTCTGAAATGAACAGAAAACCATCGAGGACTACCGGAAACATAACAAAACACACAATACGACTGTTTCATAAAAAAGGTTAGAGAAAGTGAAAGCGCGTACCGAGTTAGAGTCTTGCCAATGTTGGTTAAAACAGATCTGCTAGAAGATAACCTATTACCAGGCACGAACTTTACCATCCTGAAACCGAAAAGAAAACATGAAATAGATGTAGCGTGTATCGCAAGCAAAAACAGAAGAGAAAGCCAATATCTGTCTTTCGAGCTCAGAGGGAGAGTGTGTTGTTGGAGCATTTTGAGGTAGACTTTGCCTCGTATGCACTAAGAAGTTGGTTTGATTTCTGTACCATTCATGAGTAGTTACTTATTCTGGTTTAGTTTGTTTTAAGGTCAAGATTTTGTTTGATACCATGGATAATGTCGGGCTATTCATAATTCCCACTGTATAGGTATGGGAGTGTTTCTTATCTGAGCATTATATTGATATAAGGCAAGGCATTTTAACCCATGCTAAGAATTATGATAAAAGTCATACTTCCAATATATTGTTGAGAGTTGTTGAGAGATCTTATTTTTACTGGTTTTGGCCTATCTTAAGACTACCTAAATCGATGTATTTTCAAAAATCATTCAAGTATGCTTTACTATGAAATTCACTTGTAAAAGCGATAAGATCATTAAAGTGCCAAGATATCATATACTTTCTTTACTATGATATAGGGTATTCAAATTGTCATGTGTATAATTAGATTTCAACCTCCACTCTATTTGGTGAAATCCAATGTTTAAATCACATTCGTCTATTGGCCTCCTATTGAATACCTTGGCTTGCACTACAACTCTGGAGAATATTTTATTAGAATGCATAAGTCTCGAAAATGGTTCTACCATTTAATTTTACATTGGCTTGCTTTATGGAAATGTATGCTAGATTGTTTTCGAAACCTTAATTGTGGCATGCTAGTAATCTACAAGCTAGAGGACTGTGAATCTCTCTTTTATCCTCTAAAATCAAATGAAAATAGAAGGAAGGAGGTACTCAATATTGAGTTACCTTTAACATTGTGGAGAGGGATATTCCTTTCTCTTCTATTTTCTAAAATCAAGTGAAAATACATGGAACTTGGTACTCACTATGCTTTTACCTTTAACAGTGTGGCGAGAACTACTACTGCATGGCCTCCTAATTCCTTGGTTAGGCTCTAATATTAACTCTAACGACTATTCCGTGGCCTCCCTCCTTGGTTGCGCTCTAATATTAACTCTCTAATTATTGCATAGATATGGAACACTACAATACCATAAAATGGAATCCATTTCCCTTCTAACTATCTCATATTCAACATAGCCACAGAACCTTACAGAATTTGCTTCACTATCTGTAGATTCATCAAATCCTTATTAGGGTTAGTGTAAATTCAGTGCACATGACTAGTTCCACATTTGTGGGAAATGGTAGAGGGCATTCAATCCACTCACTTCCGTTGTTTTCAAGTGCATAGGTGTATTTGGGAAAGGCATAACTTCCTCATTCTAAATCTCATTGTGGAGATACTTGCATAGTTGGGAGTGTCTTTATGTGTAGTATATCGAATTTTTGTCTTTGATGCAGTCTAGACAAAAATTTTCCAACTCAAGCTCTAGAAACAGATCTAGAAGGTTTCCTCTGGTCTTTTATTCCAATCCTAGAAAAAAGGACATGCTGCAAAAACTGGGAGATACATGCCAATTCATGAGGTCATTCCTCCAACAAATCACTGAAAGAGGTCACAAATTATATATTGAATCAATTTTGTGGTCATTGCTTCTTAAATTGTATATATAGAGCAACTTGTGACACTCAACTTAACTATGGATCTGGATTATGTTGCAATGTGTCTACTGTGGATAATATTTTGTTCCCTAGGTTTTTATTCAATTTCAATACTAGCCGAGACACTATATTGCTTGAACAAAATGGATTACCACCAGATAGTTTTAATACATTCTTGGTGCGGCGGTTATATCATATGGAGGTTGTACCGACACTCCAACATTTGGTTCGCTATGGGTTGAGCTTAAAACGTTCCTATCAAGTTTTTTGTTCTCTTTCCAGGCGCCTAACAATAGTCTTTTAGGGAAGATGCATATGTCTAGAATTATAGGAGACTAAATTCTATCAACCACAACTAAATTCATGTTTAAGGAAAATTATGTCTCTATTTTTGAAAGGGGTTACATGGAAAAATAAACTCCCATGACTTGTCGTTTCTAATAATATTTATGTATTTAATGTTAGATTGAAATAATTTGTAAAGAAATTAGTTTGTATATGTCTATTGGTTATCTTGGTTCATGCATTGTTATGAAAAAATAATATGTTGTAGTTGCAATGAATAAAAAAAATGGACATGTTTTTCATTGTTTAGATAGAATTAAATCAAAATCTTAGCATATAAAGTAAAAAATTATACTTCAATAAACATATGAAAAGGATTTGTATGAACCTTAATATATAGTGGTGCTAGTGCCATTGGGACTCTTCGCTTTAAATGGTTGGTCCATTGAGGAAGGTCACATTATCAAATGCATGGTTTTCTTTGGCCATTTCTAGGAGCTCTATCGCTTGGATATTGTTAAAAATTTGTTGTTACTCAGGATGGATGCTCGGTCTTCATCTGCCATTGTGCCTGTCACTCCTAACCCCGTGGAGGTGAAGGTAAGAGATATGAAGCACGACCTTAAGCCGTTGAAAAACCAGGGTAATGCAATTGACTGCGAAGATGGCAGAAGGTTGGACCATGTGAGCAAAGATTTCATTTTCCTGCTGTTGAGGCCTGGAAAATCGTAGGCAACAACAGCAAGGGATTCTCTAGAGTCAACGTTACCAACTACCCCGTGGCTGTTTGGTATGGGGAATCTGTCTGGTTTACAGTTCAGATATCGTAGGTCAAGTAACAAAACTTAAAAGGTTTTACCGGTTGTGGCCTCGCCCACCGTATATATTTTTGTGTTTTTAACTTTAAGTATGATATGCAAGTGCCTATCTAAAATGCAGATTGATAAAGAATACGAGGACCAGTCACAATGTGATGCACAGGTTCTTACCTGTCGTCTTAGACTCTCTCGCATCTGAACCGCACACAACAGGAAATAAAACTAACTAAGTTGTCCCTAGGGAGTAAGATTATCATTTAATGAGTAATGTATTACTGTTCATGCATTAATAAAAATCACAGGTAGTTGTTCTTTGATTAAAAGCACATAAACAAAATAGATGGTTGAACAACAAGATAGCTCATTGTGTGTGAAAACATCCATTACTCACAGTGAAAATTATCATAAGATAAACCTGAAAACATTCATAAAATAACATAGGTTCAACAAGTTAGAACGATCTCACGGTTAATGAATAAAAGCTCAAAACGAAATGGTTCCCCTTCAACAACATGCATTGAACAACATTTCAACATTCCACCAAAGCTTTCTCCAATATGCAAAACTGTAATAGTATATTGCAAAATGAAATAGTTCGTCTTACAATGTGTTCCCACTAGTCCCACTGGGAAAAAGTCCCGGTTCTCTTGAACTATCCTATATTTATACAAAAATAGCAAAACCTTTGGGTTTCCCCCACCCCATGACCTTTGGGCTCCCCAAAAGTTTTAATCTTACAATTTTGTGTTTTATGAGTGCTCATGATTCATACAAACATTATATTTCAAATTAAGATTAAGATTTACAGGCACTTTGTAAAAAGGAACCGACTTGGTAACTCACGAACTTCTGAAGCCTGAGACACTATTCTTAATGATTACGCTCAGTAATCCATTAGTCCTTTTGAGATCCTGTTGATCTCAGACTTCCACTATCTTCTTTTCCTAGAGAAACTTCTCTGCTTCTTTATGCTTTAGCTACTTCTTTCTTCAGCCAAATTACTTATGAGTTGTCCTCCAGCTATGACTTCTTTGCAGCAGTAATCATCAAATGGATCTAAGAAAATCTCCCATGTCTGTCTGCGATCAACACAAAAAATGCATCATTTATCGAAACCACTTTTCAATGAACCTAAATCATACTACCAATAAAAATGAGCATCAACAGTAACAAACCAGGACTGCGCTTTCAACGTGGAAACCTCAAACCTGATCAAAAACCAAGAAATTCGTCTCCTAGGGCGAGAAAAACCCCACCGGCAGGAAAACTAAACCTCCGGCAGATAAAAACTTCATCGGCGAATCGGAACACATAATGCTTGTCAGTTAGTTTAATATAACGCCGCAATGGTGGGTAACCCATGGTCTAGGTGCTTTGGAGCAAAACAAAATATTAGTGAAACAAAGCATTACAATGGGATTCGATACATCGAAGGTCGAAACTATTATAGAATTAGATGGTTAGTCTGTTAAGGAACCACAATGGCAGTAATCAAATAGAAACGACTTCCACCCACAGTTATGAACTTCTCCGATTAACAAGGAAAAACAATAAAACCGTGGGATCAGCCAGGGTAGGGGCTATGCATCGAAACATTTGTCGTTTAGCTTCCACAATGGCGGTTCTATAGAGAATAGTGGCTCCGATACACTGTACAAAAGACCTCCAACAACGGAAAGAAAAATGTTGACACTAAAATAAAATGACAGAGAAAAACACGCATCGACGAACAACAGACTTTACATCAGGTCATTCATTATAAAGCTTTCGGAAGGGCGGCTGCATAGGTGACTACGACTCCGACTCATAATTCAAGAACCTTCCAACAGTGACCAAACGAAATCACCCATAAGTCAAAACCAAGTTAAACATAGCAGTGTCAGTAGACAAAGATATTCATTCAGCAATCATCCTCAAAGGATCAAACTCACAACAGAGTCAAGCAATTTCAATAAATTTGAGCAAGACAAAAATTAAAGGAGGGTCCAAAAGTTTAAGAAATTTGAGAGAACGTTGCAGCTGCAACAAATGGCGACTACCTCGTGAACCCATATCTCTGGATAATTTCTTCCTTAAGCAACAGATTGTTTAGCAATAAAACCAACATGTTGAATTCTTCTAGATGTCTGGATTGCCACAATGGCAAATATATGTACTTTTAATCATTGATGATAACCCTATTTAGGAAATGGAAACTAAAACGTGAAAGTCAAGATAACTCTTTTGAGGCCAAGTAGATGAGTTTTATTTTACCTCGGTCTTCGAGTAGCTTCTAGCTTAGATACCACAAGATTGTAACACACGGCAAATAGAAATATTCATTTGTTCCTCATTCCCATGCCATTTTGCACTTTTGTGTTCTTGTGAACTTTTTGTTTCCTTGAGTCATGCTCATGCCTTTCTTTCTGAATTTTTTTTATTCAGGCTCTTCTATCCATAGTGTCCTTTTGTGTGAGAGATGTATTTAATTTTTAGCTCATGGATGGAGAAGAAATTTTGGCAATTTTGTACTTATAAGATTCAGTACTTTGTTTGATACATATTGCTTTCTTAGGATTTTTTACACTTATTAGCATTTTGGCTTTCAATTCTTGGCATGGGATCATTTATATATAATATACTATTTACCCTCCTTCCTTTCCGTGGGTCTTTTCCTGTCATACCTTAGGAGATTTTAGATGTGGAATGGATGGGGCCTCGAAATATTATTCCAGACTTCTTGATCCTGAGCTATCTTCTAGGGATTAAGAATGACTTCAATGTGTTCATAGCCATTTAGGAAAACTACTTACTATAAGAAATTCCATCAGATTCAAACAAAAGGATACAGTCTTATAGCCAAAGATTTCAATTAATCTAGAACTCTAAGGCTCCATGCAACCAACAGTTTGCTCTTTTATTGAAATCAAAAATAAATTTTAAGTAAAAACAAGCAGCAATGAACCAAATCAAATTATTTATGTACAAAACAAAAACAAAAAATCAAGAAAAATAAGGCTTGAGAACTAAACCATTAACTGCCAAGTTCTCTTCCAACCCATGTAAATCTTGCAATTTATAGGCTGAGGGGCCACGTTTTGCCGCAATCTGAAAAGGGCCTACCCATAACTATTGAAACTTCGTGTGCTTCCCCTTTTCATCATGCGGGTGCTCCCATTTAAGAACCAAGTCTCCCACTTCAAATTCCTTTGTTCCAGCTTTGTGCTTATCAAACCACATTTTAACTACTTCTTGCTGTTGCTTAAAACGTTCCTTAGCCTTGGATTTAGACTCTTCCGCCTTCAAAAGGTTATAAATTTTCAGTTGTAGGATTTTGTTGTCTGTTCCTCTAGATTCTTTGGATATTATGGAGGATGGTAGCATATTGTTAGGAGGAAGTATAACTTCTTTTCCATAAACAAGGGTAATGGTGACACACCTAAGGAATTCTTGGGTGTGACCCTATCAGCCCAAAGAGCGTTCGGTAATGCTAAATGCCAACTTCTCTGGGTTTCTATGACAGTCTTTTTCAAGATCCTAATCAAATTCTTATTCGTAGATTCTGCCAAACCATTTCCTTGTGGGTAGTAGTTGGCAGAATAATGCAACTTAATTCCTTTTTCATGAGTGAATGCAGTTAATCTAATAGAATAAAAATAAGTAGCATTATCGAAAAGCAGGGAAATTGGAACCCCAAACATTGTCATAATATGATCGTGCAAGAAATTCATGACTGCATCTTCATTGACTATACATAGCGGGATGGATTTGACCCATCTAGTGAAGTAGTCGGTTGCTGTTAGAATATATTTGTGCTGCAAGGAAGAATTCAGTTTTATTTCTCCAATGATATCAATTCCCCACTGCTCAAATGGTTATGTTATCATAACTGGCTTCAATGGTCCTACTTCTTTGGCTTGTCTTTCCCCACACCTTTAGCAGATATCACACTTTCTAACATGCGCATGATCACCCTTCAACAGCGTGGCCCAATAGTACCCGGCTCTGAGAATCTTATGTGCTGTCATGTCTCCGAAAAAATGGCCTCCAGCAGGCCCATCACGTAACTTAATTATGACCCTTTTTGTGTCTTCCTTCTGTAAACACCTGAGAAGCACTCCATCATAATTATTCATGGGGACTTCACTTAGTGAACCTCTCACATAGCACCTACGATCGTGGGATATTAAAGAATACCCTTAATTTCCAGAGATATTGACCCAAACTCTTTTTGTTGAAACCCCCTCCCAATACTTAAAACCTCCTCCCCACCCATATTTATACCTCAATCCTTATAAACCACCCTACCCACCCGCACCTTAAACCCCTCATCCCCCCCAATATCTGCAATATATTGGCTCAATTTTTGATAATTTTAAAACCCACAATATGAACTAACGTGATAGGATATTGGTCAACAAGTGGACCCCGTGTAATTATTACTGAATAAAATTCCATTAATGATTTGTTACGCAGCTGATTTAAGGTGCAACGCTCTTCGCTGCTTCGAATTCCAACGTTTTGGAAACACACCCTCCGCAAGGTAATGAACAAGGTCTCGGTACCAAGAATCTTGAGCTATGAAAAGAGGACATACATCCATCATATGTAACTCTGCTTCATTTTTCCAACTTTTTTCTTCATTACTGTTACCTTCATCCATTAGTTTGCATAGTCCTTACCCTCTAATGATGGAGGCTGGCTTTCTCTTCTTTCTCCTAATTCTTTTTGCATGAAAAGTGACCTCACAGTTGGGTGTGGAACTATTACCTTGGTCCAGTTCTTGAGTATGTACGGCCTAAATTGTTTTACCGCTTTGAAGACTGCATAAGCTTGCTTGTCCACAACTAGGTAATTTAATTCCTCCCCCTGCAAACCAATGCTCATAAATGATATGGGGAACTCATCTCCCCCATCTTCCTTCTAAGTAAGCACAACTGCTAGTGAATCGTCAGATGCGAAAGTGTACAAAATAAAATATTTCATATAATTTGGAATTTTGAGAGAGGATGTATGAGCAATAGATGTCTTTATTTTACTGAATGCATTATTCTCTACATCAGCCCATTTGAATTGTACACTTTGTTTCACCATTTGCTGCAAAGGCTTAACAATTTGGGCAAAATCTGGCACAAACCTTTGCACGAAATTTATTGTCCCCATAAATGATTGCATGCCCTTTTGTTATGTGGTGAGGAGATATGTTCGATAGATTTGATATTTTTTAGGTCTATGGAGATCCCCTTCTTAGATACCACGTGACCTAGTAGCTTTCCTTCTATACTAGCAAACACACACTTCTTGGGGTTTAGCGAGATACCATATTTTCGGTAATGCTCGAAAATATGCTTTAGATGAAATGCGTCTTCTTCTCTTTTCTTTGAAAATATTGTGATGTCATCTAGGTATACCACAACACTGTGGCCAATCAGACCACGAAAATCTATATCCATAGCCCTCTCGAAAGTAGCTCCAACGTTTATGAGTCCAAAAGGCATCCTTCTATAAGAAAAAGTCCCCCATCTTGTTCTGAATGTAGTTCTGAGTCTATCTTCTTCACGTACTAACACCTAATTGTAACCAGAGAATCCATCTAATAAAGAAAATAACTCAGAACCTGAAACCATTCGGAATATCTATTCCATGGGTGGAAATGGATAATTGTATTTCTCTGAAGCACAATTTAAGTCTCTGAAATCCACACATAGTCTAATTTCTCCAGATTTATTCCTTACTGATACTAGATTTGAAACGCATTCTAAGTGTCTGACTTTGAAAATAATTTTAGCATCCAGCAATTTCTTTACTTCACTCTGAATTAGAGGTTCCAGTTTTGGATGCATTTTCCTCAAAGGCTGCTGATAAGGCTTGACCCCAGTCCTAATACGGATGACATGCTGAATAATCTTGGTGTCATATGTCCACACAAACACATCTTTGTATTGCTTGAACAAACTGATGAACTTACTCATTTCAACTCGGGAGCAACACTTTCCCAAATTCACATATTTAGGCTTAATTTCAGTTCCTAAATTAATCAGCTTGAAATGTAAAGACGAGCTATGAGTCTTAACATTTACTGGCCTTCTGAATTTCTATTTTAGATCAAACATTCACTGTAAACTCCAGACTCCTTTAGGAATAAAATGGTCGAATTTTAGCTCAGCTTAATGTTCTTCATCATCAATGATTTCCCCTTTGAAGGTTTCATCATTTGTCAAACATTCTAGAATCTGCTGATCATCGTCAAAAACTCGTAAATTTGTAATCATGTCTGGAACAGAAGGACTAACAAGTAATTCAATAGAACACATGTTATTAGAGGGTACAAGCCTCGTAGGTAAGGTGGATAATAAGTCAGCTGCTGCATTCTTTAGTCTAGGAATCGATACAATATTAAATGCATAAAAACCTTTAAGAAAATTCCACACTTCATTTTGATAAGATTTTAAAAGAGGGAAAATGCAATGTATCTGATTTCGAATGTATTTTTCAATTATTTCAGAATCCTCATACACTTTCAGATTTTCTACTTTTAATTCAATTGCTTTTTTTAGTCCTTGAACTAATGCTTCATATTCGGCTATTTTATTGGTAAATTCAAACTCTAACCTACATGAAAGGAAATGTTTATTTTTCTTAGGATAAATCAGGACACAACCAGCTCTTGATCCTTCCAAAGTTTTAGATCCATCAAAGAAGAGTTTCCAAAAATCATCTACTACTACTGTACATTAATCAACATCTACATCTAAAGCTAAATCTACTATTTTACAATCAATTTCATCATCCTGTGAAAATAAAACAAAATCAGGCTACATGTCTGATGTACTGCTAGCTTTTTCCTCTTCGTAATTTCTCGGTTCTAGCTCAATGAAGTATTTCCCCGAAACAGAATTCATTGGTTCATTCTTACCTTCTAACTAAGTGACATTGTGTTTCATGTGGGGATCTCTTATAACTTTAATTTGATTTGGACTTCCTTTATAAGGTAGCCACAGATGTGACCAGTTTGATGCAAAATATCCATTCAGTTTTGCTAACCAATCCCTTCTCAAAACAAGTCCATACGCCTCAGGTATGTCTGCTACTACAACATCAATGAACTGACATACCTTTTCATTTGAAGATAATCGAATTAAAGCATCCTCCATTTCCCCAATTACCTTCCCATTTGTTCTGTCTAATTGAATGACCTTCCAGGTAGATGGTTTGGGCTGTCCATTTATCTTCTTGGAGACTGACAGTGGCATAACATTTACTGATGCCCCTGAGTCTACTAGCCAGTTGTGCAGGTTATGGTTGAAAATTTCGAAAGTAAGGAGAAAAGGTGGAGTTTTGCATTTAGGCTTACCTCCCACACTTGCTTCACTGATTTATTCTTCTTGGGGTTGATTGTTGGTGGCAATCTTTTCCTCAAGCATTTCAATTGCTCTCAATAATTTCTCTTTCTGTTGTGGGACATTACACATCTCAAATAGTTAAATATTTGTCTTTACCTTCTTGATATCTTCCACAATGTCATACTCCATTTTATGTTCTATGAGATTCGTTTTTATATTATCGATTTTATCTTCAATGGGCTTAGTAGGTATGTTGGTCTGCTTTGGATTTTGACTGGCAATAGTAAACTCGGGAATTTTATTAGCCGTGGTGCTTTTGTGGAATTTCTTTATATTCTTCTGAAGTCTCTTAATTTTTGGGATTATTAACTTGTCTTGTTTTATTAGCCCTTGGCTTCTCGTTGTCACATTTGATTCTAATATGTCCTCATGTCTTAAATCACTTTCCTTTTCACTATCAAACATCGAGACATAATCCCATAAAACCATGGCATCATCCTCTTGCTCTTCTGTTGCTTTGTTATCATTTTCTTCCTCATCATTAGCTTCTATGAGTTTTGAGTCCAACAGCTGATTCATCACTAATGTCATTGAATTTGTCCATTGTGGACAATTTTTTTTAGAATGGGGTTGCTGGTGAAAAGTGCAAAAGTTATCCATACCTGTTTCTGTTAAGTTCATTGATGCAGGACCGTGTGGAGGCGGTTTGGATTGATTGCTATCCTCTCTTTTCTTGTAGTAAGGTTTGTAAGACTTCTGAGCCTCCTTCTCCTTTTCCAAATCTATTATTCTATTGGAAAGCTTATGCATCATCTTCACCATTCCTTCGAAGTCTTGTGACTGTTCGTCTTTAGGATTAGTAAACGACAAAGCTTTGTTCCCCAAAAAAATTTCTCCTCACTGCTCTGGGTAATCTTCTATGCTTTCCTTTTCAGCTTCTACTCTATTGATTTCCCCATCAGTCTCTGTTAGCATAGGTTTGGCTTTCTTTTTGGCAAACATGGCCAAATTAGGTCCCAGAGGTGAAGTATAATATTCAATCAAAACTTTATTCAAGGGTTTGTCAGTTTCAGAATTTTTTTTAAGATAGGCTGCAAACCTTTGAGTAAAACTATGCACCTTCTCTTTTCTCTCTTTCTTTAAAGTGCACAAACCTTTCATGAGAGCTGCATGAGTTTTCTGGGCTGCATATTTTCCTTTGAATATCCCTTCAAAAGTATCCCAGTCTGGGATTGAATTTGCAAGCAGACCAAAATACCATGAGGCGACTGCTCGTTTAAGGGTATGTGGGAAAAGTCTGCACACTATGTCTTCATGTTCTCCAGCCTTTAGCACTTCTATGGATAAGTAGAAACTTTTCAAATGATCATCTACTAGGATCCTCTCACTTGCGTCAAACTTGGGCGGCATCTTCTCAAAAGCATGAGGTAAGTCATCCAAAGGAGGAGTTAGGTTTAAGGGTGATCTGGCTTCCAAGCAGGTGGTGGATTTGGTGGGTTAGGTGGTTGATTTGCATTTACACCTGGCATGAGTCTGGGTGGAGAGTGAGGTGGTGAAGGGATAAGAGTATGTATAGGTGAAACTACTTGATTCAAAGGCTGAACAACTTCCTGTAAAGCTATTTCTATAAGTTCTTCCCAATCTCCAACCAACACAGAGTCTTCCAATACAGGATGGTATTTCTTCTTGTATTCTCTTCTACGTAAGTTAGGGATAATCGGTAATCCTCCAATATTCTTCACATAATCCCTAGTGTGTCTTCTCATATCATTAACAACTTCGTTGTCCACAGAATACAAATGTTATCTATTCTCTTCAGGAATCGGATTAGGAAATAAACTGCTTTCAAAACTATCATTGGTGGAGTAATTTCGAGGAAATGGGTTTCCTCCGCCACCCATGCACTGGTGCCCTACATCTAGCGCCAAAAACTATTGAGGCCTAGAAAATCACAGGCAAAAACAGCAAGGGATTCTCCCCAGTCAACATTCCCAACTAGCCCGTGACGGTTTGGTATGTCGAATCTGTCTAGTTTATGGTCCGGTTACTGTAGGTCAAGTAACAAAAATTAAAAGGTTTTATCAGTTGCGGCCCAGTCCACTGTATATATTTTGTGTTTTTAACTTTAAGTATGATATGCAAGTGCCTATCTAAAATGCAGATTGATAAAGAATACAAGGACCAGTCACAATGTGATGCATAGGTTCTTACCTCTTGTCTTAGACTCTCTCGCATCTGAACCACACACAATAGGAAATAAAACTAACTAAGCTGTCCCTAGCGAGTGAGATTATCATTTAATGAGTAATGTATTACTGATCATGCATTAAGAAAAATCATAGGTAGGTGTTCTTTGATTCAAAACACACAAACATGAATAGATGGATCAACAATAAGATAACTCATTGTCTGTGAAAACATTCATTACGCATAGTCAAAATTATCATAAAATAAACCTGAAAAACATTCATAAGAGAACATAGGTTCAACACGTTAGAACGATCTCATGGTTAATGAATAAAGGCTGAAAAGGAAATAGTTCCCCTTCAATAACATCCATTGAACAACATTTGAACATTCCACCAAAGCTTTCTCCAACATGTAAAACTGTAATAGTATATTGCAAAACGAAATAGTTCCTCTTACAATGTGTTCTCACCAGTCTCACTGGGAAAAAGTCTCGGTTCTCTCGAACTTTCCTATATTTATACAAAAATAGCAAAACCTTTGGGTTTCCCCCACCCTGTGACCTTTGTGCTCGCCAAACGATTTAGTCTTATAATTTCGTCTTTTATGAGTGCTCATGATTCATACAAATGTTATATTTGAAATTAAGATTAAGATTTATAGGAACTTTGTAAAAAGGGACCGGCTTGGTAACTCATGAACTTCCCAAGCCTGAGACACTGTTCTTAATGATTACTCTCAGTAATCCGTTGGTCCTTTTGAGATCCTATTGATCTCAGACTTCTGCTATCTTCTTTTCCTTGAGCACCATCTCTGCTACTTTATGCCTTAGCTGCTTCTTTCTTCAGCCAAATTACTTCTGAGTTGTCCTCCAGCTATGACTTCTTTGCAGCAGTAATCATCAAATGGATCTGAGAAAATATCCCATGTCTGTCTGCGATCAACACAAAAAACGCACCATTTATCGAAACCACTTTTCAGTGAACGTAAATCATACTACCAATAAAAATGAGCATCAATAGTAGCAACCTAGGACTGCACTTTCAATGTGGAAACCTCAAACCTGATAAAAAACCAAGAAATCCGTCGCCTAGGGCGAGAAAAACCCTATCAGTGGGAAAACTAAACCTCCGGCAGATAAAAACTTCATCGGCGAATCTAAACACATAACGTCTGTCGGTTAGTTTACTAAAACGTCGCAACAATGGTTAACCCATTGTTTAGGTGCTCTGAAGCAAAACAAAACATCGACGAAACAAAGCATTACAACGGGATTCGATACATTGGAGATTGGAACTATTATAGAATCATACGGTTTGTTTGTTAAGGAGCCGCAATGGCAGGAATCAAATAGAGACGGCTTCCACCCACAGTTATGAACTGCTTTGATTAATGAGGAAAAACGATAAAACCGCGGGATCAGCCAGGGTAGGGGCTATGCATCAGAACATTCATCATTTAGCTTCTGCAACGACGGCTCTATAGAGAACAGTGGCTCCGATACACTATACAAAAGACCTCCGACAGTAGAAAGAAAAACGATGACAGTAAAATAAAATGACAGAGAAAAACACGCATCAATGAATAATAGACTTTACGTCAGGTCATTCATTATAAAGCTTCCGCAAGGGCGGCTGCATAGGTAACTATAGCCCCAACTCATAATTCAAAAACCTTCCAACATCGACCACAGGAAATCACCTGTAAGTCAAAACCAAGTTAAACATAGCAGTGTGAGCAGACAAAGATATTCATTCAACAATCATCCTCAAAAGATCAAACTCGCAGGAGAGTCAAGCAATTTCAATATATCTCAGCAGACAAATATATTCATTCAGCAATTATCCTCAAAAGATCAAACTCGCAGAAGAGTCAAGCAATTTCATTAAATCTAAGAAAGACAAAAATTAAAGGAGGGTCCAAAATTTTAAGAAATTTGGGAGAATGTTGCAGTTGCAACACCTGCGTAAGAAAATCAAGTGGTCATAAAATATGTTATCCAGACAACTTGCAGAGCTGGAAATTAAGGTAGATAAGCTAGCTCTTAAGTTCATCGAGCACAAAGCTTCTGGCCACGGTATGTCATCCAGCTCGGACGGGTAGATTATGTATTTTCATGGATGGTCTTGTTGGTTTGCTGATTTTCAAGTATATGTCTCTCTGTCTCTATGGTCAGTTTTAGTTTCTTTGTTAGATCCTCTACTTCTGAATGGTTGAGATTGTCTATAGACTGGTTAAGTTTGCCGCTTCCACAAGGGCATATTATGAGACTTTATGTTTTACTGTCACTTCCACAAGGGCAATTTGTAATCTTGGCTCTACCTGGTGGTCATACCACCCCCTAATATAATATAACCGTTACTGTAAAAAAAAACTATGTGTTTAGCATCAAATGCTCCTCGAAAATTTGTTTTTATTTTCAAGTTTCACAACAATAATCGAGTGGATATTTATGGAATTATTGGTGAAGGAGTTGACTTAATCACCACTAAATTTAAGTGAGGGGATTTATCTCTCTAGTTCAGAAGGGCAATAAATATATAAAGAGAGTTACACTTATGTCATAGACTTATCATTTATACTAAGAGTTATGGTTTTAATCTTAGATTTAAAATAATTTGTAGAGAAATTCATTTGTATATATCTATTGCTACCTTTTTCAATGCATGGTTATAAAAAGTATATGTTGTAGTTATAATAGCGAAAATAAAGGAGATGTCTTCTTGAAAGTTTAAATAGAATAAAATAAATTTCATATCATAAGAAATCATATGTAAAGGTTCAGTAAACAAAGGCATGATATTTTTTATGGTCTTAAATGCAACACTATTATGAAAAAAATTTCATGGATTTTTTTAATGGCTTGAGCTCAAACTATAGTGCCTCATTCACTAGCTTAGATCACTTTAAGAGAATATCTTTATTTAAAAGATTTCATGTTTTTTAAAACAAAGGGACACTTCCACCTTGAGTCCTTCATTTTGAATTTGTGAGGGTTTAAAATAATTCAAACTTTGATCACATTTATCTATGCTATCAACCATTGCAAGTGTTCAAATTGTAATCACCTCTTCTGAATGTGTGAACAATAACAAGTTGTATTGTTCTATCATTTCAATTTAGATTTGACTTTCCTCATGTAAATGTTTGTGTATGCTCATTGTTTTAGAAACTCGTTCATGCTGAAAGAAAGGCCTTCATGGTGAAATAATGATAGAGTCTTTCTTTATATTATGTCAATCTTAATTTTTTTAATTATGAATGTTTAATGTATTATTCAATTTTTGATTTTTTTTATATTTTTTAAAAACAATATTAACACAATCACACTATTAAAGCTGATTGATATACTGAAATAGATTCGATTCTTTTTAAAAGGTAAAAAATAAAGCAATGGATTGTATGTCAACCAAATGTGGTTGTCTTAGACTCAACTTTCTAATAGATTCCAGTATTTAAAAAGGTGAGCTTTGTCCAATGCAAAATGCAGAAGTGTAGCTAAGTGCTCTGGAGTTGTATAGATTTCAATAAAAAAAATATTCAAAATAGTACACTAAAATTTTTAGAGCATCTATAACAGTAAGTCTATTATGGACACATAATAAACCTCAAAGTAAAGTGATTTTATATTGATTAACATTATTTATTTTTATAAACAATCATTATTTTAACTCTGTTTTTAAATGTTTTAATAATTTAATATATAACTAATGTTTTAATAATTATATATATATTTCAAAATAAAAATTAAATGTGAAATTTGAGATATTTGCAAATATATTCATAACACTTTCCCTTAATGCCTCAAATTTCTACAATCTATTTCTACAAAATTCAGAACACAATTTAAGAAAGATGGCCCATAAATAATGTTCCGAATTCTTAATTTTTTTCACTCTGATTAACGAAGGTAAGGTTTGTAGCTATATAGACTATCAGTTATTTTGCGTTATCTTTTATGGCGTCTTGTACTTTCTAGACGGATGGAGCTTCTCTCTTAGATCTACCGCGTCGATCTCACCGAAGTGGTCTTCTGGAATCCAGTCGCCTGTGGCTGGATCTCTCATCCAGAAAGCCTTTTCTTTCTTTTGCACAGGTTCTGCCGCTTTTGAATGCTGCTGCGACCCCACCGGCTGTCCTCCCACTGACGTTGCATAACTTCTCAATTCCCTGCATCAAACCAAGCCAGAGGACAAAAGAATTAAATGATGATGTTTCTTTATAGTTTCCTTCTGAAATGAACACAAAACCATGGAGCACTACCGGAAACATAACAAAACACACAATACGACTGTTTCATAAAAAAAGGATAGAGAAAGTGAAAGTGCATACCGAGTTAGAGTCTTACCAATGTTGGTTAAAAAAGATCTGCTGGAAGATAACTTATTACCAGGCACAAACTTTACCATCCTGAAACCGAAAAGAAAACAGGAAATAGATGTAGTGTGTATCGCAAGCAGAAACAGAAGAGAAAGCCAATATCTGTCTTTCGAGTTCACAGGGAGAGTGTGTTGTTGGATCGTTTTGAGGTAGACTTTGCCTCGGATGCGCTTAGAAGTTGGTTTCATTTCCGTAACATTCATGAGCAGTTACTTCTTCTGGTTTGGTTTGTTTTAAGGTCAAGATTTTGTTTGATACCATGGATAATGTCGGCCTGTTCATAAAGCCCACTGTATAGGTATGGGAGTGTTTCTTATCTGAGCATTATATTGATATAAGGCAAGGCATTTTAACCCATGCTAAGAATTATGATAAAAGTCATACTTCCAATATATTGTTGAGGCATCTTATTTTTACTGGTTTTGGCCTATCTTAAGACTACCTAAATTGATGTACTTTCAAAAATCATTCAAGTATGCTTTAATATGAAATTCACTTGTAAAAGCGATAAGATAATTAAAGTGCCAAGATATCATATACTTTCTTTACTTTCTTTAGTATGATTTAGGGTATTCAAATTGTCATGTATATAATTAGATTTCAACCTCCATTCTATTTGGCCAAATCCAATTTTTAAGTCACATTCGTCCATTACCTTGGCTTGCACTACAACTCCGGAGAATATTTTATTAGAATGCATAAGTCTCGAAAATGGTTCTACCATTTGATTTTAGATTGGCTTGCTTTATGGAAATGTATGCTTGATTGTTTTCGAAACCTTAATTGTGGCATGCTGGTAATCCACAAGCTAGAGGACTCTGAATCTCTCTTTTATCCTCTAAAATCAAATGAAAATAGAAGGAAGGTGTACTCAATATTGAGTTACCTTTAACTTTATGGAAAGGGCTATTCCCTTCTCTTCTATTCTCTAAAACCAAGTGAAAATACATGGAACTTGGTACTCAGTATGCTTTTAACTTTAAAAGTGTGGAGAGAACTACTACTGCATGGCCTCCCAATTCCTTGGTTAGGCTCTAGTATTAACTCTACCAACTATTCCATGGCCTCCCTCCTTGGTTGCGCTCTAATATTAACTCTCTAATTATTGCATAGCTATGGAACACTACAATAGCATAAAATGGAATCCATTGCCCTTCTAACTATCTCATATTCAACATAGCAAGAGAACCTTATAGAATTCGCTTCACTATCTGTAGATTCATCAAATCCTTATTAGGGTTAGTATTTTAGAGCCTTCAGATTGTTCTTTAAATTCAGTGCACATGACTAGTTCCACATTTGTGGGAAATGGTAGAGGGCATTCAATCCACTCATTTTCGTTGTTTTCAAGTGCATAGGTGTATTTGGAAAAGGCATAACTTCCTCATTCAGAATCTCATTGGGGAGATACTTGCATAGTTCGAAGGGTCTTTATGTGTAGTATATAGACAATAAGTGTTCAACTCAAGATCTAGAAACACATCTATAAGGTTTCCTCTCGTCTTTTATTCCAATCCTAGAAAAAAGGATATGCCCCAAAAAAAAAATTGGAGATACATGCCAATTCATCAGGTCATGCCTCCAACAAATCACCGAAAGAGGTCACAAATTACTTCTTAAATTGTATATATAGAGAAAATTTTGACACTCAATTTAACTATGGATCTGGATTATGTTGCAGTGTGTCTATTGTGGATAATATTTTGTTCCCTAGGCTTTTATTCAATTTCAATAGTGGCTGAGACACTATATTGATTGAACAAAATATATTCCCACCATATAGTTTTAATACATTCTCGGTGCGGCGGTTATACCATATGGAGGTTGTACCGACACTCCAACATTTGGTTCGCTATGGGTTGAGCTTAAAAAGTTTCTATCAAGTTTTTTTTTTCCTCTTTCCAAGCGCCTAACAATAGTCTTTTAGGGAAGATGCATATGTCTAGAATTATATGAGATGAAATGCTATCAACCAAAACTTATTCATGTTTAAGGAAAATTATGTCTCTAATTTTGAAAGGGGTTACATAGAAATATAAAATCCCACGAGTTGTCATTTGTAATAATATTTATGTATTTAATGTGAGATTGAAATAATTTGTAAAGAAATTAGTTTGTACTTGTCTCTTGGTTATCTTGGTTCATGCATTGTTATGAAAAAATAATATGTTGTAGTTGCAACGAATAAAAAAAATGGACATGTTTTTCATTGCTTAGATAGAATTAAATCAAAATCTTAGCATATAAAATAAAAAATTATACTTCAATAAACATATGAAAAGGATTTGTATAAACCTTAATATACAGTGCTGCTAGTGCCATTGGGACTCTTCTCTTTAAATGGTTGGTCCATTGAGGAAGGTTTCATTATCAAATGCGTGGTTTGCTTCAGCCTTTTCTAGGAGCTCTGTCGCTTGGCTATTGTTAAGTATTTGTTATTACTCAGGATGGATGCTGGGTCTTCGTCTGCCATTGCGCCTGTCACTCCTAACCCTGTAGAGGTGAAGGTAAGAGATCTAAAGCATGACCTTAGGCTGTTGCAAAACTAGGTGAATGCAATTCACTGCAAAGGTGGCACGAGGTTGGACCATGTGAGCAAAGATTTGGTTTTCCCATGTAAGAAGATCAAGCGGTCACAAAATACGTTATCCATGCAACTTGCAAAGCTGGAAATTAAGGTAGCTAAGCTAGCTCTTAAGTTCGTCAAGCACGAAGCTTCTGGACACGGTATGTCGTCCAGCTCAGACGGGTAGAATATGTATTTTCATGGATGGTCTTGTTGGTTTGCCGCTTTCTAAGTATATGTCTCTCTGTCTCTGTGGTTAGTTTTAGTTTCTTTGTTAGATGCTGAGATTGTCTATAGACTCGTTAAGTTTTCCGCTTTCTCAAGGGCGTATTATGAGACTTTATGTTTCTGCTGTCGCTTCCACAAGGGCAATTTGTAATCTTGGCTCTAAGTGGTGGTCATCCCACCCCGTAATATAATATAACCATTACTGTAAAAAAAAAACTATGTGTTTAACATCAAATGCTCCTCAAACATTTGTTTTAATTTTCAAGTTTCACAACAATAATCAAGTGGATATTTCTGGAATTATAGGTGAAGGAGTTCACTTAATCACTACTACATTTAACCGAAGGGGATTTATCTTTCTAGTTCAGAAGGCCAATAAATATATAAAAAGATTCACACTTATGTCATAGACTTATCATTTATACTAAGATTTATGGTTTTAATCTTAGATTTAAAATAAATTGTTGAGAAATTCATTTGTATATATCTATTCCTACTTTTTTCAATGCATGGTTATAAAAAGTATATGTTGTAGTTATAACAGCGAAAATAAAGGAGATGTCTTCTTGAAAGTTTAAATAGATTAAAATAAATTTCACCTCATGAGAAATCAAAAGTAAAGGTTCAAGAAACACATGCATGATATTTTTTATGGTCTTAAATACAACACTATTATGAAAAGTTTTTCATGGCTTTTTTTCATGGCTTGAGCTCAAACTATAGTGCCTCATTCACTAGCTTGGATCGCTTTAAGAGAATATCTTTATTTAAAAGATTTCATGTTTTTTAAAACAAAGGGACACTTCCACCTTGAGTCCTTTGTTTTGAATTTGTGAGGGTTGAAAATAATTCAAACCTTGATCACATTTATCTATGCTATCAACCATTGTAAGTGTTCAAATTGTAATCACCTCTTCTGAATGTATGAACAATAACAAGTTGTTAAAAATTTAATCTCGGTAATCATGTGTGTGTTAGTTATTTATAATAACCTCAAAAGAGTTTGATGAATCGAATTAATCAGTTGGATGAATGCAAGAATGGATGCTTGGTGAAGTCATGTCTTTCACAATGAATTCTAAAAATTGTGCCATGATTTGTATCAAATGTGTAAGGCCTGATTTGTATAGTTGATTATGCTCTTTGAGTAATGGTACTTTTAGTTGAAATTTTACAGCATTGTCACCTCTTCTTCTATCATTTCTATTTAAATTTGACTTTCCTCATGTAAATGTTTGTGTATGCTCATTGTTTTAGAAACTCTCGTTCATGCTGAAGGAAAGGCCTTCATGGTGAAATATTGATAGAGTCTTTTTTTATATTATGTCAATCTTAATTTTTAAATTATGAATGTTTAATGTATTATTCAATTTTTGATTTTTTTTATATTTTTTAAAAACAATATTAACACAATCACACTATTAAAGCTGATTGATAAACTGAAATAGATTCTATTCTTTTTAAAAGGTAAAAAATAATGCAATGGATTGTATGTCAACCATCTTGTGTAATGTGGTTGGCTTAGACTCAACTTTCTAATAGATTCCAGTATTTAAAAAGGTGAGCTTTGTCCAATGCAAAATGTAGGAGAAGTGTAGCTAAGTGCTCTGGAGTAGTATGAATTTCATTAAAAAAAACATTCAAAATAGTATTTAGTACAAGAAACTTTTTAGAGCATCTATCATAGTAAGTCTATTATTGACCCATAATAAACCTCAAAGTAAAGTGATTTTATATTGATTAACATTATTTAGTTTTATAAATAATCATTATTTTAACTCTGTTTTTAACACATGTTTTAATAATTTAATATATAACAATTGTTTTAATAATTTTATATATATATTTTTAAATAAAATAAAAATGATTTGAGTACCATAATAAACTTAAATGTGAAATTTAAAATGTTTGCAAATATATTCATAACACTTTCCCTTAATGCCTCCCATTTCTACCATCTTTTTCTACAAAATTCAGAACACAATTTATGAAAGATGGCCATAAATAATCTTCCGAATTCTTAATTCTTTTCACTCTGATTAACGAAGGTAAGGTTTGTAGCTATATACACTATGTGTTATTTTGGGTTATCTTTTATGGCGTCTTGTACTTTCTAGACGGAAGGAGCTTCTCTCTTAGATCTACCGCGTCGATCTCACCGAAGTGGTCTTCTGGAATCCAGTCGCCGGTGGCTGGATCTCTCATCCAGAAAGCCTTCTCTTTTTTTTGCACAGGTTCTGCCGCTTTTGAATGCTGCTGCAACCCCACCGGCTCTCCTCCCACTGACGTTGCATAACTTCTCAATTCCCTGCATCAAACCAAGCCAGGGGACAAAAGAATTATATGTTGATGTTTCTTTATAGTTTCCTTCTGAAATGAACACAAAACGATCGAGCACTACCGGAAACATAACAAAACACACAATACGACTGTTTCATAAAAAAGGTTAGCGAAAGTGAAAGTGCGCACCGAGTTAGAGTTTTGCCAATGTTGGTTAAAACAGATCTGCTAGAAGATAACCTATTACCAGGCATGAACTTTACCATCCTGAAACCGAAAAGAAAACAGGAAATAGATGTAGCGTGTATCGCAAGCAAAAACAGAAGAGAAAGCCAATATCTTTCTTTCGAGTTCACAGGGAGAGTGTGTTGTTGGATCGTTTTTAGGTAGACTTTGCCTAGGATGCGCTTAGAAGTTGGTTTCAATTCCGTACCATTCATGAGTAGTAGTTACTTGTTCTGGTTTCGTCTATTTTAAGGTCAAGATTTTTTTTGATACCATGGATAATGTCGGCCTGTTCATAATGCCTACTGTTTAGGTATGGGAGTGTTTCTTATCTGAGCATTATATTGATATAAGGCAAAGCATTTTAACCCATGCTAAGAATTATGATAAAAGTCATACTTCCAATATATTGTTGAGAGATCTTATTTTTACTGGTTTTGGCCTATCTTAAGACTACCTAAATTGATATATTTCCAAAAATCAGACTACCTTAATTGATGTATTTTCAAAAATCATTCGAGTATGCTTATGAAATTCACTTGTAAAAGCGATAAGATCATTAAAGTGCCAAGATATCATGTACGTTCTTTAGTATGATATAGGGTATTCCAATTGTCATGTGTATAATTAGATTTCAACCTCCACTCTATTTGGCCAAATCCAATGTTTAAGTCACATTCGTCCATTACCTTGGCTTGAATTACAAAACCTCCACCCTATTTGGCCAAATCCAATGTTTAAGTCACATTCGTCCATTAGTTTGGCTTGAATTACAACTCTGGAGAATATTTTATTAGAATGCATAAGTCTCAAAAATGGTTCTACCATTTCATTTTAGATTGCCTTGCTTTATGGAAATGTATGCTCGATTGTTTTGAAAACCTTAATTGTGGCATGGTGGTAATCCACAAGCTAGAGGAATGTGAATCTCTCTTTTATCCTCTAAAATCAAATGAAAATAGAAAGAACGTGGTACTCAATATTGATTTACTTTTAACATTGTGGAGTGGGCTATTCCTTTCTCTTCTATTCTCTAAAATCAAATGAAAGTACATGGAACATGGTACTCAATATGCTTTTACCTTTAACAGTTTGGCGAGAACTACTACTGCATGGCCTCCTTATTCCTTGGTTAGGCTCTAATATTAACTCTAACAACTATTCCATGGCCTCCCTCCATGGTTGGGCTCTAATATTAATTCTCTAATTATTGCATAGCTATGGAACACTACAATACCATAAAATGGAATCCATTTCCCTTCTAACTATCTCATATTCAACATAGCCAGCGAACCTTACATAATCCGCTTCACTATCTGTAGATTCATCAAATCCTTATTAGGGTTAGTATTTTAGAGCCTTCAGATTGTTATTTAAATTAAGTGCACATGACTAGTTCTACATTTGTGGGAAATGGTAGAGGGCATTCAATCCACTAGCTTCCATTGTTTTCAAGTGCGTAGGTGGTGTATTTTGGAAAGGCATAACCTCCGCATTCGGAATCTCAATTTGGAGATACTTGCATAGTTGGGACGGTCTTTAGGTGTATTATACAGACAAAAAGTGTCCAACTCAAGTTCTAGAAACACATCTACAAAGTTTCCTCTGGTCTTTTATTGCAATCCTAGAAAAAAGGACATGCCCAAAAAAATCAAAGATACATGCCAATTCATCAGGTCATTCCTCCAACAAATCACCGAAAGAGGTCACAAATTATATATTGAGTCAATTATGTGGTCATTGCATCTTAAATTGTATATATAGAGCAACTTGTGACACTCAATTTAACTATGGATCTAGATTATGTTGCAATGTGTCTATTGTGGATAATATTTTGTTCCGTGGGCTTTTATTCAATTTCAATAGTGGCCGAGACACTATATTGCTTGAACAAAATAGATTCCCACCATATAGTTTTAATACATTCTCGGTTCGGCGGTTATACCATATGGAGGTTGTACCGACACTCCAACATTTGGTTCGCTATGGGTTGAGCTTAAAACGTTCCTATCAAGTTTTTTTTTTCCTCTTTCCAAGCGCCTAACAATAGTCTTTTAGGGAAGATGCATATGTCTAGAATTATAGGAGACGAAATTCTATCAACGACAACTAAATTCATGTTTAAGGGAAATTATGTCTCTAATTTTGGAAGCAGTTAGATAGAAATATAAACTCCCACGAATTTTCATTTCTAATAATATTTATGTATTTAATGTTAGATCGAAATAATTTGTAAAGAAATTAGTTTGTACTTGTGTATTGGTTATCTTGGTTTATGCATTGTTATGAAAAAATAATATGTTGTAGTTGCAACGAATAAAAAAAATAGACATGCTTTTCATTGTTTAGATAGAATTAAATCAAAATCTTCGCATATAAAATAAAAAATTATAACTCAATAAACATATGAAAAGGATTTGTATGAACCTTAATATATACTATTACGAAATGTTTTTCATGCCTTGAGCTTGAGGCTCAAGAGGTTTCTCATTTAGTAGCTTAAATCCCTTTAAGAAAAAGCATTTCTTTACTACATTTCATTTTTTTTCAAAATATAGAGACATTTCAGCTATGTATTTCTTGTATTTAAGCTGTGAACTGTAAGATCCCCCCTTACTGATATTTTGCTTGTAATGAAATACCTTAGTAAGAGAGTTGGAAGAGGGCTAAAGGACAATTCCATCTAAGAAAACCTCACAACTACCTTATCTAAAAGTTTCTAAGTTGAGTTTTTCAATTGTTCCTTGACTTTTCTTTGTTTGTTTACTCAGTACGGTCCGCTGCTTATTATTTGAAGGCCAGAAATTATCCAGCATCCTAGGCTCCTTTATTGGAATGACCAAATGTATGATCATTTATCACCATGATAAGAAGGATTTTATCTCTAGAAAACATGTCTCAAGTGTAGGAACCTTTGTAAGGGTAACATAATGAAAATCACAATTACAACTCTCATATAATATGAAGGGTAAAAAGTGGTATGCTAACACGACCCCAATATCATATGCTAGTCGTAGCCCAAAAAGAATGACATGTAAATTGTCCCAAGTATGAGAATCTCTATAGGAAAATCAAACTTGCTAGTAGTAACTCACGGAAATGGAAATGCTCACCCGCCAATTAGAAATACCAAAAACAAAACTTAAATTTTAAGGTCTATCCTTTCAAGTGTTTATCGAGCTTTTGCTGAGTATAAGTCGATATCTTACACCCTTGTGTCGCCAAGATAGATGCTCCGTCTTCGTCCGCCATTGCACCTGTCACTCCTAACCCTGTGGAGATGAAGGTAAGAGATCTGAAGCATGACCTTAGGCTGTTGCAAAACCAGGTTAATTCAATTGACTACGAAGGTGGCAAGAGATTGGACCATGTGAGCAAAGATTTGGTTTTCCTACGTAAGAAGATCAAGCGGTCAGCAAATACGTTATCGAGGGAACTTGCCGAGCTAGAAATTAAGGTAGTTAAGCTAGCTCTTAAGTTCCTCAAGCACGAAGCTTCTAGCCACGGTATGTCGTCCAGCTCGGACGGGTAGAATATGTATTTTCATGGATGGTCTTGTTGGTTTACCGGTTTTCAAGTATATGTCTCTCTGTCTCTATGGTCAGTTTTAGTTTCTTTGTTACATCCTCTGCTACTGAACAGTTGACATTGTCTATAGACTGGTCAAGTTTGCCGCTTCCACAAGGGCGTATTATGAGACTTTATGTTTGTGCTGTCGCTTCCACAAGGGCAACTTGTAATCTTGGCTCTTCGTGGTGGTCATGCCACCCCCTAATATAATATAACCGTTACTGTAAAAAAAAAACTTATGTGTTTAGCATCAAATGCTCCTTGAACATTTGTTTTTATTTTCAAGTTTCACAACAATAATCCAGTGGATATTTATGGAAATATAGGTGAAGGATTTCACTTAATCACCACTACATTTATGTGAAGGGATTTATCTCTCTAGTCACATTAGAGGAAATTTGGGGTCTAAAATGGGCCTTATAAGAAAACATGCCAAAATAAGTTTTTGTGAGTTGGAATTCAAGAACCAATAGAATTTCAATAAAATAAGTCAACCATAATGGTTTAATTAACATATTTGTCATTAAAAAAAACTACTTTTTTTGTTCGTATTTTCGGCATATCTCCCTCTGTTTTTACTCAAATTTTGATGGGGAGAGCTCGTTGGATGCGCAATTTGATTCCGCATCCAACGAGTACCCACACTGCATACTTTTGACGGACTCCTCTACCCAAAAAACAAGAAATACCTAAAAAAATGTGATGATGACATCATCATCATGTTTTTTCAGGTATTTCTTGTTTTTGGGGTAGCAGGGTCTGTCAAAAGTATGCAGTGTGGGTATTCGTTGGATGCAGAATCAAATTCCGCATCCAACGAGCTCTCCCGATCGAAATTTGAGTAAAAACACAGGGAGATATGTCGAAAATACGAACACAAAAAGTAGTTTTTTTCTTTCTTCCTCCAAAATTAATCAATATTATTTTATTATTTTAACTATTATTTTATTATTTTAAATATTATTTTATTATTTTCCTTAGGAGGCCCATTTTAGACCCCAAAATTCCTCTAATTCAGAAGGCCAATAAATATATAAAGAGATGTACACGTATGTCATAGACTTATCATTTATACTAAGATTTATGGTTTTAATCTTAGATTTAAAATAATTTGTTGAGAAATTCATTTGTATATATCTATTGCTACCTTTTTCAATGCATGGTTATAAAAAGTATATGTTATAGTTATAACAGCGAAAATAAAGGAGATGTCTTCTTCAAAGTTTAAATAGAATAAAATAAATTTCACCTCATAAGAAATCAAACCTAAAGGTTCAGTAAACACATGCATGATATTTTTTATGGTCTTAAATACAACACTATTATGAAAAGTTTTTCATGGCTTTTTTTCATGGCTTGAGCTCAAACTATAGTGCCTCATTCACTAGCTTAGATCGCTTTAAGAGAATATCTGTATTTAAAAGATTTCATGTTTTTTAAAACAAAGGGACACTTCCACCTTGAGTCCTTTGTTTTGAATTTGTGAGGGTTGAAAATAATTCAAACCTTGATCGCATTTATCTATGCTATCAACCATTGTACGTGTTCAAATTGTAATCACCTCCTTTGAATGTGTGAAAAATAAGAAGTTGTTAAAAATTTAATTTGGGTAATCATGTGTCTGTTAGTTATTTATAATAGCCTCAAAATAGTTTGATGGATCGAAGTGCTACAAGGATGTATGCATTTGGCTCAATAAAATAATGAGATAAAACAAATGTTTAATGAGTTGGATGAATGCAAGAATGGATGCTTGGTGAAGTCATGTCTTTCAAAATTGAATTCTAAAAATTGTGCCATGATTTGTATCTAATGTGTAAGGCCTGATTTGTACAGTTGATTATGCTCTTTGACTAATGGTACTTTTAGTTGAAATTTTGCAGCATTGTCACTTCTTCTTCTATCATTTCAATTTAAATTTGACTTTCCTCATGTAAATGTTTGTGTATGCTCATTGTTTTAGAAATGGCTTCATGCTGAAAGAAAGGCCTTCATTGTGAAATACTGATAGAGTCTTTCTTTATATTATGTCAATTTTAATTTTTAAATTATGAATGTTTAATGTATTATTCAGTTTTTGATGTTTTTTTATATTTGTTTAAAACAATATTAACATAATCACACTATTAAAGCTGATTGATATACTGAAATAGATTTCATTCTTTTTAAAAGGTAAAAAATGAAGCAATGGATTGTATGTCAAACATCTTGTGTAATGTGGTTGTCTTAGACTCAACTTTCTAATAGATTCCAGTATTTAAAAATTTTGGCTTTGTCCAATGCAAAATGCAGGAAAAGTGTAGCTAAGTGCAGTGTAGTAGTATAAATTTCATTAAAAAAATATTCAAAATACTATCTAGTACACCAAAATTTTTAGACCATTCATAATCCTAAGTCTATTATGGAAGCATAATAAACTTCAAACTAAAGTAATTTTATATTGATTAACAATGTTTAATTTTATAAACAATCATTATTTTGATTTTGTTTTTAACAGATGTTTTAATAATTTAATATATAACAAATATTTTAATAATTATATATATATATTTCAAAATAAAAATTAAATGTGAAATTTGAGATGTTTTCAAATATATTCATAACACTTTCCCTTAATGCCTCACATTTCTACCATCTATTTCTACAAAATTCAGAACACAATTTATAAAAGATGGCATATAAATAATCTTCCGAATTCTTATTTTTTTTCACTCTGATTAACGAAGGTAAGGTTTGTAGCTATATAGACTATCTGTTATTTTGCGTTGTCTTTTATGGCGTCTTGTACTATCTAGACGGAAGGAGCTTCTCTCTTAGATCGACCGCTTCGATCTCATCAAAGTGGTCTTCTGGACTCCAGTCGCCGGTGGCTGGATCTCTCCTCCAGAAAGCCTTTTCTTCCTTTTGCACAGGTTCTGCCGCTTTTGAATGCTGCTGCAACCCCACCGGCTGTCCTCACATTGACGTTGCATAACTTCTCAATTCCCTGCATCATTGCACAGGTTCTGCCGCTTTTGAATGCTGCTGCGACCCCACCCGCTGTCCTCCCACTTACGTTGCATAACTTCTCAATTCCCTGCATCAAACCAAGCCAGAGGACAAAATAATTATATGTTGATGTTTCTTTATAGTTTCCTTCTGAAATGAACACAAAACCATCGAGCAATACTGGAAACATAACAAAACACACAATACCACTGTTTCATAAAAAATGTTAGAGAAAGTCAAAGTGCATACCGAGTTAGAGTCTTGCCAATGTTGGTTAAAACAGATCTGCTAGAAGATAACCTATCATCAGGCACGAACTTTACCATCCTAAAACCGAAAAGAAAACAGGAAATAGATGTAGCGTGTATCGCAATCAAAAGCGGAAGAGAAAACAAATATCTGCCTCGGATGCGCTTAGAAGTTGGTTTCATTTCCGTAGCATTCATGAGTAGTTACTTATTCTGGTTTAGTTTGTTTTAATGTCAAGATTTTGTTTGATACCATGGATAATGTCGGCCTCTTCACAATGCCCACTGTATAGGTATGGGAATGTTTCTTATCTGAGCATTATATTGATATAGGGCAAGGCATTTTAACCCATGCTAAGAATTATGATAAAAGTCACACTTCCAATATATTGTTGAGAGATCTATTTTTTTACTGGTTTTGGCCTATCTTAAGACCACCTAAATTGATGTATTTTGAAAAATCATTCAAATATGTTTTACTATGAAATTCACTTGTAAACACGATAAAAACATTAAAGTGCCAAGATATCAAATACTTTCTTTAGTATGATATAGGGCATTCAAATGATCATGTATATAATCAGATTTCAACCTCCACTATATTTGGAGAAATCCAATGTTTAAGTCACATTTGTCCATTGGCCTGATATTGAATTCAATGTTTCATTACAACTCTGTATGAGGTAGAAGTCTAATTTAATGTTTAGAAGTCTTTTGCAGCCATCATGATATTTTCCTCTAAATAAAAATACACATTCACATGAATAACACAAATGAACTAAAACCCATCCACAAGCTATAGGACCATGAATCTTTCTTTTATCCTCTGAAATCAAATGAAAATAGAAGGAAGGTGGTACTCCGAATATGGAGTTACCTTTAACATTGTGGAGAGGGCTATTCCTTTCTCTTCTATTCTCTTAAATCAATGAAAATACATGGAACTTGGTACTCAATATGGTTTTACCTTTAACACTGTGGCCAGAACTACTACTGCATGGCCTCTTAATTCGTTGGTTAGGCTCTAATTCCTTGGTTACGCTCTAATATTAACTCTAACGACTATTCCATGGCCTCCCTCCTTTGTTGGGCTCTAATATTAACTCTCTAATTATTCCATAGCTATGGAACACCACAATAGCATAAAATGGAACTCATTTCCCTTCTAACTATTTCTCAATAGAATTCTATCTTTAGATTCATCAAATCCTTATTAGGGTTAGTATTTTAATGCCTTCACATTGTTCTTTAAATTCAGTGAACATGACTAGTTCCACATTTGTGGGCAATGGTAGACGACATTCAATCCACTCACTTCCATTGTCTTTAAGTGCACAGGTGTATTTGGGAAAGGCATAACATCCTCATACCGAATCTCATTGTGGAGATACTTGCATAGTTGGAAGGGTCTTTATGTGTAGTATATCCAATTTTTGTCTTCTATGCAATGTAGACAAAAAGTGTCGAACTCAAGCTCTAGAAAAGCATCTAGAAGGTCTCCTAGGGTGTTTTATTCCAATCCTAGAAAAAAGGACATGCCCCAAAAAATGGGAGATACATGTGAATTCATGAGGTCATTCCTTTGAGAAATCACCGAAAGAGGTCACAGATTAATATTATCCATAGTAGACACATTGCAACAGATTAATATAGAGTAGGGTTAAACTAAATAAAAATGCTTTTAACTTTATAGTTTATTTCTTCTAGTTGTGATAATTAACTACTGAATGTATAGCAACTAAACTGTGAGCAGAATTAGTTAAAACTTTGATTTAATTCTACAGATATGCTAGTTAGTTTCAAAATTTACTTATGGCTGTTAATGTAATTAATTTATTCAATTCTTTATCTAACTAAACTTGAACAAGTTCTAATACTAACTTGTTCCTTAATAATTTAAAAACAAACACTACAATACAGTTCATAGGAAAGAATATATATATATATATATATATATATATATATATATAGTTTG
>LPNX010331689.1:564042-609522 GCA_001517045.1 Pseudotsuga menziesii
AATCTTATTATAATAAAGTAAATAAAAATAAAAATAATGTACAGAAACCCTAGCAAGTAATATTTAAATAATATTACACGTTAAAAGTTAAATAAATAACGTACATGAAATAAACCATCAGAGTAATATCATGCCTGATTCACTAAGCTTAATCAACCATTATACAACATAAGTAATAACCCAACAACTTAATGACGTGCATTATAAATGAAAGATAATTTTTAGAAACTGTAAATACTTTTATTTTTTTTTATATCGCCGAGTTATGGTAAAACCCTACCATTATCGAAATGTACAATAGAGATAGTAACTGAAAGAGTCTAACTCAGTTTAAAGCACTCACGGATTCGAACAAAATTCAGAGAGTATGGGTTAAACAACCCTTACTTTCATATATACTTATTTACACAGTAACTGAACAAAATTCAAAATTTACAGTCACGGCCTAAGCCGGAAGCCCCACATAAAGCAAGGGGTATAACATCAACAAACAAGCAGCGAACCATTTAACCCCAAATAAACCAAAACCACAAGGGTTTTGCAGGCCACCACGACCAACCGTCAAATGTCCCATAAGGGACCGTACAAGGACGAACAACCATGGGATATCCAAGGCTTACCTGTGAGTAACGCTTGTTCCATCTCTGCACCAACCACGCAGGAAGACAGGTGGACACCTGTGTAACATCAACAATAAAAATTGTTAAAATTTTGCTGTGTATGAACTGGAACACACATTAAAAACAAGAAACGAGCTCAATGTAATTGCTTCTTACCTTAAATCTTAATGGAAACATAACCACCGACAACCAGCAACGCAGCTACCAATGCGAGGAGGAGACAGACCTTCATCTGCCACAGGGGAGTCAGAGGTTACTATCACAGTATTTACCAACGGCAGCCGAGAGTTGGAGCATCTGGCCAAGTAAGCGTAACGCACGGGGTCTTCACTTAGTGAAGCCATGCCATAGCACGTTCGTTCGTGGCATATGAAAAAATACCCCTATTTTCAAAAAATATTGGAAAATACCTCCCAAAATCGTTTTTTTTAACCCCCTCCCAATATGCCTTCCTGATTTTAAAAAACCCCTAATTTTACTATATATTGCATGTATCCATTTTTTCATTTACATTTTTTATACCCCTTTATATTTCTACCTAGTATATTGACATGATACCCCCACGTACATTCTACAATGCACCTTGCTTCTTTCGATGTATATTGTGGATGCACATTACTTCACCCACAATTATCAACATCATAGAGATCCCATTCATTTCCTAAATTAAAACTACTTTGTCACTCTTCCTTTGACCCTTTTCCTCTCAACAATGGATAGTCACATCAAGGTTCTACATGATGTCTAAAACATGGCTAAACACTCACTACTTGACACTACTTGACTATTTTTCAAACTCAAGAGAAAAAACACCAAAGGATTGATAAAAATCAGAGTATATCTACACAAATATTGTTAAATTCAATTGACAAATAGAGACATGTTTTTACCTTTTTCCTCTCAACAATGGATAGTCACATCAAGGTTCTACATGATGTCCAAAACAAGTTCAAGTAGAAGTTCAGAAAACCAAATAACTAACTACATTTCTAACCAAATAACGAATTACATTTCTAACCATTTGAAAACCAAGTTCAAGATATTTGTTTAAGCCTACATCATTTGCAATTTTGTTTATTATTTTATGGGAATGTCATGTTACATAACGTTACACAACAAAACACTTTCAACATATCCTCATGATGGGTTGTAAGCACCTCCCTACTCTTAGTGCAATAAACAGGTTTAGTCAAATATTAATACAAAATTAACTAGTAAAAGGGTAAAGTATTATTACGACCACGAGGAATCAGCTCATGGTTAGTAACCTACAGACAACAAAAACATCAGTTAGTTCAAAAAACATAAGATACCACAAACCGTAGCAGACACCAACTGAAAGTGTGATTACCACTTTCCTCTCATACAATATCAGTTTCTCTTCATCCGCATCCATGCTAAATGTAAGATCAGGCATCTCTAATATCATTCTATGCAAAAAAAAGAACAAGAAAAGGTCAGTGAAAATAAATTTGGATAAAATTCCATTTCCCAACCCATGATTCTCAGAACTAATCAGCCGTCAGATGATAAATACCTCAAGCATCGATTTCAAATTCTTGTAGTAATCTGGATCGATAGCTTCAATGTCATGATAAGTAACCTTAACTCCAAGAATATGTTTATAAAATGAACGAGTAAAGTGAACATCCAGAACCTGTCCATCAAACAAAGCCTTTGCAACCTACAAATTCCATGCTAGAATATATTAGACAAGAGGGGAAAGGGAAACTAAATCCAAACAACCTCTATGATTAGTTTTCTACATGTAGCAAAATATAGTTCCACGTTAAAATTTGAAATTATGTGATAGAATAAGGTAACACCAGCTAAAACTTAGTCAACAGCAAAAAACAATTGTACAAAGATGAGTGAGTGAGCAAGAACTTACCACCCTCCCAATAAATTTAAAGTATGAGAGATGCTCTGTTTGGTAGACAGAATTAGGGTTTGGCTAGAACGTTGCTTCATTTCCAACAGTTGTAAACAGCAAAGCACCTTTATCAAAGATTACCCTTGACAACGATTGGTACCATTCTCTTGTAATCCCACTGGAATCAATGCCTTCCTCCCCTTGGAAGTCGACATTCAAACGCCCTTTTAGGTCCCTTGCTCAACGCATTCAAAGTTGATTGTATGAATCTTCCAAGATATATGCTCATCGGACAGAGATTCGGACAGAACTGTAATTTTGGTGATCCCGATGTTGTCGTATTCTTGATCGAAAATATGTGCATTTGTTGTCAAATTCAATCAAGCGTGGAACCTTTAACAAAAGAGAGAGATATTTCTCAAGTAAACCAGGGTTTTGACGGACAAAAGAATTCAAAATCCTCCTGTGCCTTTCAGCAAACTTCATTAGAGTGATCCCCTTCTCACCAACCTTTCTCTGTGGAGCTAACAAGGAATTTGGCAGGAAAGAAGACTCAGATGAACTTGCAGCTTCTTTTACCTCACTAGCAGTAGCACTGGCATATTCTAGCTGTGCAGGTGTCATTTGACCAGGTCGCAACTTTTCACATGTTACAAAAAATGCCTCAATATATGCCAAGATTTTCTGTGTGCCTGGTGGCAGAGGGGGTAAAACCCCATTAGCACCAGAAGATGCAGATACAGTAGACAATGAAGACGAGCGATTTTCTATCTTACTGATGCAGAGACTCAATTCTTGCCATAGAGGTTCAACAGCTGAACTTAGACTCCTGATTATAGTCACACTTTCATCATGATCTCTATCACGCAGTACCTAATCATCCTTTTCTTTGTGGAGTGAGGAAGAAAGAGAGCTTAATGCCTGCAGAACTCTGAAAATTGCAGAACCAGACATTTGAGTTGAAAGAAGCATGGTTTCTATGTCACCAAAACATTGGAGTTCACCTACTGCAACCTTGCTCAATCTTTCTGCAACATTTGACAATTCAGTAATGAAAAGATGCCGATGGGGAGGTGCCACTTTCACTAACTTCATCAATACATCCACAGCATGAGAATACGCAAGTTCTGACAAACTGCAATTGAATAAGGCTAAAAAATTAGCCATCCAAAAAATTACAGAGCATGGTAAAGTGATCAAAACACAATCTCGATCTATTAATCTAGAAAGTGTAAAACAACAATCAGAAAGCCAAAAATGAAGATTTTTTATTAGCCATTAAATTTAAATGAA
Organism: Pseudotsuga menziesii; assembly: GCA_001517045.1. Taxonomy (NCBI): domain Eukaryota; kingdom Viridiplantae; phylum Streptophyta; class Pinopsida; order Pinales; family Pinaceae; genus Pseudotsuga; species Pseudotsuga menziesii. The sequence continues at coordinate 567,829 of LPNX010331689.1, forward strand.
ACCATACTGAATTGTGAACATCATTGAATGTTATAGAGACCATTCATCCTGATCTTAGTCCAGTCAATACAGAAAACCAGGATTGAAATAGAAAGAGCCACATGGACAATATCAGCCTTACCCTTCACATGCCAACAAGGATGATAATAATCTAAGCTCTGTTTCAGGAATACTGAGCAGCACTGTTGCAGAATCAACTTTCTTTTCTATAGCAAAAGTTGAACTCTGTGAGTTCAACTAGAAGCTTGAAGTATCAATATGTGCATCAGTTGTGACATCTTGAAGAGGAGGTTTTGGAGCTGAATCTGTAAGCTGAGACTGAGAACCCGACTGGACATGGACTTCAACACTATTCATTATGACTTTAAGAAGACTCATCACCTGCATTCAACAAATATGCTATTAATTCATTAAGAATTTTATATTGCAACAAATATTTGCTAAACAACGAACCTCCTAAGTATTTACCTGTTCAAGATGGGTAGTGCTTCTTGAATAGAGAGGCTGATTAAGAAGTTTTAGAAGTAAAACTATAGGAAAATTTCCTGTAATCCCTTTATTTAAAGTTTCTGATAGACTCTCTTCATCAATCATTAAAGCTTTACCCCTGTCCATATGCTGATCTCGCTGAGGTTTATGAGTGACTGGCTGTTCTAGATAGAGTAGAATATTTGCAACAAGTGGATGATTTGAGCCAAAAATGTCAAAGTTTCCAACACACGACGTGATACCAAAGGCGGGACTCTTGTAAACACTAACAGTCCTCAGCATAAAAACTAAAGTCTCTGACTCTAAAACATGAAGAAAATTCTTAAATGAACTCACCATTTGAAAACTGTGGCCGTGAATAAATCACATGACCCAAACAACCATATAAGCGATAAGATGATATGTTGGTTGAGGAGGAAGCATTTTGTGTAGATCCTTCCACATCAGTGATCAGCATATCCAGCAGAAGCTGAACCAAAGTAGCTCGAGTAACACTATGGGTACATATGTTCAATAGAAGGCGTTGCAATGATCCTTTATAAACAGGCTGTAGGAACATGATATAGTATTAAAATCCAAATTTTCATCTATACGCCACTAAGAACAATCCAAGCAGAGTTAGTAAGTATATAATTGAATACCTGAACAACACAAAGAAGACGAGGCATGGCTTTAAGAGCTGCAGTATCCACCAAAGGTTTCCCATCAGCTTCAGTTAATTTGTCTCCAAAAACAGTTCTATGTAAACGTGCATTTCCAACTCTATCTGAACCAAGGGAAACATTTCTCCCTCCTATTCCAGAAAGAGGTCGTCTGCCTCTATGAAATCCAAATAGATCGTCATTTGGGTACCCAAACCTTTGACGCAACCTACGTGCCTCAGTAACAAGTGCCTCAGGAAAGTTGGCCAGCACAGCATCTGAGGATGTCAACAAAACCTGCATTACAAATGGAAGATAACAAATCTAATTGTATAACTCCAACTTGATATGTAAAACCAACATAGCTTAAACCTGGATATATCAAGCAGCAAGAGGGATCCAAATTTTTTTGAGGGTTTTATCTAAAATATTTTACACATTAAGAAAAAATTTACACATCAAGATATTTTATCCATTCCTGCTCTTGATATATCTAGGTTCAAGATATTTGTTTAAGATGATGACATTTGCAATCTTGTTTATTATTTTATGGGAATGTCATGTTACATAACATTACACAACAAAACACTTTCAACATCTCCCCCATGCTGGGTTGTTAGCACCTCCCTACTCTCATTGCAATAAACAGGTTTAGTCAAATATTAATACAAAATAAACAAGTAACTTTGTAAGGGTAAAATATTACTATTAACTACTAACAAGAAGATTATACATCAATACAAAGTTCAAGAGGAAACGTTGCAAGTATTGAAGCACTATCCATATCAACAGGTTGTCCATAAAAGAGATGAGCCTGAAGCAATCTCAGTTCTCGTTGTTGTGCAAGGACCTCTGCTTGTATATCTGGAGGAAGGGCAGCAAGAAATTCTGGATCAATCTCCTTAGTAGCTGGTGGCTGATTATTTGTAGGTTGTGCCGCCTGATTCCACTGGGAAGTAAGCACCTTTGTTATTAACTCTTCAGGAAGATCCTCTAGGAATGTAGGATCAATAGAATTAGATCCCGCCACCATGGTATTTTTCTGCTGCTCACTGGGAGTATGTGCAAGCATATTTTGATTTCTCTCCCTGGCAATTTCTGGTCAGGCTTGTTCTTTATTACTATTTTCATCTTGCACACCTTCCATATTTCCTGATGCATCAATTTGTCCGAGGTTTCTTGTTCCATCGGCACTTCCAATTTCTACTTCAAAGTTGCAAAGGATTTCACCTAATGTAGCACCACTACAACTACTATCTTGGCTCACAGCTTCAACATCACGCATGACTCGCTCATTGTGCTCATCTTGCATCTCAAGGTCATGGTGAAAAGCACCTATAGAGTCTGAGTTCCTTGCTCCAAAGAAGCATGTTACAAAGGTTGAGTTGAAATAGTGTTGGTATTATTGGCACTATTATCTTCAATATGGGATTGCCCATGTTCCTCGGTTCTCTGTATATCATTTTCCTATGATTGTAGAGTTTCTGTCATTCCAGTACCATCTTCTGCAGCTTGTGAAGCAGTAGCTTCACCTTTTTCCTGTGATCTGGTGTTATCATGGGCCTGATCTGATGGAGTATCATCAACTGGTTGAGCTATCTGTAACTGAGAAAGAAACTGCAACTCAATCCACAATGCTATTTTAGTGTCACTCATTCCTCTAATCTGCTGACTATCATCAGCCTAGCTACTCAAACAATTTCCTGGCCGTCCACTTCGAAGTGTTTGGAAAATCGAATCCAGATGGGATGGACCTGAAGTACTTTCAATATTACTCTCAATGACAACCCTATCATTCTTTGCAATCATAGACACATTACATTATATATGTCCTTAAACTCTGAATTCTAAAGTTTAAACCCAAGAAAAAAAAGCTTATAATCTATCAGATGTTCAACGAGGAGAAATGTTAAAAAATACCTATTGCTCGGTGGCACACCGATCTAGATGGAGCAAATGGTCCAATGAGAAGCGGGTGTTGAATTGTGGTCCCACGGTCATCAGTCCTTCCTAGAAGATTATAGATAGAGGTAGTATGTCCCTGTCAGCAATTTTCCCCAAAAACTTCTTCAATAGGCATCACATGAAATGGATCAGATGGAAAATCACCTTCAGCTCAACCAAGCTCTTCAAAATGATCAAACACATTGATCCCATCCTCCAATCTCAATATAAAGTTATTCTCATTATTAGCGTCTTCTTCATCTTCCAAGATATCATAATTGTCACCAAGCTCATTCACATCATGGTCGACATCTGGATGTGACAAATGATGTACACCATCCTCATATTCTTCCTCTTCTTCTTCATCCTCGTATTCTGCATATTCTTCTCCACCATTCCCACTAATCTCCTCTTATTCATCCTTGTCCACTAAACTATCTTTCCCACCATGTTCAATGCTAAGACTCGCAACCACAAACATATTCCTCAATACCCTCATTCATAAAATTCTCTTTAGACTCCATCATCAAATTTCCAACAGTTTGGACAGATGTCATTGCATCATGGGAAGATTCCATTTAGTCAGACTCTGCTTCATTCTATTGAGAATGAGCAATTGTGTATGTTGATGGTGTTTCTCATTCTCTCTTTCATTCTAGTGTTGATGCACATTGGAGCCAAAAATGCCAAGATTGCTACTTTTGTGTTGAGCATATTCATGGCCTTGTACCTGTTCCACAGTTAAGGACTCCAAGGTCTTCACAATGCCATTTGCAATTTTAACACACTCAGGATGATCAAAATTTAGATTCTCAAGTGTACAGGACAAGGCCTGAATCATTACAACATCTTTTAGTGTTTTTGACACTTCTGTTGAGATATTTGAGCTTGAAGGTGAGCGTGCTGCAAGAACATCATTTATCATATCTATTAATGCAATCATTTGGCTTTCTGGAGTGCACACGCTAACATTTCTATTGAATAATTGGCTGATCCAAAGATGGAAGAACAAAAGCTACATAGCGTGATTGCACCAATGCTGCCTTCTTCAAAGAAGCAATATGTTTCAAATTTAGCTTCAAGGAAAGTCAATTCAATCAGCATATATCCTATCAAGGCTTATGATGCACAAAAGGGTGAGGCTGAGCAATATGAATACAAGTCAAGGGGAATCAGGGTGAATAAATATTGTACGACCCCAACAAAGAAAAATAGCAGAGGCCTTAAGAAATATCATGGGCATTCTGGCTCAGAGAAGTTTATCCAAGGTCAATTAGCTAAGCAGTTGTCTATTTGCAAGCATGAGCAAGTTTCCCCTATAAAATATAGCACTGAACCTTCATCCTAAAAGGTGACAGGTTCATCAAAATTAAGGTGAAGATAAACAATACTGCAGCAATGAAATTGGATGGTGTGTCACTATCTACAGAGTTGCATTTAGAAAAAGAAAACAAGATTAGACAAGTGTAAATATTATATTAATTCATCACTTTCTATAATGATGGATACCTTCAGACCTCTCTTTTCTCTGTGTCTTATCAAGTGTAACATAATCCTTAGCCCATGCATGAAAATAATCTATTGGATCACATGTAAAACTCAACCAGAGAACAGGAAAGCACGCACTTCACAAAATATGACCAGACTCTGAAGGTATGCCAAAGACACAGCCTTATGGGACTGAAATCCAAGAATGAGGAAGGCGTTGCTACAACAAATTTTGTTGGATGATGTTAATCCCTTGTCTGCCATTTTTTTGAGAAGCTAGCATTTCCATGGAACCAACAGGCCTTTCCATCTGTGGATAGAAAAATAATCTTGATAAATTTAACAACCAATTGTAAATGTTGAATATATTTTGATTTCAAAATTTTTGATAAATTCTTTATCTTGATTAAACAAAATTAAGTTTATACAATGTTACAAAAGCAATGCTTGATATTGCAAACAACAAAGAGAGCTATATCCTAGAGACAACAAAAGTGGACGGGAAAAAAATAACTTTTTTGAAAAATATCCTAAACTCGTATGATGACATCATTTTGAAAAATATCCTAAACTCGTAGGATCACATAATTTTTGCATAAATGGAAATGTTTAGCTCTTCACCAGAAGCCAAAAGCTTATTACATAAATGCATACTGCATATAGTATTTTTCCCTCATTGCAATGGCTGTTGATGATTGTATAGCATAGGATGGAAATTTTTCCCAGAAATTGAACCACGCAATCACTTTTTTATTGGAAGATCTTTGTTTTGCAAGTAAGCCTCAACCATTGATAATACTTCGCTACCTTTGTTCAAGGGAAACAAGTGTCCTGCTCCTCTAAATGTCAAATGGGTTAATCCTTGATAATGTATAAACCATCCTGCCACCTAAATTCATAAAAAGGAGATCCTAGTGATCAACCATGAGCTAAATAAATTGATCACAAAAAGCCAAATTAAAACTAACAGAAAAGAATCCTAATCACTTGGCCTTAAACTACTCATAAACGACATAAAAAAACCTAACAATATCATAGATTTTCATTGATAACTATGATCATTTTTGTAACTAAGGATGGGAATTTCAAAGATTACTTGTTTTCCATGGAACCATGGACGCCATTGTTGCTTGATGGGAAAATGTAATGCATTGATGCTATATTTCGTAGTAGTTATAGGTACTCTTCCATCAATATCTCCACTATGAACAATGACCATCAAGAAGAAGAAGAATTTTAGAAGCAACAGTATTCATTGAAGCCTAAATTAAATTAAGGACTAATAGATATCCAAAACATGAAATGGCCAATGCATATATAAAATATTTGCACATGAAATGGCCAATACATACTGACCCAGAATTCTTAGTCAACAAGCACATTCATACACAGTACAGTCAATTTGTCAACACAGTCATGCTGGGTAAGGATGCAGTCACATACTGCAGAGACACACAAGCATACTTTGCACAGTCATGCTTGAAAAAACACAGTCCACCCATAAAGTGAAACTCACTGTCACAGTGGGGAAGACCCCACATTCCACACAAGAAACCAAGCTCATGGTCACCTCATGGTCATGCTAGGGAAGGACCCATAGTTCACCCAAGAAAACAGATCATGGTCATGCTAGAAAAGAACACATAGTCCACCAAGAAAATAGATCACGGTCACATTGGGGAAGGACCCACAGTCCACTCAAGAAAACAGATCATAGTTATGTTGGTAAAGCACCCACATTCTACCAAGAAACAGATCACTTTCACACTGGTGAATGACCCAAATTCCACCCAATAAAACAGATCATAGTCATGCTGGAGAAGGACCTCTCAAGGTATCACTAAGGAACATTTTTTTTGGCCTTGTTGAAGAACCCACTGTCCACCAAGAAAGTGCAAAGAAACAAATCACGGTCACGATGGTGAAGGATCCACATTCCACCAAGAAACAGACTCATAGTTACACTGTGGAAGAACCCACGTTCCACCTAAGAAACATGCCATGGTCACGCTAGGGGAGGACCCAAAATCCAACAGATTAAAAGTCACACTAGTGCAAAGTGACCACGTGGAAGGTGTAACAAGGAAAGCCCAGTCACAGGGGTGATCACTTGTGAAAGAAACAGGCCATGGGAATTATAACTTGTGAAGTTTTAGGCTTCTGAAATCGAGTTGCTTATAGTGATTTAGAGATTATGCAAACAGAAATGGCAGAGGCTATGTTGTAGAGTAAAGGGATGGACTATATAGGATGAGCTAATGAGTATGAAGTCAAAAGAAAACCATCCTACAAATAATGGTGTCTATTATATATGTTTAAATGCTCGTAGAAGTTATAATTTGCTAAGGCCAAGTCTTGCTCACCCACTTACATTGCCACACACAGATACTAACATTTGTGTATCCATGTCCACATTTGTGTGTGAAACTCAACCAAACCAATTAGGGGTTGACACATAAACTTTGATACATTAACAATATAGTTGGTATGACTCGGGTGATGAAACAATCATTTTTCCCCCAAAGAGACAAAAAAGGACCATAAATACAATCTTTCCTTCTTTGAAACAAACCACGTAGCAACAAATAATCTTGCAAAGGTGAAATTAAAATAGTAAATTACAAACATTTATTTCTAAAACACGCCCTAAAACCTAGACACTAACTCCATTCAGTTGGCAATGTCAATGGAGTGCCCCAGTTGGAGGAGTTATGGGTGGCCCAAATCACATCCTGCTACCATTGAATGTGCACAAGTCTGGATCAATCAAATTTCACTACTTTTGTACGGCTGGAATTATTCTAGTAAATATAATATTGCACATAAAGTTGTTAGAGAAATACTCCAATCTAGTATAGAAATAATTTACTAAACCATAATATGTTTTATACCAAATTGAGTTTAGCTACACTATCCTGCTGTCTAAGGTCCAAGTCTAAAAGATATACCTAGTGAAGGATATTTTGAAATTAGAACTTCATCATCTTTCTGCAGTTCCCATCTATTTTGAGCATAGTGAATTGACGATCTCAACATCTGCAAGAAACTAAGCTATGCAGTAAGATGTGCATGTATGTTTCTTACACCAAGTACAAACTCCCCAAATAATTGAATCTTTGATAGACATGCAACAAACTAAAAGTCAAATTGCTTTTGTTAGAAATCTGATTCTGCCTCTCGAGTCCCAACACACACTGACAATTAAAATCTATCAAATGCTTTTATTGTGGCAAGTTGTCATGTAAGCAAAATTTGCGAAAAGCAATTGTGGGATGAAAATCGCAACCAAGAGTGTTCTTCCAATGATCAATTTGGAAAGAAACATGTTAATGTGTCTAACCACAAGGAGGAAGTAGAATTCTACATGTCCATGCCCAAATACAAGGATTCAAAGAGTAGTAAGGATGATTGGGATGTTGATTGATCTATAGAATTTACTAATAGTATTTATAAGTAAAATAAATTTCAATATGAGCCTATTGTGTTGAGTAGTGGGGAATAAAACAAGGTTAGAGACAAGTTTATCGATTATAATAAAATGAAGCATAGTCCACACTTCAGACATAAATTTCAGCAATAATAAGTATTTCATTGTTGACAAGAAATAGCAAAAATATGGTTTCTATGGGTGTAGAAGAACATGGACAATTCCAATTGATAGATGATAAGAATGCAGGATTGGTTCAGAAGAAAGATGGTTGTAATTTCATTGAAACACTCAGTGATAATGCCTAGGTAAGAAAGGTGTCAATTGAGACAAGTCGCACGAAATGAATCCCTAGTGGATTTTTCTACTGAAACAAGTCCTAATCAGCAAAGAAGAAAACTTAAAATCCAAACAGAAGGTATAATATGCATTGTCTGCTGTAATTCATAAGAAGACGACCCTTAGGGAGGGAGAAGATGCAGTAGTAAACTAAGATAGTTCCTTTTGAGAGAAGCAAACACAAAATTTTGATGTGGACCACCAAGATGTGGAGATGAGTTCAATGAACAATCCAAGTTCTATGTAAGTGGTGGAAATGTTGACAATTCAACCAACATTGGCTCTCATCCAGCTAACAAATGAATAGTATGATAGTGTCCGCTTCAAACTTTCCTGATAGTGTCCGCTTCCAGTCGCTATTTTGAAGATCTCATCTTGGAGTGGACTACAAACATCTTGCTTATGGAGTGGACTACATAAAAATAATTTATGTCCTTCGATGAATGAGAATATAGAATGGCATAGGAAATCTAACAGACGCATCATGAGTCATAATGTACATTCAAACTATTTTGTTCTTAAGTAGAACTGAGGCCCAAATGTGTACCACTAGATCCATCAAGTTTTGGAATCTAATTAATTATCTGAAGACCAGACTCAATCATTATAAGAAAAATAGACCTAATCACTGAGGAAATATTCTCGACTTCTTTCAGGTTATTCTTTTTCTTTAAGCATTAAAAATTCTTCATTTCATGCAATAACAATTTCCTTACACAAAATTCCAGTCAAGTTTAACTTTCCATTCTTAAGCATGAAATGAATTTACTCCAAAATTTCCCTCGACCAAGAAAAACAAGTCAGCACAATAATCAATAGTTGGCACAAAGAGGATCAGAAACCTTCAAATATAATTCCTGATGAGACCATAGATGATCTCTCACTATAGAATCAAAACTACAAACACAGAAGGTACCAAAGAAACTTACATTTCGGGAAATTATATTCGAAACCTTTAAGGTTTAATATGCTTCATTACTTACAGTACAGAAAGGCATCAGTAATCATAGTGCTGCTAACATTTAATTGAACATATTTTAGATTATAGAACACTTTGTTAGGGATTCTTACAAGGCTATGCCTTGTACCTGGCCACCTTAATTGGATGGCATGGTACCTAAACACAACTCACATCATACCCAATACCTTCTAGCACTAGAGATTCCCACATGCAGTCATCGATAATTAACCAGAATATGCAATCTAGCATGAAGCCACTAAATAGTGAATAGTATATGTGGTTCCATATACACATGAAGAAACAACAAATAAACAAAGTTTCCATTGTTGAGAACTTCTTGGCTTGTATTTAGACTTGCATTCCCATGTTTCTAGCTCATTTCATGTCAATGTTTGTTAGGGAACGACTTTCAAAGGCCTGAGGTTTGTTAAAATTATACCCATGGCATGGCATATGCAACCAACAGAAGTCTCCTCTGGAAAAAGGGGCCAATTATCTACAACAACATGCTAAAACCCATTCTCATATGCATTAATACATGCCATTTTACATTTCTGATCCATAGAAACAATTACTACAACCCTTCTCACATAGCACCACATAGTTAATTCGGGATGCTTCAGAAACAATATAGAGGGGGAAAACATATTTTACTATGAGTCATTATATTCTTAACAGCCTTATTTAATCACTGTATCCAAAGAGATGAAATCATCTTCATCTCTAATCAGAAAGTGCTTAAATTGTACCATATAATTGATTTTGATGAACTAGGTTCTGAAATCCCACTCAAATTAGTAGGTTCTGAAGACTAAATTTGCCTAAACAAAAAATCTGAAAATATGAATAGAAAGTACAAATATGAACTCAGTCATAACTCCGTTTTATTAACTGAAAAATGGAAATACATTGCAACTAGCTCATATTTAAAACCCCCTCACTATATCAGTAAAAAGTCGTGGATAGCTAGGGTTACAGTGCATGTATACATATCAGGGAGGGTAACTAACAACTAGCAACAATAACACACCCAGTCCTGTATGAATGAATTCCTAAAACGGAGAACCCATGAGGGAAGGAGAAATGCATAATGTTCCTCCTTGGAATCTGCCCACAGTTATAGTACTGGAACTTCTCCTAACTCATGTGCCAACACTAATTCAGGAAAAGCTAAACTGAAAAGCAAAAATAAGAAAAGGTAAACCTAGAATTATTTTAAATTTCAATGCCCTCTAACACTCTGCTTCCTACATAACTACTCTCTCGGACCCTCATCCAAATTATTCTTACTACTATGCAGGATTTTCTCAGTTCACCATAACGTATCTGCTATTTGTGTTGAAGGAATAAAGTGGCTGAGTAATCCAGGTAAAAGCTAAGACTTGTTGTGCAAGATTTTCTTAGTTCACCATATCATATCTGCTATTTTTGTTGAAGAAATAAAGTGGCTGAGTAATCCAAGTAAAATTTAAGACTAGAAAATGTTATCAACCAAACCCATACTCCCTCAGCAACTCAAATTTCCCTTTAGCCAAGGGCTTCATAAAAATGTCCGCAAGAATCAAATATAAACAAACACTCTCAAGAACCACTTACCCTAGGGATATGGTACCTAAACCACAACAACCCAACTTTTTCATATTTGAGGGATAGGCATTGCTAGCTTAGAAGCTAGCCTATTTTTCATTTATAGTTACAACATCCGAACGAGACCCATTCCTTAGGGTTAAATATACACATTTCGATCCAAAGCCAACACTTGTAGATTCATAAGTGAATGTAAAGTGTAAAAGCTACCTCTAGCATATCCCATCCTATTCAAGATCGATATCGATATCTGGTTATTGATGACATTGACTCAGTTTACCTAGATATGGTACCATAATAAAAGAAAGAACCTGAACCGATAGTAGATCTCGTAGTAGAGACGGGAAAGGCAAAGTCTGTAGTATAAGCAATGACAAAGGCACCCCTTTATTCGGTGGTTTTAGAGCCACATAGCTATCAGCATAGCTTGAACAAGTAGTAAAAGAACCATATCGAGATTCAGATGCACCAGTACCAAAGTAAGCATCCGAGTATTAAATAGCAATGGGGAATATGGAAGAAGTTGGAGTTTACCCAATTCTTGACCTCTAAACACCAACATAATGAGCAAAGGCATGGGAAATGATGGACGCACTAGTTGAGGAACCAGATTCATAGTAACCTTGCTATGCAAACTCTCCCGCATGAACTCTCCGGCATGCCCCTGTTTTTCGCTTCCATTTTTGCTTGAGTGGGGATAAACAAAGGCCCATTATATTGCATATTGTTTATTAACATAAAAAAACCCTTTCAACCCTAAATATATGCCCAATATATTTTTTGAAATTTTGACCATTTTTAATGCCCCAATATGAACGAACGTGATATCGTATTGTTCAGTCGGCGACGCCCCCATGGTGTAATGCTTGGGCCGCAACCGCTCATACAACAAAACATTGGATGCTGAAAACCCTATGCACTAGTTACTTTGGAAAAACAAGACCTCAACTGTCACTACCGAGCCCAAGGGAGGAAGGACTTGTAGACTGACGGACGCCAAATGGAGCAAGTGGTGGAAGTTAAAACCCTGGAGAAATGCAACCAATCTAGTCTAAGTAGTGGGGGTATCCCATTACATCTTTTCTCTCTCAATTTCCAAAGCAGTATTATGAAGGGTGAAAGACCAAAAACAAGTTCTAGGTGATTGTCACTCAAGCTAGTTACAGAAATCGACATGAAGGTCACAGTGCAGTAGCAGAGCAGATGGAGGCGAGAACGACGGGAGAAATGACAATGCTAGGGTTACAAATGGTCATTTTATCTATGCAACACATGGCCACAATGATGCCACGTTATCCAAACAATAATTTGCATGCTGTGGGTATAAGTATATAGTCCCGGCGAGCAATCACCCGAGAGTATTTTTCCCAATCATTCTTGCTATTACGAAGGTTCCACCATAGTCCTTAGCTCCAAAGTCAACCTATATTTTTACGTCGCATGATAACAAAAGAATCATTACTATATAAACTTGTTATAAAGTTTACAAACAACGTGGAGAATTTACGACCCATCAATATACATTATGGTATACTATCACTCAAATAGTTATAACCTTGGTATTAGTAAAACCTTGTAATATGGTATAAAAGGAATTAATTAACGTTTATTTGGTGAGAATATTGCCTCAAACATATGTTCATTCAACCAATTAATGGTAACATGGAAAGGGTAGATACATTACATAACTTAGCACGGTATGCAAATAAAGGAGTTACTCAATACAAGATTATAGAAATATAATTTAAAGATAAACCATAAACATTTCATGGGTGAGGTCTAAGCTATGACACCATTGTTTATAAAAGAAATTACATTCAATATTTAAACCAACTATAACTCTATGTAAAGTTATGATAGTTGATTTTTATAAAATAATTTTCTTAAAGTCAATTTATGGTATATACCCTACATGCTAGCATTAGCCTTTCACCTTTAAATATTTAATTAGTAAACGAGTAAGGTTTGCTATTAAGCTTGACAAGTCTTAATAGCTTAAGGAGATTGACTTTGAAGTATTTATAAATTAAATACCTTGACTAAATAATAAATTTCAAGTAAATTATGGGCAGAGGAACTTGTTCTGTCAACACTATTATAGCCTGATTGAAGGTAGTATTTGAGAAACAATTCCTTACAACTTCAAGCTGGGAGGATGGATTAATAGTTTAGGAACATAAGAAATTTTGCACATTACTTTCATATTGCAAAGAGTAACCAAAAATTTATCAGGATTTAAAGAGATTATGTTCACTTTGTGAAATAGATCCTTAACGTAATAACCCTACCATCCTGAGTCTACATGCAAAGAAAAATTGAAGACTTTATACACACAACGACTATGATCCACATCATGATTTTTTTTAGTACGCAATAAAAGCAATAAATTACAACTACTGGAAAGAAAACAGTTGTCAACCTTACTGATAGGAATGAATCTCGTTTCCAGGGAATCTTTAGATAGAATTACGATTTAAAGGTTTTACCTCTTAAAAAAGCAGTTGAAATTGAAAAGCATTTATATTCTTTTACTGAGATATTTTTATTGCGACGAACACATATCTGAATTATTTAGAATTATCGACAAGCAGCACTGGATATTCTTACCTGTAAGTCTGTAAGAGTAGGTAAACTTTCTGCGTTAGCTCAAAGCTAAGTAAGCCCCAGATCACCAAGACAGTTTCACCTTGTGGTTGCAAAGAAAAACAAGTTATTAAATTGAAAAAGAATTATTCTATAAGATAAACACAATCAAGTAGATAATTTATTTTACAAAATCATTAACTAATAACTAATTAAACAATTAGTTGACTACATTTATGAAGGTTATCTGTATTTTAAAAATTTTAAATTTTTCGGAAAATTTGGGGTTTTGACATGTGGTATCAGGGAACAAGGTTCAAACACTAGGCCTTGATGCAGCCCAACTAGCTTTCATAGAACAGTAAATTCAAATAATATGCTAACATGTATTTTGTTTTTATGTTAATAACATAAAATTTCCTTTTTCTGAAGTTTAACAAGCAGGTATGGAAAAGCTGGGAGAGTATGCACAGGAGGAGTCTCCAGATACAGAAACAAGAAATTTGCCCAGAGAGCCTATGTTATAAGAGGGGACTGCTAACTCCTTAGAGCTGTTATAGACTGTGAAAGATTTAAAAACTGAAATGGAATCAGTAAAGAGGGAGAATCAATGGATCCTAAAGGCTCAGGAAGAATTGAGCCAAATTTTAATAGAAAAGTTTCAAACTGAAGGAAGGAGTAGAAGATTCGAATCTGAAGATGTCAGTCATCAAAGAAGAACCAAAAAGATGAAGCTGGAAAAAACTGAAAGCAGTTCATCATCTGAAGGGTTTGGTGAACGGCAAAGTTACCATACTACTAGTGACAGTAGCGAAGATGATTTGTATGACAGAAAAAAGAAATACAAACCACATGAGAAAATTTCAGGGAAGTTTAAAAAGATAAAGCCCCTAATTTTTAATGGAGAGACTGAGAAGGGAGAGGAAGCAGAGTCCTGGTTATCCAGGATGAAGAAGTATTTTCATATATACAATTATTCTAATCAGTTAAAGGAAATGATGGCAATATATAATCTCTCAGGAAAAGCTGACATATGGTGGCAAGACCTGAAGAGAGTCAAGGGTATAAGAGAAAAAAAGGTTAATTGGAGTACCTTTAAAAGGTATTTCAAAAGAAATTTCTGTCTGAGCAATATTACGAGGAAAGAGATAAAGAATTTTATGATAAAGTTAGGTTCGATGACTATGAAGGATTTGAACAGCAAATTCTTAAGTTTACTTAGGTATGTATCCTACCTAGTAGACAAAAAACCTAAAGTACATCGATTTCTTAGCTGTCTATCGTATCATATCAAGGACAGAATTGAATATGATAACCCGAAGACTTCGGAGGAAGCTATGAGGAAGGCTAATTTTTGTTTTGAGCAGAACTGGAAGAAAGAGGGCTTAGCCAACTGGAAGGCTAAGAAAAATAACAATCAGCTTGAATTTAAGAAGAAGGAATTTGTACCTCATAGGAATTTCAAGAATAATAAGACCAAAAATTATTCTAACAATAAGAATTTCCAGGGAAATAGGAATGGTATTTCCAACAATTCGAATAATTTTAAGGGCAAGGAAGCAACAAATAACCATGGAAATTTTACCAAGAGTTTTGAACGTAAAGAGCCTGTTAAGTGCTGGGAATGTAATGGCCTGCACTATGCCTCGGTCTGTCCAAACCGGAAAAAAGTCAGTCGGCAATATTCATACCGTGCAGGAGGAGATGACCGTTGGGGAACTAGCGAGGAGCATGCCCAGAATTAACACAGCTTTGGAGAACCGCCAAGCTGACTATCAGACTTCCATGGTGGAAGTAGAAGGTATGATTAACCAGACCCCTATAACCATTTTAATTGATCCAGGAGCTATTCTCAGTTACATTGCACCTCAGATAGTGGAAAAATGTAGGTTGTCTATCGATAAGTTTGAGAATTCTTGGTTAGTTCAATTAGCCACTGGGGCAAAAACAAAAGTAACCTGTTATGTGAAAGAATGTGCTTTATTTATGGGTGAATTTGAAACTGTAGCTAAGCTTAATGTTTTTCCCCTTGGCTCATATGATTTTCTGATTGGTATGGACTGCTTAGAATAGCATAAGGTAATTTTAAATTGTTACGATAAGACCTTTACATGCTTAAATAGTAATGAACAACCAGTAAAGGTTAAGGGTATTCCCAGGAAAATTATAATAAGGCATATTTTTGCTTTACAACTTAAAAGAGCTATTAGAAAAGGATGTAAAGCCTATGCAGTAACGACTATAGATGAGGAAGGTAAAACTAAAACTGATAAGTTAAAAATAGAAAATATTCTTGTTTTAAAAGAATTTACTGACGTATTCCCAGAAGAAATTCCAGGATTACCTCCAAGAAGGGAATTGGATTTTACCATTGAACTGGTACCAGCTGCGGTGCCTAGTTCAAAGGCTCCCTACGAATGAACATTTTAGAACTTAATGAGCTAAAATCACAGTTAAAAGAATTAATCGATAAAAAATACATTCGACCTAGTGTGTCTCCTTGGGGAGCACCGGTCATCTTTGTTAAAAATAAAGACAGAACTATGCGACTATGCATAGATTACCGTTAGCTAAACAAGATGACTATTAAAAATAGATATCCATTGCGTCGCATGGAGCCACAGTGTTTTCAAAGACAGACTTGAGGTAAGGATACCATAAAGTAAGAATTAAAGATGAAGATATCTTCAAGACAACTTTTAGAACAAGGTATGGACACTATGATTTTGTCGTAATGCCATTCAGGCTTACTAACGCCCCATCTGTGTTTATGTACTTAATGAACAATATAATGCATAAGTATTTAGATAAGTTTGTGGTCATGTTTATCGATGACATCTTAATTTACTCTAAAATGGAAGAAGAACATAAAGAACACCTAAAAATAGTTTTACAAGAGTTGCAAGAACAACAAATCTTCGCGAAATTTAGTAAGTGTGACTTCTTTAAGGATAAAATCCAGTACTTAGGTCACGTAGTGACTAAGGAAGGAATTTCAGTAGATCCTGAAAATATTCGGGCAATCGAAGATTGGCCGGTTCCTAAAGATGTAATGGATGTTAGGTCATTCATGGGAATTACAGGTTATTACCGGAGATTCATTGAAGGCTTTTCGAGGAT
Source organism: Pseudotsuga menziesii (assembly GCA_001517045.1). Classification (NCBI taxonomy): domain Eukaryota; kingdom Viridiplantae; phylum Streptophyta; class Pinopsida; order Pinales; family Pinaceae; genus Pseudotsuga; species Pseudotsuga menziesii. The sequence continues at coordinate 584,408 of LPNX010331689.1, forward strand.
AGAAAATACGATAACTTACTTGCAAAAGAAATGCAAGAAATTTGACTGGAACTTAAAATGTGAAAAAAGTTTTAAGAAGCTAAAAACTCTTTTAACTAGTGCACCTATTCTAAGAATAGCAGATCCTAATAAAGACTTCATAGTATGCATCGATGCCTGTAATGATGGCTTAGGAAGTGTTCTGACTTAAGAAGGGCATGGGTTAAAACTTTGCATATTTCCATTTTTTGTAGCTGAGCAGGGTTAGACCTGTTTACAGGCTTCTGCACAATAGCTTGACACTTTGGAGTAGAATGGAAAAATATTGGTAAGAGTACAGTCTGGTGATTTATGATACAGGTGAAAGTCATTTCTTTAGTATCTACAGAGAAAGGACTAACTTTGTGTAAGAATTTAGAACCTAATATATAGTCATCACTAATATCATCAAGCCTGTACAAGGTTAACAAATCATTAACATCTTTAAACTTGACTGGAAACTTCTCAGCTTTAGCTTTTAATGGAAGAGGGGTACCTTCTATGGCAGAGCCTCTATCAGAAGTGTTTTCCCAGTAAAAGTGAGGAAGGTCCAAACCTTTACCTAGGTTAACCTGACATCCTGAGTCTATCATGCAGTCCAGAGAGTATGGTTTGAATTCACAAGGTTCGAACTGGACTTTGACAAATATATTTGGGCCTGTAAGCATTCCTAAATTAGGGTTAGGAGAAGGTTCTCTTACCCTTGGGCTTTCAGTCTCCATTTCTCTATCATACTGCTTACTTAATTCTTCATCTGAAGGTTGATCCCTTTCTATCTAGATGATCTATATCATGCTCTTGAGTTCCTCAATTTTTGCTACCAGCTGCTTTAATTGTTGCTTCTTGTCTTTGGCCTGCAATCTTAGCATATGTTCTTTGTCTATCCTGTAATACTGTCTGCTATCATGTCCATCGGGATAGCCTTTGTATAATTCTACAGGATTATAAATTGTAGGGTTAACAACACTTACTTTAGCTTTACCTTTATCTTGCTCAATTTGTTTGAGCAACTGCTTCTTTTCTTCTTTCAGTGAAGCACGCAACAGGTATTCAAATACTGGCGTCTCTGAGAATTGCAGATCTATGGCTGCAATTCATTTCTCTATATTCTGAGGCTTGCTCAGAGAAAATATGTATAATGAAAAATCAAAATCTGGGGGCTCAAACCCTCCCAAATTTGGTGCAGAATTGGATTCTGAGGAAGACAAGGACAGATCAAATTTTTGAAGAGCGGCATGATCTGGAGGATCAAGATCAGATTCTGAATCTGAAGAATCATCAGAACCATCCGAGGGAAGAAATAAAACTTCACCGGTCGGCGATTCATCTGGAGCAGGAAGATCCCACCACTGAGGGTCGATGGATTCTCAGAATACTGATAAAGAAGTCTGTTTCATCTGTGGTGTTAAAGGGCATTGGGCGATTAAGTGTCCTAAGAGAAAATCTAAGCCCAGACTTGCTCTTTTTTTTACTACTTTTGGCCTATCTTAAGACTACCTAAATTGATGTATTTTCAAAAATCATTCAAGTATGCTTTATTATGAAATTCACTTGTAAAAGCGATAAGATCATTAAAGTGCCAAGATATCATATAATTTCTTCAGTATGATGTAGGGCATTCATATTGTCATGTATATAATCAGATTTCAACCTAGAATGTTTAAGTCACATTCTTCCATTGGCCTGCTATTGAATACCTTGGCTTGCATTACAACTCTGTATGAGGTAGAAGTCTAATTTAATGTTTAGAAGTCTTTTGCAGCCATCATGATATTTGCCTCGGAATAAAAATACACATTCACATGAATAACACAAATGAACTAAAAGCCATCCACAAGCTAGAGTACTATGAATCTCTCTTTTATCCTCTAAAATCAAATGAAAGTAGAAGGAAGGTGGTACTCAATATGGAGTTACCTTTAACATTGTAGAGAGGGCTATTCCTTTCTCTTCTATTCTCTAAAATCAAATGAAAATACATGGAACTTGGTACTCAATATGGTTTTACCTTTAACAGTGTGGCCAGAACTACTACTGCATTGCCTCCTAATTCCTTGGTTAGGCTCTAATATTAACTCTAACGACTATTCCATGGCCTCCCGCCTTGGTTGCGCTCTAATATTAACTCTCTAATTATTGCATAGCTATGGAACACTGCAATACCATAAAATGGAACCCATTTTCCTTCTAACTATCTCATATTCAACATGGCCACAAAACCTTACAAAAATCGCTTCACTATCTATAGATTCATCAAATCCTTATTAGGGTTAGTATTTTAGAGTCTTCATATTGTTCTTTCAATTCAGTTCACGTGACTAGTTCCACATTTGTGGGAAATGGTAGAGGGCATTCAATCCACTCACTTTTGTTGTTTTTAAGTGCATAGTTGTATTTGGGAAAGGCATAACTTCCTCATATAGAATCTCATTGTGGAGATACTTGCATAAATGGAAGGGTATTTATGTGTAGTATATTGAATTTTTGTGTTCAGTGCACTCTAGACAAAAAGTGTCTAACTCAAGCTCTTGAAACACATCTAGAAGGTTTCCTAGGGTCTTTTATTCCAATCGTAGAGAAAGGGACATGCCCCAAAAAATGGGAGATAAATGCCAATTCATCAGGTCATTCCTCCAAGAAATCACCTAAAGAGGTCACAAATTATAAATTGAATCAATTCTCGGGTCATTGCTTCTTAAATTGTATATATAGAGCAACTCGTGACACTCAATTTAACTATGGATTTGGATTATGTTGCAATGTGTCTAGTGTGCATAATACTTTGTTCCCTAGGGTTTTATTCAATTTCAAAAGAGTTTATAATAGCCTCAAAAGAGTTTGATGGATGGAACGGCTACAAGGATGTATGCATTTGGCTCAATAAAATAATGAGATAAGACAAATGTTTAATGAGTTGGATGAATGCAATAATGGATGCTTGGTGAAGTCATGTCTTTCGCAATGAATTCTAAAAATTGTGCCATGATTTGTATCAAATTTGTAAGGCGTGATTTGTATAGATGATTATGCTCTTTGACTAATGGTACTTTTAGTTGAAATTTTACAGCCTTGTCACCTCTTCTTCTATCATTTCAATTTAGATTTGACTCTCCTCATATAAATGTTTGTGTATGCTCATTGTTTTAGAAAGGCGTTCATTCTGATAGGAAGGCCTTCATGGTGAAATACTGATAGAGTCTTTCTTTATATTATGTCAATGTTAATTTTTAAATTATGAATGTTTAATTATTTATTCAATTTTTGATGTTTTTTATTTTTTAAAAACAATATTAACACAATCACACTATTAAAGCTGATTGATATACTGAAATAGATTCTATTCTTTTCAAAAGGTAAAAAATAGAGCAATGGATTGTATGTCAACCATCTTCTATAATGTGGTTGTATTAGACTCAACTTTCTAATAGATTCCAGTATTTAAAAAGGTGGGCTTTGTTCAATGCAAAATGCAGGAGAAGTGTAGCTAAGTGCTCAAATTAAAATAGTATGAATTTCAATAAAAAAACATTCTAAATAGTATTTAGTACAGGAAAATTTAGTAAGTCTATTATGGATGCATAATAAACCTCAAACTAAAGTGATTCTATATTGATTAACATTATTTATTTTTATAAAAGATCATTATTTTAACTCTGTTTTTAACAAATGTTTTAATAATTTAATGTATAACAATGTTTTAATAATTTAATATATATATATTTAAAAAGGAAATAAAAATGATTTGAATACCATAGTAAAATTAAATGTGAAATTTGAGATGTTTGCAAATATATTCACAACAGTTCCTTTAATGCCCCACATTTCTACCATCTATTTCTACAAAATCCAGAACATAATTTATGAAAGACCGAATTCTTAGTTTTTTTCACTTTAATTAGCGTAAGGTTTGTAGCAATAAGGTTTGTAGCTATATAGACGATCTGTTATTTTGTGTTATCTTTTATTGCGTCTTGTACTTTCTAGACGGAAGGATATTCTCACTTAGATCTACGCCGTCGATCTCACCGAAGTGGTCTTATGCAATCCAGTCGTCGGTGGCTGGATCTCTCATCCAGAAAGCCTTTTCTTCCTTTTGCACAGGTTCTACCACTTTTGAATGCTACTGTGACCCCACCGGCTGACGTTGCATAACTTCTCAATTCCCTCCATCAAATAAATCGAGACGACAAAAGAATTATATGTTGATGTTTCTTTATAGTTTCCTTCTGAAATGAACACAAAACCATCGAGCACTACCGGAAACATAACAAAACACAAAATACGACAGTTTCATAAAAAAGGATAAAGAAATTGAAAGTGCATACCGAGTTATAGTCTTGGAAATGTTGGTTAAAACAGATCTGCTAGAAGATAACCTATTATCAGGCACGAACTTTACCATCCTGAAACCGAAAAGAAAACAGGAAATAGATGTAGCGTGTATCGCAATAAAAAACAGAAGAGAGAGCCAATATCTGTCTTTCGAGTTGAGAGGGAGAGTGTGTTATTCGATCGTTTTGAGGTAGAATTTGCCTAGGATGCGCTTAGAAGTTGGTTTCATTTCCGTACCATTCATGAGTAGTTACTTATTTTGGTTTAGTTTGTTTTAAGGTCAAGATTTTGTTTGATAGTCTTGGAAAAATGTAATTACTCGCAGATCCATACTTGACTCTCAGCCGAATCTGTAGAGTCTCTACAAGTCAAGATCTTGTCCATCAATCTCACAAGAGGGAAGAGTCCACGATTCAGCAATGTAAACCATCAAATTTATTTCTGAGGCTAAGTTTTTAGGTAGATAGTTATTACAATATTTAAGGGTGAGTGAGTCGACCCATGTAGAAGCAATCCTTAGGTTTCCTATAAATAGAAGAAGCAAATTGTAAATCAGGTTAGACATTATAGACACTAGAGACACAATAGAGAGACAAAGGAACTCAAGGTGAGAAAGAGAAGTCCAAGCTCAAGCTTCTGTGTATGTGATTTAGTAGAAGAGCTGAAGCTCTTTAAAATGACAAGTTTGGACTGACAAGTTTGAAATACTTTGTTATTTCCGCATAGTTAAATAAATGAAATAGTTTATGGTTGAATACATGATTATTTGGCTGCACATATTTCCATATCTACTTGGTGAAATGTCTTTTACAATTACTGTTAAATGAAAGATCAAAGAACCCATAAATTTCTCACCGCGTGAACATTCCATGGGTTTACGACACATTGGTCGACTCAAGTCTTCCTACATATTTGGGCATATGTTTTTATAATTTATTGGATTTGTTACTGTGTGCATTTTTACTCTATCTTAATCACACGCGAAAATCATTTGTAATTTCTTAAGTCTTTAAACTAAGAAACTTACTCTGTAGATTTCGACCAAAGTCAACCAACTTGAGAGGTTGGTTGAGTCATCCGTTGAGTCAGCCCACTAAGGTCAGCTAACTTTCGTGGTCAAAGAGGTGAGCCGACTTGAGAAGTTAAAGAATTCAATCGACTTATAATCGACAAGTAAGTCGAACTAAATCAGTCCAGAAGTAAATCAGTCCAGTAGATAGACTTGTCTAGTAGAGAGAGACAAGTTTCACCAAGAAGTGAAAAAAAAAAGGTCGGCGTGAAAAGTGAAAATTAAATTTTAATATCGAATGAGCCCTAAACTCAAGTTTAGTGGGCTTGGTTTTGGCTAACTGGTATCAAAGCAAGGTTCATATGAGAGCAAGGTTTATATCAGCCCAAGATTTAGGAAATAAATCTTGTCTTAAAAGGTGGAAATTAATTTTCTAAGAAAAGTTAATTAAAAATTAAAAATGGCTTCAACTTCTCGTTCATTGCAAACTACAATCTTTAGAGCAAAGAATTATGAATATTGGTATTTAACAATGAAGGATTTATTCAGAGGTCAAGATATGTGGTAGATAGTCTAGCATGGTTATGCAGAACCAACAGACATGATAGCATATAACAATCTCACACACGCTGAGAAATATGTCTTGAGAGAACAGAGGAAAAAAGATGGAAAAGCTCTGTTTTAAATACATCAAGCTATGCATGAGAGCATACTCCCAAGAATAGCAGCAAAAATGAATGCTAAGCAAGCATGGGATACATTAGAGATTTCCTATCAAGGTTTGGATAAGGTAAAGACATCCAAGCTACAGATTATGAGAAGAGATTTTGAATCTCTGTCCCTGAAAGATTCAGAGAATGTAGACACATTCTACACCAAAGTTGTTGGGTTGATAAACCAACTAAAATCTCATGGAGAAGCCATAGAAGACCGAAGGGTTGTTGAAAAAATTCTGAGAAGTCTTCCCCCAATATTTGAAAACTTGGTTGTGACCTTAGAGAAACACACAGACATGGCGCCATTTAGCATTGATGAGTTGCAGGCTTCACTCATCAATCATGAAAACAGACTCAGAAGAACACAAACATCATTGGAAGGTGCATTTGTAGCACGGTCATCCATAAGCCATGGTAGAGGGAGGGGGAGAAACAACTTCAAAGGCAGAGGAAAAAGTTCTTCAAAAGGAGGATGAGGCAGAAGTCCTACAAATGTCGGTGGCAGAGGAGATAACGAGAACCCAAGTCAGCCAAGTGGCCAGAGGTTTGATAAATAAAAAATTCAGTGTCATTATTCTAAGAAATTTAGCCATTATGCATATGAATGCAGGAAGAAGCAATATGACAAAGGAAGGAAAATCCCAAGTCAGTCGACCAACACCAGCACTTCGACAAGTGCAACGTTAATGGAATCAACATCTTTAGTCAAATGCAATGCTGTTCAAGAAAGTCCACATGACATATTGTACTTAGATTCAGGCTGCAACAACCACATGACTCATAACTTAAATTTGTTTTCCAGTCTAGACAATTTAGTTAAATCTTCTGTAATGTGGTTGTCGTGGACTCAACTTTTTAATAGATTCCAGTATTTGAAGAGGTGGGCTTTGTTCAATGCAAAATGCAGGAGAAGTGTAACTAAGTGCTCAAAGTGGAGAAGTTTGAATTTCAATAAAAAAAACATTCAAAATAGTATTTTGTACAAGAAAATTTTTCAATCATCTATAATCCTAAGTCTATTATGGACTCATAATAAACCTCAAACTAAAGTGATTCTACATGGATTAACATTATTTATTTTTATAAACCAGCCTAGATCCAAATCCTAGGATCTATCAAGCGTCGAGAGGGATCAAATCTCCCGAGGTGCAAACCTCCTTTAGTGCAATACTCGAGAAGAGGTTTGCACCTTGGGAGATTTGATCCCTCTCGGTGCTTGATAGAGCCTAGGATTTGGATCTAGGGTGGTTTCAGTTGTGTGCGGTGACACAAAAGTGGAGTTTGATCAAGATTGTAAGGAACATGTTAACTTGAAAACATATATATAATTATGAGGACTATGTCAATGTATGATATTCCTATCAACTACTATCTTGGCGATTGATAGAGCCTAGTATTTGGTTAAGTTGAAAACATAGATATAACTATGAGGATGATGTCGAGTATGATATTCCTATCAACGACGCGTGAGGAGCAGCTAATTCAACTCAATTGCAACTCTCACATGGTTCTTGTGAGAGTTGGTGAGTTCTTTAGCTGGTTGGAATTGACGTTAGATTCATTACCTTTGCATTCAGAGTAGTGTTCTCCTTGCTCAGCATGTAGCAAATTCATTTCTGAAGAAATGTAGTAGCTTTGTTCAGCACCTAACTGAGTTTTAGCATGGTGGCAGATATTGAGATGCTCTTCACCATTTTAACTTGATCCAAACATGGTTAGAAATTCAGTCATCCGACTACAAAGACTTTAAAGTACAACTGTAATTTTTTTAGAAATTTTAAAGTATAATAATGAATTAAGAATTTGAGCATATCTTAATTTTGTTTCATTATGATTCACGGATGGATGGTACAATGCTCATGGAAAAACAATCTTGGAAAATGGAGGTATTGATTAGTGTTTGAAATAATATATTTTTTGAAAATTTTTAATTTTCTTTTGGAGTAGTTTATTTTTTATTTTTTCTTTGCACATGGTTTTTATTGTACATGATTCAGGAGGGCCTTGCAAATGGTTTTAAGACCATGTGCAAGGCCTCCTAAACAACCCATCATTGTAGGAGGGCCTTGCATATGGTTTTAAAACGATTTGTGGGGAAATGATGCAATGTTCATTCTTAACAAAATAAAAAATAATAAAAAATATTATATGTAGGTCATAAATAATATTAAATATTAATAATAAAAAAATTATATGTGGACCTTAAATAAAAAGATGTGTCTTTTGGTTTGAATCAATCAATGGATACCTAAGAAGAGGTTTACAGCTCTAGAGATTCGATCCATCTGAGCGCTTGATAGAGCCTAGGATTTGGATCTACACTGGTCATAACATCATGCGAGATGCACTCTATATGTTGTCAATGATGTGATCCATACTCTTGTCACGTCACTCTCACAAGTGGTTTTCTATTTATTTTGAAATTGTTTTCTCTTTCTTTTATGAGTGGTAGTGATGATGTGCTGTGGGGTTGGTGAAAAGATAAAGTTATAACCCCTTAATCGTTCAATCCCTATAATTCAGTGCCAAGTGGTGAATTCACGTTGGTGAAGCTAAATTAATTAATTGAAAGTAGTGAAAGAAAGTCCCGAGTTTAAATAAAGGAATTAATAGTGGTAGGAAGATAGATGCGATTGATTAATAAAAGTTGTGGAAGAAGGTTCCAAACTAAAATAAAAGAAATAATGGTAGACAGAGAGCGCCTGGGATAAACATTAACCAAATCGCCCCGCTTTTCCGGCCTATTTTTTATCAAAATCGGTCCAATTTTTAGTGTGAAATTGTTAATTTCATCATTTTATGATTTTGAAAATTGAAAATTCTATTAGACCGGCTTGTACTAAATTGCTGATTTTAAAACCACCCAAATGATTAAAAATACCATTTAAATCCTCAAAATTATGATTTACATCACAATTGGTCTACCCAATTCCGGCGGGGGCATTTTGGTTAGCGCTTATACTGCTCCGAACAGAGAGTTGCTTATGAGAAGGTATTGAGCCAAGTTTTCCCACCTATATGTAAAAGAGTAATTTAAACTCGGATGATTTCCTAGGCGGTAATTCCATGGAATTTGTAAAAAAATAATTATATTTTAGAAATTAATGTTGAATATTTAAAATACATAAGATTCAATTTATTTTTTTTAAATCACCAAATTTTAATAAAAATTCACGACAAGTTTGAACTTCTTCTATATATATAAATAATGATCTATATGTAAATATGAAATAGTATATATATTTTTGTAATTGAGTTTTTCTACACTTAGTAAATATAAAATGAAATGAAATTTATAATATAAATTTATATTTATTTCATTTAATATAAATATTTCTTATATTATTAATTTATTTTTACTTATCGAACTTATACATCTCACCCACCTATCGACATATACAGATCGCATTAAAACCAAGAAAATCCCACTTAGATATTATTCTCATCAAATCAGATTATAGCCCACAAATATTTGACGACCCGAGGATTGATAGCATTACGATTAAAATAAAGCTGATCAAATGAAATCAGCGCCCACAAAATTTGACGACCCTGGTATTGTTAGTTGTTAGTGAGCACATAATCCACTCACACCTACTTCTCCATCCCTTCATCAATCAAATGGCTGCCACATTAACAAAATTAGCCCATTGTTTATTGCAATCAAATCAAATCTTAGGTTCCAATGTATCTTTCACGGCATTTTATTCACAGAAGTCGAAGCCAGGAGGACCCCGTGGCACTTTTGAGATTCTGCAGATCTACAGGTAAGGTTAGATCATTTCCCGGTATATGTATATATACAATCGTATGCTCTGAATTAGTTATGCAAAACGGGTTTGAGGCATTTCTGTGTTACGTTAGATATTTTATGCCTGAAGATTTTGCAAGTGATACATTATACTGGCAGCTTCAAGCACGAGTAGAATGGAGGCCAGTGGAAGGAAAAGGCATATGGTGGTGAATTTAGATCTTAGAAGCTACAAATGTGATAATTAAACCTGACTCGGCCAGAGACAGTCTGTTTGTTCGATATTATCTTCCGACTAGCAACGGCAATGGAAAGGGGAACAAAATTGCAGTTAATTGAAGGGAAATAGTAGCAAGGCCAGACCCTCAGTGGAAACAAACCTTCCGCTTGGAGTGCGGAGGGATTGTGAATGACAATAATGTCATTTCTGAATTGCAAAAATAGTTTGTTAGGTTTGAATTGAGGCAGAGGAGCAGCAAAGTTAAAATACTCGGAAATATGTTCAGATCGTCCAAAGTGGTGGGATCGGTTGAGATAGCATGGAAGGATTTGTTGGCATCTCCGACGCTATCAATAAACAGGTGGTATCCCTTAATACCAGCTGCAACTATTAGTGGAGGATCGGAGTTGCTTGCACCCAGTTTGCACCTTGCAATCTCTCTAAAGTCGGTGGATTCGGTTTCACAGCAGGCTCCTCAAGAACATGATCAAGAAGCTATGAGTTGCAGGAATGAAATGAGAAAGAATTATGTGAATGTGAATGTGAACAGGCGCATTAGGCGTCTAGAACCCGATGACTGTGGATGCGGAAGAAAGGTTTGCTGCCAAGGCCTTCATGAGGATTTCAACCCATGCAAGGCCTTGTTGATGACTGTTACTGATCGCATTTGCACTATTCACCATGAGCTCCTCGTCATGATCATTTACAAAATCTTGATCATCATTTGAATGTGATTTACTCTCCTTCATTTTGATAAGCCGGCGCAGATTCTCCTCTTCACGTCTTGTGCTGCTACCGCCGCCGGTGTTAGATGAATTTGCGGGAAGTGAACCCTCGTGAGTCCGGCCGCCCGATTCCGGCGAAATGATGGCAGTAGTGTCGGTGTGAGTGCAACTGTAGCTGAGCATAGTTTGAGCGTATAAATATCGACACCTGCACATAATTTTTACCGGCGAAATTGATCTGAAAAACTTTATTTGACTTAAATTCCTTGCCGCAGTCTTCAAGGAACCTTTCCGGGACTTCCGCTTAGGCTTTTCTTTAACTTCTTGAATATCTTTACTTTCTTGATCGGACTTGATGATCTCACTGCTATTGCAGCCGTTCATTGACTTTGCAGGCCCATCCTGATTATGCTGATCTAAATTTCAACAGCAAGATTTCTCCCATAATATTCAGTAATATTCACTTTCACTATTATTTTTGGCCGACATGTTAGTAACCTTACATCATGTTACAAGATCTCTCCCATAATATTCACTTTCACTATTTTTTTTGCCGACATGTTAGTAACGTTACATCACGTTACAAGATCTCTCCCATAATTTTCACTTTCACTATTATTTTTTGCCGACATGTTAGTAACGTTACATCACATTACAAGATCTCTCCCATAATATTCACTTTCACTATTATTTTTTGCGGACATGTTAGTAACGTTACATCACGTGACAAGATCTCCCCCATAATATTCACTTTCATTATTATTTTTGGCCGACATGTTAGTAAGGTTACATCATGTGACAAGATCTCCCCCATAATATTCACTTTCACTATATGTGACAAGATCTCCCCCATAATATTCACTTTCACTATTATTTTTTGCCGACATGTTAGTAACGTTACATCTCGTGACAAGATCTCCCCCATAATATTCACTTTCACTATTATTTTTTGCCGACATGTTAGTAACTTTACAACATGTTAGTAACGTTACATCACGTGACAAGATCTCCCCCATACTGGGCTGTAGAGCGCCTCTCGGGGCAACAATAATCATTATTTTAACTCTATTTTTGACAAATGCTTTAATAATTTAATATATATATATTTCAAAATGAAATAAAAATTATTTGAGCACCATAATAAAATTAAAAGTGAAATTTGAGATGTTTGCACATATATTCATAATACTTTCCTATAATGCCTAACATTTCTACCATCTATTTCTACAAAATTCAGAACACAATTTCTGAAAGATGGCCCATAAATAATCTTCTGCATTCTTAATTTTTTTCACTCTGATTAAGGTAAGGTTTGTAGCTATATAGACGATCTGTAATTTTGCTTTATCTTTTATGGGGTCTTGTACTTTGTAGACGGAAGGAACTTCTCTCTTAGATCTACCGCGTTCGATCTCACCAAAGTGGTCTTCTGGAATCCAGTCGCCGCTAGCTGGATCTCTCATCCAGAAAGCCTTTTCTTCCTTTTGCACAGGTTTTGCCACTTTTGAATGCTGCTACGACCCCACCGGCTGTCCTCCCACTGACGTTGCATAACTTCTCAATTCCCTGGATCAAACCAAGCCAGAGGACAAGAGAATTATATGTAGATGTTTCTTTATAGTTTCCTTCTGAAATGAAGACAAAACCATCGAGCACTACCAGAAACATAACAAAACACACAATACTACTGTTTCATAAAAAGGGTTAGAGAAAGTGAAAGTGCATACGGAGTTAGAGTCTTTCCAATGTTTGTTAAAACAGATGTGCTAGAAGATAACCTATTACCAGGCATGAACTTTACCATCCTGAAACTGAAAAGAAAACAGGAAATAGATGTAGCGTGTATCGCAAGCAAAAACAGAAGAGAAAGCCAATATCTGTCTTTAGAGTTCAGAGGGAGAGTGTGTTGTTGGATCGTTTTGAGGTAGACTTTGCCTTGGATGCGCTTAGAAGTTGGTTTCATTTCCATAGCATTCATGAGTAGTTACGTATTCTGGTTCAGTTTCTTTTAAGGTCAAGATTTTGTTTGATACCATGGATAATTTCGGCCTCTTCATAATGCCCACAGTATAGGTATGGGAGTGTTTCTTATTTGAGCATTATATTGATGTAGGGCAAGGCATTTTAACCCATGCTAAGAATTATGATAAAAGTTACACTTGCAATATATTGTTGAGAGATCTTTTTTTTACTGGTTTTGGCCTATCTTAAGCACGGGGGCTTCACTTGTTGACCAATATCCTTTCAGGTTAGTTCATATTGTGGGTTTTAAAATTATCAAAAATTGAACCAATATATTGCAGGTATTAAGGGGGATGAGGGGTTTAAGGTGGGGGTGGGTAGGGAGGTTTATAAGGATTGATGTATAAAAAGGGGTGGGCACGAGGTTTTAAGTATTGGGAGGGGGTTTCAACAAAAAGGGTTTGGGTCAATATCTATGGAAATTAAGGGTATTCTTTAATATCCCACGATCGCACTTTCTCTACGAGAGGTTCAATAAGTGAAGTCACCGTGATCTTAAGACTGCCTAAATTGATGTATTTTCAACTAAATTGATGTATATTCAAAAATCATTCAAGTATGCTTTATTATGAAATTCACTTGTAAAAGCGATAAAATCATTAAAGTGCCAAGATATCATATACTTTCTTTAGTATGATATAGGGATTTCAAATTGTCATGTATATAATCAGATTTCAACCTCCATTATATTTGGAGAAATAGAATGTTTAAGTAACATTCTTCCATTGGCCCGCTATTGAATACCTTGGCTTGCATTACAACTCAGTATGAGGTAGAAGTCTAATTTAATGTTTAGAAGTCTTTTGCAGCTATCATGATATTTGCCTTAGAATAAAAATACAGATTCACATGAATAACACAAATGAACTAAAACCCATCCACAAGCTAGAGGATTGTGAATCTCTCTTTTATCCTCTAAAATCAAATGAAAATAGAAGGAAGGTTGTACTCAAAATGGAGTTACCTTTAACATTGTGGAGAGGGCTATTCCTTTCTGTTCTATTCTCTAAAATCAAATGAAAATACATGGAACTTGGTACTCAATATGGTTTTACCTTTAACAGTGTGGCCATAAATACTACTGCATTGCCTCCTAATTCCTTGGTTAGGCTCTAATATTAACTCTAACCAATATTCCATGGCCTCCCGCCTTGGTTGCGCTCTAATATTAACTCTCTAATTATTGGGTAGCTATGGAGCACTACAATACCATAAAATGGAACCCATTTTCCTTCTATCTCATATTAACCATGGCTAGAGAACCTTACAGAATTATCTTCACTATCTGTAGATTCGTCAAATCCTTATTAGGGTTAGTATTTTAGAGTCTTCGGATTGTTCTTTAAATTCAGTGCACATGACTAGTTGCACATTTGTGGGAAATGGTAGAGGGCATTCAATCCACTCACTTCCATTGTTTTCAAGTGCATAGGTGTATTTGGGAAAGGCATAACTTCCTCATACATAATCTCATTGTAGATATATTTCCATAGTAATAAGGGTCTTTAGGTGTAGTATATCTAAATTTTGTCTTCGGTGCAGTCTAGACAAAAAGTGTATAATTCAAGCTCTAGAAACGCATCTAGAAGGTTTCCTAGGGTCTTTTATTCCAATCCTAGAATAAAGGACATGCCCCCAAAAATGGGAGATACATGCCAATTCATGAGGTCATTCCTCCAAGAAATCACGGAAAGAGGTCACAAATTATATATTGAATCAATTATCCGGTCATTGCTTCTTAAATTGTATATATAGAGCAACTAGTGACACTCAATTTAACTATGGATTTGGATTATATTGCAATGTGTCTAGTGTGGATAATATTTTGTTCCCTCGGCTTTTATTCAATTTCAAAAGAGTTTATAATAGCCTCAAAAGAGTTTGATGGATGGAATAGCGACAAGGATGTATGCATTTGGCTCAATAAAATAATGAGATAAAACAAATGTTTAATGAGTTGGATGAATGCAAGAATGCATGCTTGGTGAAGTCATGTCTTTCGCAATGAATTCTAAAAATTGTGCCATGATTTGTATCAAATGTGTAAGGTGTGATTTGTATAGTTGATTATGCTCTTTGACTAATGGTACTTTTAGTTGAAATTTTGCAGCCTTGTCACCTCTTCTTCTATCATTTCAATTTATATTTGACTTTCCTCATGTAAATGTTTGTGGATGCTCATTGTTTTAGAAAGGCGTTCATTTTGATTGGAAGGCCTTCATGATGAAATACTAATAGAGTCTTTCTTTATATTATGTCAATCTTAATTTTTAAATTATGAATGTTTAATGTATTATTCAATTTTTGATGTTTTTTATATTTTTTAAAAACAATATTAAGACAATCACACTATTAAAGCTGATTGATATACTGAAATAGATTCTATTCTTTTTAAAAGGAAAAAAATAAAGCAATGAATTGTATGTCAACCATCTTTGGTAATGTGGTTGTCTTAGACTCAACTTTCTAATAGATTCTAGTATTTAAAAAGGTGGGCTTTGTTCAATGCAAAATCCAGGAGAAGTGTAGCTAAGTGCTCAAAGTGGGGTAGTATAAATTTCAATAAAAAAACATTCAAAAAAGTATTTAGTAGACAAAAAAAAAATTATTGATTCTATATTGATTAACATTATTTATTTTTATAAATGATCATTATTTTAACTCTGTTTTTAACAAATGTTTTAATAATTTAATGGATAACAATGTTTTAATAATTTAATATATATGTATATATATTTCAAAATGAAATAAAAATTATTTGAATACCATAATAAAATTAAATGTGAACTTTGAGATGTTTGTAAATATATTCATAACACTTTCACTTAATGCCTCACATTTGTACCATCTATTTCTACAAAATCCAGAACACAATTTATGAAAGATAGCCCATAAATAATCTTCCGAATTCTTAATTTTTTCCACTCTAATTAACGTAAGGTTTGTAGCTATATAGACGATCTGTTATTTTGCATTATCTTTTATGGCGTCTTTGTACTTTCTAGACGGAAGGAGCTTCTCGCGTCGATCTCACCGAAGTGGTCTTCTCGAATCCAGTCGCCGGTGGCTAGATCTCTCATCGAGAAAGCCTTTTCTTCCTTTTGCACAGGTTCTACCACTTTTGAATGCTGCTGCGACCCCACCGGCTATCCTCCCACAGAGGTTGCATAACTTCTCAATTCCCTGCAACAAACCATGCTAGAGGACAAAAGAATGATATGTTGATGTTTCTTTATAGTTTCCTTCTGAAATGAACACAAAACCATCGAGCACTACCGGAAACATAAAAAAACACACAATACGACTGCTTCATAAGAAAGGATAGAGAAATTGAATGTGCATACCGAGTTAGAGTCCTACGAATGTTGGTTAAAACATATATGCTAGAAGATAACCTATTATCAGGCTCAGATTTTACCATCCTGAAAGCGCAAAGAAAACAGGAAATAGATGTATTGACAGAAGAGAAAGACAATATCTGTCTTTTGAGTTCAGAGGGAGAGTGTGTTGTTGGATCGTTTTGAGGCAGACTTTGCCTCGGATGCGCTTAGAAGTTCGTTTCATTTCCGTACCATGACATGAGTAGTTACTTATTTTGGTTTAGTTTGTTTTAACGTCAAGATTTTGTTTGAGACTCTTGGAAAAATGTAATTACTCACAGATCAGCTCCTAACTCTCAGTAGAGTCTGTACAATTCAAGATCTTGTCGATTAGTCTCACAAGAGAGAAGAGTTCATTATTCTGCATTGTAAACCAGTCAAATTTATTTCTGAAGCTAAGTTGTTAGGTAGATATTTATTACAGTCTTTAATGGTGAGTCACTCGACCCATGTAGAAGCAATCTTGAGGTTGACTATAAATAGAAGAAGCAAATTGTAAATCAGGTTACAGATTACAGACAGACAACAGGGACACAATACAGAGAGAGATAGAGGAATTTAGGGTGAGAAAGAGAAGTCCAAGCTCAAGCTTCTGTGTATGTGATTTAGTGGAAGAGCCGAAGCTTTGTAAAAGGACAAGTCTGGAGCTAGAGGTCGACTAGACCGACAAGTTTGTAATACTTTGTTATTTCCACATAGTTAAATATATGAAATAGTTTATTGTTGAATGCATGATTATTTGGCCGCAGATATTTCTAGATTTACTTGGGTAAATGTCTTTTACAACTACCGTTAAGTGAAAGATGAAAGAACCGATAAATTTCTCATCGCTTGAAAGTTCCAGGGGTTTACAGCACATTGATCGACTCAAGTCTTCCTACATATTTGGGCATATGTTTTTATAGGTTATTTGGATTTGTCAATGTGTCCATTTTTACTCTATCTTACTCACAAGTGAAAAGCATTTGTAATTTCTTAAGTCTTTACACTAAGAAACTTACACTGTAGATTTCGACCAAAGTGAGTCGACTTGAGAGGTAGGTTGAGTCAGCTGAGGTTAGCCGACTTGAGTGGTCGAAGAGGTGAGGAGACTTGAGAAGTCAAAGAATTCAATCGACTTAGAACCAACAAGTAAGTCTGAAGTAAATCAGTCAAGTAGAAATTCCGACCAAAGTTGATAGAAATGTCTAGTCGGGAGATAGACAAGTTTCACCCGACAAGTGAAAAATAAAAAGAGGTCAACCTAAAAAATGAAAATTAAATTTTAATATCCACTAAGCCCTAAACTCAAGTTTAGTCGGCTTGGTTTTTGCTGCCCAAGATTTAGGAAAGAAATCTTGTCTTAAAAAGTGGAAATTAACTTTCTAAGGAAAGTTAGTTAAAAATTAAAATGGCTTCCACTCCTAGTTCATTGCAAACTCCAATCTTTACAGGAAAGAATTATGAATATTGGTCATTAACAATGAAGGCTTTATTCATAGGTCAAGATGTCTGGGAGATAGTCTAGCATGGTTATGTAGAACCAGTAGACATGACAACATATAACAATCTCACATAGGCTGAGAAAGATGTCTTGAGAGAACAGAGGAAGAAAGATGGAAAAGCTCTGTTTTACATACATCAAGCTATGCATGAGAGCATAATCCCAAGAATAGCAACAAAAACTAATGCTAAGCAAGCATGGGATACATTGGAGACTGCCTATCAAGTTTTGGATAAGGTAAAGACATCCAAGGTGCAGATTCTGAGAAGAGATTTTGAATCTCTCTCCTTGAAAGATTCAGAGAATGTAGACACATTCTACACCAAAGTTGTTGGGTTGATAAACCAACTGAAATCTCATGGAGAAGGCATAGAAGACCGAAGGGTTGTTGAAAAAATTCTCATAAGTCTTCCCCCAAGATTTGAAAACTTGGTTGTGACCTTAGAGTAACACACAGACATGATGAAATTTACCATTGATGAGTTGCAAGCTTCACTCATCAATCATGAACACACACTCAACAGAACACAAACGTCATTGGAAGGTGCATTTGCAGCACAATCATCCATAATCCGTGGTAGAGGCAGGGGGAGAAACAACTTCAGAGGTAGATGAATAAGTTCTTCAAGAGGAGGATGAGGCAGAAGTCCTACAAATGTTGGTGGCAGAGGAGATAACCAGAACCCAAGTTAGTGTAACATCCCTCCACCTCGACCTAGAACTCACAGTGTAAGTAAACATCACTGTAAGTATCGACTATAAAGCTCTGTCAAGTTGTGGTTATAATTGATAGGGTTAACGATTGAAAGCTTCGAATGACTAAAATGACATTTGGCGACGAACCCACTAGGGGCAAAGGGATTTCCAGAAAAGGGGAACCGAGAGACTCAATAAATAATCGTTGTGTGCTTGTATGATACTAAGAGAATAGAGAGTAGTGTTTAATCACTAACATGACAGTCTTTGGTATCTAAAGTGGAGTCGATTAAGAAAAACAATGCTTTAATTATTAAAGGAACAAGGGGACAATGCAACGGTTAGAGTATGGGAGTTAACTCTTATATTAAATTATACAATGACAATTTCCCTAGACTAAGCAGGTTGACAAATGGTACCAAAGGATTTAAAAGAAATAGACACTTACTCATAATTATAGAGGAAAAGGTTAATATAGTTAGAAGGAGTTAATGTGACTAAAAGAAAAAGTTAATAATTAAAAGGGTATAAAACCTTTTTCTTTAACCTTGATGCGATCCTAATGCCTTATGTATGCTAAAAAAACTCTTTTACACCACTCTGAAATAATTCAAGGCTAAAGTCTCTTACGACTTAATAGCTATGACATCCTATATATATGATGACACTTTGGAATACATTTTTAATAGACGCATTTTTGATGTACCACCATTATTAAAGACATTGTTTGGTATTAATTAAAAGAGAATAATGTGATAAAGATCCACTTCCTCCCAAAGCGACATCAAGAAGTAAAAAGAGGTTAATAGAATTAAAATCGAATTGGTAGTATAGTTAAAAGGGAAAAAGCAGATGCTAGGTTGTATATTTAGAAAAGTTAAAACAAATACTAAAAGAGAAGGGATTTTAGTTGCCGAGTTAATGGCAATATCATTTATCCCACATGCATTGGAAGAGAAGAATTTGAGGGCCCTGCAACCTTTTTAAAGAGGTGAAAATGCAACAGAAGGGGACAGCCTCATGGAAGTTTGCGAAAGGATCATGGATGAGTGCATTCTTAATTAGGGAATTGCGATTTGCTCCATAAATATGAAGGGAGTCTTCGGCAATCATCCGGTGTCTGCTTTTGAACTTCTCTTGTGTAATGCTTTATCTACTATTTTATTATATGATGTCATGATTCCATGCTTTGGATTAGCGCTGCTTGATCTCAGTCTTGTGTTGTCACGATTTCATGGTTGAGCCGATTGTTTTTTTTCTTTTTCTTTTGTGGGATAGCAGTAGACTATCACTATGCTAATGGGTAAATCCCAGCCTGGTTATGTCTCTTTTCTGCATGTTGCTTATATAGGTTGATTGTGAAGCCGTTTTGAGGCGATATCCCCCATTACGCCTGCATGGTTTTCCTTCCATTACACTAGTACAAGTGATCAATTTTGCCATGGAAAAACGTGGCAATATCCACGGAAAAGCGTGGATATTGCCACGTCTAAGTGTTTTTTTTCCCATGGCAACAATTCCGTCGCAATAGAGACGACCCCTAATTTGCGTCGCAAGAGCGACAATGTTCTATATTTCGTTAGATGACTAAGCCGTCTCTATATCCATGCCTGGCCGTCTCTGTATGCACGCCTGGCCGTCTCTATATCCACGCTTGTCCGTCTCTGTATCCACGCCGGGCCATCGCTATATCCATGCCGAGCCATCGCTGTATCCACGTCGGGCCGTCGCTGTATCCACGGCTGTGAAATTTTTAAAAAAATTGTCGTCGTTGTATCCATGGCTATAACTGTTTTAAAATAAAAAATACAAATGCCATAAGACCTATGGGATATCTTTTACACATTTTGATGCATATTCTTACCTTCAGTTGTACCTTTGATGTGTGTTTACAATATATGAGCCATGTGTGCATATTTGGAGGTATGATTACCTACATGAGCACCTTTCGCATCTCAAGAGACATGTTCTACATATTTCGAGGCATAATTCAACATGTTGGCATCCTTCATATGGGTCTTTGATGGTTCACATTTCATATAATGAGGGCATGTGGCATTCTAAACCCCTCTACAAGGATAACTACTCTTTATTTAATGAACCGTCCATCATATAGGCCAAATTTTGGGTGTATTCATGGCAATGGAATGGTATTTTATTGAGGCTGCAACTCACTATAGCTCACAGATAGCACACCCACTGATATAATCATAATTATAGTAGCCTTGAAACCATAATTGGTGAAGCAACATACTTATGAAGACTCTAGAAGACAATTTTTTATGTTTTAACTGTTTTATGAGGCATAAGCCCAAATTCAAGAGGGCAATCAATAGAGAAACGCCTGGAATGGCACATACCTCAAGAAAAAGAAATATTCTAGTTGAGCAACTTGCTTGGCAGACTCTAGAAGGGAATTTTATTATTAATATTTGTGAATATCATCAATTTTCACTGCACTCTTTAATGTATTTATTCACCTGTAATAATCTAGTTTTAGATTTAGGCTTTAATTAGAATTTTTTGAGAGGATTTGTCCCTTCATTCCTGGCTTCATGTCTGTACATATTTTGCATTAACTCCGCAGATCCTACAGACAGGGGTGGTGGATCCGGTAACACAGATCCAAGGGTAGCAACTATGACTAGATGATACATCTTCTAACAGCAACAATCCCAAGGTAATTGATACAAGAAAGATATTTAATTCATAACTTTTTCTAACCCCAGGATTGGACTGAAAACCATGGCATGCCAGGAGAACTGATCCATAATATTTGTAAACGAAGGAATTCCTGAATTTACCCCCATAATGTCTCTGAAAATACATAATTACAAACACTAGTATTCAACTTTCAAAAATTTCCCTGAGCACAGCAACAAGCATACCCAGAATCTACAGTAATAACAAAGCTGAAATAAAAGACGAACCTGCTCCCCGACAAGAGGATCTGGAACATTCTCAACAATTATGAGCTCCTACTCTGAAGGGTTGGGCAATAAGGATCGAATGACCTGCACAAATTTCTACGGCTCCATGCCTCATTGAGACCTCAATAAAGCAAATCGAGGCCTGTACATGAACAGGGTGAACCCCAGTATGAAGATGGGGCACAAGAACTCGAAATGCTTCAGGTGTATGAAATTATGAATGGCATTTTCAGTTGCATTTTTAACAAGTGCTATTTCTCCTTCACACAATACCTCAAAGAGAGTCTTTGAAGGTGCATCAAATATATGTCCAAAAAATGTTATAGCAGGCAGGCCCAACTGGTCTCGTTGCCGCATTCTTCATTATTTATTTGCAAGTTTACGTGCAAGCTTTATCATGGATAAAGAATTGAGGCCAAGGTGGATCGATCCAACAACCAAGGGAAACCAGGTCAAGACGCTCCATTCTCATGACAAAATATAGCCATGGCCCATCAAATATTCACTATGTGATCTCCGGCCTGTGTTATTTGCTACTCAGCCCGTGAATGAAATCTTCAGCAATTTTTCTCCCTTTAAAACAAATTTGCCTGAAAATAAGTGTTGATCACCACCATTGTCAAAAAATTGATTGGAAGCATGCAGGATTGAGTGCCTGTGAGCACTGGCAAGCAGTCTAGATATTGCTGATTGTTCCTTTCTTGTTGCAATCAAATGAAACAATATGCTATAGGATTCCAATGCCACAGAATAAGTATAAGTATGCATGGTAAGATAACTGCTTACAATGTAATGGCATGCTTGTGGGAACCCTGAGAACTGTGCTTAGGTTGTCTCATGATTTATATGTCGAAGTAAAAAAAACTCTAGTCTTTTTTTATACTGCAATATGATCTGGAAACAGGGGACTGTCATCTTTCAATAGACTGCTACTATAGGACTACAGGATGCTCAACAAGCTGGATCTTTTCATGCCAGAGAAAGATGTGAAAACATATTCCATACTCAGGTCTAACATAGTGCTGAGAACAACAATTTTCTGTGTATTTGCAGGTTATAAAATTATTATTTACCCAGTTCTGCTTGGAGTAATGGAACTGTTTGTCATGCTTCATCATGATTTTCATCCAATTCTGCTAATCATGACTGTGAAAAGATGACAGAACTGGGAACTGGGAATGACATGGCTGCCCCAATTCACAGAAAAAGTGTAGGGCGAGTTATTATCAAGTGAATCCTAACCTGGTTTGCTTCAACCAGAAAAAAATAGAGGTTTGTTGCCTAAATTACAAAATAACAATTCTGCTATGAAACACAAGTGGATAGATACTGGCCTAAGTCCAGATTTCAGCCTAGATCATCCTCGTACAGGGCTTCTAATGCATTTTAGAATACTGCTATTATTTCAGAAAACATGTTTCATTTTTGTAGCTATATACTGTATGGCAGTGTGCTTCATTCACCATGCTCAATTTTGCAATGTGGGATTGTTGGGTATGTGGGTACATAATACGAGTATCAGGAAGGGCTATAAGCTTCACCCAAATTTGCAGAAAACAACAATTTGGTAGCATCAATGATATATACTAAAAAATAATTAAAAAACAAAATCAGGTGACAACATAATTGTATGAAGAAATCCAATTTATCATCAACAAATGGATGCTGCATGTCATCTGACATGCTATACATATCACTTCTAAGTTCTAATCAATACAATCTTGCAACCAACTCTGATTAGATGATTTCTAGTATAATAAACTGAAACTTCTATTAAGCCATGTATATTATAGTTAATGAAATTACCAATATGCATAGCAGCAAAAATTAAGAAAACCATAATATGTTTGCATACAAAGAAATCTTAATATAAAATACCTTTAATGCAGTTGTACATTGATAGACATCTCCATATAAATAATATTCCTTAATATGCACTCTTGCATTCAATGTAGATTCTTGAGGGAACCCCCATGTGAATGTTCCACCCTACTTGTCATTGATTGCCAAATACCTTCTTGCTGAATGAACTTCAAAAAAAATCTGCAGGAATTCTGTGATGACTGCAAACAAGATGGTTCACCAAATTTTGGTCTCAGCATTTGTATCATGGTGATCATTGATTATTGTATCAATTACAGGCAAGATAAGAAGTTACCTGTAAGACAAGGGACATAAAACATCAAACAATATGCACAAACTTGCAGTTTGATGAACCAGAAAAGTTTGAACAAAAGCCTCCTTAATATTTTATACCCTTACACACAGATAAATTTACCATATTTGCAGGATATCAGATATCTAGTAACATCAAAATATACTTTCAAAGAAGATCCAGCTTAATTATGAAAATCCAGGTGGTTATGAAACCTGTTAAAATGAGGTAAGTGTAAAGTATCCTAATATACACAATCCAAGACAGTAGGCATTTAACATTTGCATTGAAGAAAACCCTTGTCTGTGGCATTTATAGTCAAACTGGCTACATAAACCCTTCGCTATTAATAAGAATAACATGTTGCAAACAAATTAGAATGGTGCTACAGCAAATTAAAATATTCTGAATTATAGTCTCTGGTATATCTAAAAATAATGTTTTAAAAAAGATTCTCCTTTATAACACTCGTGATTGGCTTGACAATCTTAGACTTTAAAAAGTATCATCCTCAAGATCTAGAAGCTAATGTAGTTTGTTGGGTTAAAAGAAACTCAACCGAGCACATTATAGCTGAAATGTAGTAAAACATGGTAAGAACAAAATTGTTAACCTAATAAATCCTTCTCCATACATCATTTGCAGATTGAGGCTTTTCTTCCACAAAAAGTGCTCCTGGAACTGCTGCAAGCTGTTCTTTAATAAAAAGAAAATATTAAAATATGCCAAAGCCTAAATCACCTCACATCAATATCAAGCATTCTAGATCAATACAGTGATTTCCTAGAGATATGTAAACATTTTTCAACACATAATTATTCAAAGGCCCAAGTTACCTAAACTATTAGACCAAAGCTACTTCTCAAGTTAATCACTTTTCCAGGTACCAAGTTGGGCATTACTTAAATATCATGTTTCATATTGAAGGACATATTATCAAATTTTCCATGATTACAAGTTGGCCTCACATTCAGTTCATTACTTGTTCTAAAGACACAAAGGCCATATCAAGATTCAATTCCTGCTAGACATTCTAAAGGAGGTGGAACATTGTTTGGGCTAGACATTCTAAAGTCGGTGGTCAAATATATGTTATGCCACTTATCTTGCACACTATGTGTTGAAAATAGAAAACATCTCCAGACTTGTTAACAGTGAATTTTCCCTATAAAACATCTCCAAACTTGTTAACAGTGAATTTTCCCTAGGCAGCTTCATTGTTAAGTTGCAGCACATTCATGAGTACATTTTGTGATCAGAATGAAGCCTGATTGATTCACTATCAATTGTTGTGCATACATTAGCAGTGGTTTCAGCATCAATGGTTTGTAGGTACCTTGGCCTTTGCTTCTATTTACTCCACCCCTAACTAACACTTCTAAACCATAGGAAACAATGTATACCTATAATTCAGTGTATTTTGACACCTTCATACCCCTTGTAAGGATCTTTTAATTGGAAGGAGACAAACTAGCCTTTTACACCTCTCTACAACTTGTGTAATAACCATAGGGAAAGCAACCTATGTCCCGCGAATCCATGGCTTGAAGCTACAAGCTTAAAACCTTGAAGAGTCATTCCCACCTGAACCAACAGTCACAGGAAGAAGAATAAAGAAAAGAAGAACCAATAGCTAATAACTGGAAGAGGAAAAGGACATTGTTCTCATGTCCTCATG